>JARHVA010002980.1:25000-625000 GCA_037957365.1 Torreya grandis
TGCCATGGCTTTACCTATTTAAACATGCCCTTATATTCCATTGGGTTCCACACATATCATTTATCATAATATTATTATTGATAGTTGTGTGAATCAACCTCAGTGTATATGCCATGATCTAGTAAATTTAACCTACTACTGTAATTAGTGTTGTTGCATGTTTGAGTGTGATAATAAACCTATTTATCTAAGGAAAGCTATGTATATGTGGGTAGATATGTGTCATACCTATTGTGGTATTAAATGAATGAAATATTTAATAAACCTACTCTATACTTTAGTAATTTTGATCATTGTGTTTCTCTTGAGACTAATTCCACTTGTATATATATTTATACATATATCTCTCTAGATGGATGCCTTACCCTAATCGGGGTAGCCATATACTTGGTATGGTTGATTTTAGGAATTAAGAGACCCAGGTGATATTTAAACCTTTAATAAATTATTTCTTGTCATTATGTTTCAGATTACATTAAATCAGGTTGGGAAGTATATATTTAATTAGATGATAGAGTTGACCAATTATTATTTTATATGTTTATCATTTATGAATAATTCAATTGGGGTTGAAATTACTAGCTTAGATCTATTTATTAGGCTAATCCATCTTTGGTTAAATGAGATCACTTTTATATGCTTTTTGGATCTGTTGAACTATGTGAAGGAATTAAGGTTTTCCTATGCCTAGTTATGTTAAAGTCAAGCTAGGTCAAATTCTATTTTATGAACGTTATGCTTTCCTTTTTTTGACTCAATTGAGTTTTGTGGATTTTGGGAATTTGTTCCCTTATTTTATTTGTTGTACGCTTGGATAAGCCTCTTGGTCTGAGCATTAGACCATGGAAAAACTATCTAGTCTTATGAATTAGATTTAATAGACCTTAATTTATGTCATAAATCATCCCTTATAAAAATCCAATGAATACCTTAGGCATTACTCAAGCCATGGTTTGGTTGAGTGTTATGATTTTATGTTCTGCATTACTTCTTTTTCCCTTGTGTCATTTTTATAAGTCGTTAATGGTGACTCAATATTATTGTGTATATTTTTACCTTTCTCAAGTACCTAGTTGCCTAAAACCTCTGCCAAGCTGATGGTTTGGGTGGTAAGGGCCACTGATGGTTAGACTCATAGGGCTAGTTTTGAGGGGTGTCCATCTCATAGTGCTCAACCTTTTTCATTGTTGTACCTAGATTTCATATGGTATCTCCCTCTTGTTTGTGCCTATTGATATATGATATTGGATCAATGGATTGTAGTTGTTTACTCATTTTATGTTAAAGATCATCTTATTACATTATACAATTTTTTAATATTGTTAAATTAAAACATGGAAATTAGTGGATATGTTGTAAACATTGGAGGAAATATGGTTGATAGGTTTGTGGTTATTATATATTTAACCAACTATAATTATTCATTGGTGTACATTTATATTGGGATTTATTTATCATAGGAGTGATAATGTATTTAGAATATATCATGTTAAAATGGATACTTACATATCATTATATGTTTATGAATTAATGATGTACTTGTTACTTTTAAGTAGGCATGGAACAATAAAAGTTTATTGTTAGAACAAGTTGTAACTTTAGTGCCTTTAAACTTGAATTACATGGAAGTATGATGGTGTTGTTTTATGATATTGTGATGGAAATATTCATGCCATTTAGTAGCTAAATTCAACTTGATGAACCTATTACTTATACCCATGTATTTTAAGACATAGAATATGGATTAGATAAATATGAACAAACACCTAAAACCATGTATGTAATTAAATTGTGTCTTCATTTGGCATTCAATAACACTATGCTAGAAATAAGTGGTGACTTGTATCTCTTGTTAAAATGGATAGTTATGTTATAACTAGTCATATTAAATATGATTCAAGGAGTGTACCATCATGTTCTTGTGAAAATAGTTATGATCTCCCATGGTGTGAATAATGGGAAATATTTTAAGTATTAAGTTGTTAATTAGACATTGATGGTTAAGGTATTTATTGGTGTAACAAATATTGATGTAAACTTTATGGGCCATTGAAAAAACAATCAATTCTTAATTGGTCAATATTATTCCACTTGACGTAATAATAAATAGTAAGTGGACTTAATGAATTTATGAGATCTTGTGCCATATGCTTCTCTTATAATTTTGTTAAATTGGTTGTATTATCATTTAAGTGGATTGATTCTATTGATTAATCAATGAGGTAACCTAAATTAATGATCCGTGTATGTGATTCCACCTTATGAAATATGGATTATACCACTAATAGTTTTATAGTGGTTTAGACATATGACATGTTTCAAAAAAGGCTAGTAAGTAAGATACTTATAATGTGACTCTTATTTAATAGAAGATGGATAAATTGCCATTAATACTTATATGAGATTGGATAGTTATTGGTTATGCTAATTATGTGCATGCTTAAAAGTTAAATCTTATCCTTACCAATGAAATTCATGATTTACCTTGTGTTGTGACTATTAAGATGTGATTAATCCATGTGGTTGGTAAATAATCCCAAAATGAGGATGAGAATTAGTAGGTTATGGAAAATTTTAGGTTAATACTTGGTTATATGATGCAAAAATCTACCTTGACAATAATGTACTAAATCATACTCTCCCTTATTAAACACCTAAGTTATTACACAAGACTTTTTAAAAAATGAACTTGCATGGTCATACACATGTCTTTTGAATGACATAAATACCTATGTTTATTTAATAATAGGGTAGGATAACTAAAGGGTTATTAATCAACATTAGGTGTGAGACCCCTATGGTTGGTTCATGGTATGGTGATCCTGTAGTATGATAAGTGATCCTTTAGCTTACATCATGTTGGACTTAGCAATGGATTATAGATCTTACCTCATTGATCTCATGATGTGATAAGACCTACCTAAGTAAGTTTAGTGAGATATACCTTTATGTTTGGTCATTGGACCTCTATGATTAATATTCAACCTCTATCTCATCTCATTCAATTATTTAGAAATTGTCTACCTAGACATTCTTGGATGTGATTGATTCCATTCTGGTTTATTATAGTATTATCTTTTTAAGACAATTGAGATGTTAGTTATGGGTTTCGAGTGCTTTCATGTGGAGTTGGTATGATGTATATAATTGCATTAACTTTATGTAGTGGGGCCTTTCTAATTTTATATTGTGTATTCTAAAAGATAATTTAAAAAAAAAATTGGAGTAATTGGGCCCTTGTTCATGAAAATGCCTATGTCTAGCCTGAGTTGAGTATAAATGTCTTTTGCCTAGACTATGTTCTCATGTGTTCCTTTAGAAGGTCAAGATCATGTAAATAAATTTTTAAGTCCCTTGTATTGTATTTTCTTGGTGAAGGTGTTCTTTCCTTTAGACTTTTTAGGCATTTTACACAAACACAATGTCTGATGGAAATAGGTCTTTAGGTTGATTGTCACACATAAAAAGTTTGAAGACTTATTTCTGTTGGACATTTTATCTACTACAAAAGTTTTGAAGTAATTCAATGTCTTATCACTTTTGGGCTAAGTGTTTTACAAAAGTTGTGAATGGTTATTTCATTGGTTTCAGGTCATTTGTTTCAAAATTTTTGTCCATGGTAAAAAGTCCAAAGGGAACTTGTCCTTTGGGCATTTTTCCCATGCCAAATGCCAAAAGGGTACACACAAAAAGCCTAAAGGAATTGTAAGGTCATTTTTTTCAGCCAAAGGTACTTTCTAGAAATCTCAAAGGGTCATTTTGCCTTTGCAAAAGTTTTGAAGGATCATTTCCTTTGGGAATTTCACCTTTGAAAAATTCCTGAAGGGTAATTTTGAAGGGTGAAGGACACTTGAAAAAAACCTAAAAGACACTTTCAAAGGGCCATTTTTCCTTTGAAAAATGTTTGAAAGATTATTTTATTTGGGCATTTTCCCTTGAAAATTTCCCAAAGGCTGTCTAAAAAATGTCCAAAGGATAATTTTGGATTCAAAGATCACTTACACAAAACATGAAGGGTACTTTCAAAAGGTGGACACTTTCAATAGTTATAAAAGACACTTTCAAGAGTTCAAAGGACCATTCTAAAAGTCTAAAGGGAATTTTTGTAGGGTAGGTACCCTTATAAAAAAATTTAAAGGGTATATTCAAGTGCCCAAAAGATTCTTTCAACAAAATTTATATGGGGTAGAGGTCTATTTCCTTTATACATTTTTCTTGAGAAAAGAGTCCAAAGGAATTGAATTTCTTCAAGAGAAGTACTAAGGTCAATTTCTATGGGGAAATTGTTTTAGATAAATTGTCTAAAATAATTATCTTGACAAAAGAAAAAGAGCTAAGTTCTAAATTCCTTTGATAAAAGTGTAGATGTTTAATTCTTTCAGGAGAATTGCTTATACTCATTTATTGTGGGGTAATAGTGCTAAAGTAAATAGGGAGGATAAATACAAAGACTCAGACAAAATTTACATAGAACAAAGTCCCTAAAAAAATAGTTCTAAACTATATATGATGGTCTTGTGGACATTTTTATGGGCATGTAGATTTCAATTTTAAGTTATAGGGACTAACTATTGGGATTTAAATGTTTCAGATGGTCATGCAAGCATCATTTTTAGACCTCATGAAGTATTCATTTGTTTTCAAATGGGGCAGATCCAATGGCATGAATTTGTTTAGAGAAGGATGATCTGATGGTGTGTAATAAAGGATGAATAGTCAAAGGGACTCAAGAAGCCCAAAGGGATACCAAGTGGCATACCCTTGGGGCCAAGGAAGAGGTAATATCCAATCATGCTCCACCCCTCAGATCATGATCTAACAAAGCATGTTTACATGGCTAGCTATATATGATGGTGCATAACCAAGGTTAAAAAGTTAAAGATCTCATAGGTAAATGCAAAAATGATAGGTAGTGTGACTTCATGCCATAAGGTTATAGATCAAGCATCTCATTGTAGGATCTACAGCTTGTATGTTCTTGAGAGATGAAGATCTAATGGTGTGAGCCAAGACAAACTTTTAAAAGGGATAAGATTATATGGGGAAGTAAAAAGTGTCTAGACTAGAGCAATTAGTCACTCTTAGAGCTATGTGGATGCCCATTTGGATTTAATTTGGAATACAAAGTGTCAATATGTGGTAAGATTTGTTTTTAAAGCTAAAATTTATGGTTATTTCATAGATGTGGTAATGGTTCAAGTATATAAATAATGTCTAACTAATAATTCAAAAGTGAATATTTCCAATCATGATCGTAGATCATTTTAGTTTCATTTCACAATTAGATCCACTCTTGAGCCATCATTGTAGGTAATGGGATTTCCTTTTAAAATTAACAAAGAAGATATTCATTTCCATAAATATCCATGATTTGAAATTGAGTAACAAGAAATCATTTCCAAATAAGTTGCTTATGAGGACAAAATTTGTTTGGGTTTTAAATGATTTTCTCCCTCCAATTGTGCAAGTGAGTGATCAAGGGATATTCAAGAAGTTTCACATCAATACAAAATTAATTTGGCTTCTCAAGTGAATATCCTCCTTCCAAGCTCATGCAAAAGGCATTTTTTAGCCATAAGATCAAATGATGTGCTCTAGGTGGTTGCAAGTCCTCATCATTATTTATAGAGGTAGTTGCAATGATGATTTTTCTTAAAAATTGATGAAGATCTCAAGCATAGTAAAAAGGCATTTTCTAGCTAGGAGCATCTTGATGGGACTAGAAAAGTTCATTGTGTAATGTTTGCAAATTAAAACCCCCAGTCATAATTTTGGGAAGGATTGAAATATTATAAATAGGGTATTTGCCTTCTATTTCAAGGTTGTTGGTTATTATGGGATTTTGGTTGATAAAGGTTGTTTTAGGCATTCATTTCCTCTAAGTCTAGGTTTTGCAACAAACTTTATGAGATCAAGTGTTGTGTGTAGAAAATTTTTCCCTTGATAAGGTGGTTATATTTGTACAACCATTAATAATCCTTGAAAGCATGTTCATGTCTCCCTTGTCAAAAGAGAAATCTCACCATGTTTGTCCCCATGGTAGCATTCTAAAGTGTTGATGTCTATAATATTTCCTTTCAAGTCATTAGATAATGTTTGTGGTTCTTTGTTGTATCCTATTAATTAAATATAATGACATGTTTTATAGTTTCTACTGATTGGATATTTGGGTCTATGTTCATTACTAGTTGTCATTCTGAGAATGCATTTAGGTTATAAATCCCTCTCTATAATTATACTTGTAGATGTGTTGTTGAAAGCCTTTTAAGGACTCCTTAGGTTCATGAATTTAGCAAGAAAAAAGTGTTTTAGATTATAATTTTAGTGTATGTCCTAGTCTCTCAAGGATCATTAAGTTTTTATCATTGTCTTGCATTTGAAGCTTTTTGCATCTTTACTAAGGAACATTGTCACGAAATACTATTAGATACTTTTCTATTTGGAAGCCACCAAGATGCAACCCTCTATTTTATAATTAACTACAAACTTGTCCTACCCTACATATAACACACCATTTATATATCTAAAGTGTTATTTACCTATAGATGCATAAATATTATATATTTAACATGTGTCGACATTTTATGCTTTAAAGCCCAACATTGAAATATTTTATTTTGCTCATGTATTATTAAATATTAATTTGAATGAAGGTTTTAATCACATATTCATATCTATTTTTAGTAGCTTATGTCTAGCCTAAAACATTTTCTCATTCTACATGATAACCCTTTCTAGGTGGAGTGAGCAAGTTTGGTTATGTTCTAGTTAGATTTATGTTTATTTATACTAGGCAATTCCCATGGAGTTTGAATTGTGAAATCCCTCCATGAGAGCAAGATACTCCATAGGTTCTCTCACCTTAGTTCAAATAGAGCCAAAAGTAGCAGGGAGCTAACCATACCCTATATAGGTTCCTCCTAGTCATTTTCTATAGTCTAGTCCATTCTTGATGCCAAAGCCTTTCCCAATTGTAATGAAATTCTAGTAGGTTTCTCATCATTATTTGACATTTTACTCAAGTGTGCAAGGATAGATTAGATAGGTGTATAATTTAGAACCAACACTCTTCTATAATTATTTCTAGGTATCAAATTGAACTTTAGGTCACTTATGTTACCACAGATTCTTGCAGAGAGCTACTATCATTTTAAGGTTATCTACCTAGTTTCTCTAAGTTGATTAACTTTGGTTTGTCAACATCACCACACATTTGGTGTTATTATTAGGGAAAGAAAAAACACCCATGGTACTTGTGTTATTGAGGACTCTTGTAGAGAGATAACACTATGAGTATTTCACCTTGTAAATTCTCTATTGTTACTACATTGATTTGACTATCTTGGATTTCAATATTATAACACTCCACTGGGGGTATGATATAAAGTTTTTAAGGTTTGACAATCCACTTATGATGAGTCTATTAAAAATAAATATTAATATTTCATGTTGAAAGGTGTCTATCCCTTTTGAACATTATTTTGAAAATTTTAGTGTCTTTGTTCTCTCTCTCTATTAGCTTCAACAAGTCTATTTTTAGTATGTATCACAATAGTTTGTAAAGTATTATATTTTATAAGTTTTATTATAGTGGTAAATCTGATTGTATTTTTTGGTTTTAAGAAATATTGGTGCCTATTTTGAATATTTTCTAACTTTCATTTTTGAGTATCCCATTGTTTGTAAAGCTGGAAGGACTGAGATCATATTTTAAAGGTGACCCATCAAAGAGACTTGTTCCACCCTTGGGTCTTCCTCAAAGAAGAAGGGGACAAGTCTAGAGGCCTATTGAAGGGCAAGGTTTAGTTGCTCAAGACCATAAAGGTCCTAATAACCTTGAAGTCCTTGTTAACCAATCCATCATTGAGGACTACATAGCTCTTCCACTAGTTCTAAAACACATAGTCCTATTTATTTTCCATCTTCTCAACCAGATAAATCCCCTCCCAAGTATAATCTACCAAGTCCACCTCATTCACCCCCTTATATCCCTTTATTTCTCTTAATTTATACTTATTAATTTTGGAAGAAGATATGAAACTAGTAATAAGGGTGTGGTAGAAATACCTGGTTGGTGATGTACACGTAATCCAGATGAAGATGGAAAACTCATCTTTGTATAGGAAGGAATAACCTACAAATAAGAAATTACTAACAAAAGGGGTTATTATAAATATAGTTAAGTAGACTAGCTAGCATGAGCTAGATCTAAGAAGCATATACTTTCTAGGAGGCTGTCAATCAACTATTGATAAAAAATCAAGTTGAAAATGATAAAAGTAATGTACTTGCATAAAGTAAATAAAATGTAATACAAGAAGAAAGTAAAATTCTCATTAAAAAAAGTGACTAAATACAACAAAAGCAGGTTAATACTTGTGATAAAGTGGGTGGAGTTAGGTTCAAAAAATTAGAAAAGGGTCTATGAATAGGTAGGAATATAGAAAGTTAGGTTTGGATGGGGTTAAGGGGATAAAAATAACTTGCTATTATTTTATGTCACAGTGACTATTGGTGGTTGAGTGAGCCATCAGTGGTTGGGTTGATCATTTATGGTTGGGTAACCATCGGTGGTTAGGGGTAAACATCGATGGTTTCTTGTGGGTTTTTGGAGATACTTAGAAAAGAGTGATAGAATAGGTAGGTGGTCAAATAATGGTTATATTAAGGATTTGGTGAAAAATAAATAAGGTATAGATAGGTGTAATCAAGTTAGGAAGATTAAAAATATAAAATAACAAAGAACATATAGAATATACTTGTAGCTTATTATATCTTTGATAGTGGAAAGCTGAGGCAATTTTTCCAAAGTAATAGTACTTTGGCATTAAAAGAAAATTTAGTAGAGGTTCATGTCTCCTTTGCTAATGCTAAGTTTATGAAGGAATATTGGATGATAGAAATCTTGAATACCTATATGTAAGAATATTTGATAGCTTGAACATGGATATTTTTCACCTCCTACTCCCTTCCTTTTACAAGGAAAGAGATATGGAAGATGAAAGGTTCCCTAAAGTGTGAGGTTGCTGATCATGATGCCTAGAAGTTTATTTGCACCACATAAAGTGAATATAGTAAATCGTGCCTCATTATTTCACACATAATAGGTGATGTGTTAAATAGGTGAGGACCTGACTATTGAGGGTTAGGCTAACTATAGATGGTTAAGATGACCATTGGTAATTGAGTGTCCAAGAAATAAAGGGTCTAAGTAAGTTAAAATGGATTGGTTAAAAGTTTAAGTTAGTAGGTTGATGAGTTAGCTAACTAGGTGGTAAACTAGACTCAAGGTTTGATAGGGGTCCTAAGGTATTTTGATAACTGGAACTATCATGTGCAATTTTCTAGTGTTTATATTTTTCCCCTTTATATTTATGCATATTTTATTTAACAAGCTACCAAAAAATGGATTGCTTTGTTGAATGTCTATTTTCCCCAAGTATGGGAGGAGGTGTTCCTCCCCAAATTGGGAGTCAATGAGGTGAAACTAAAATCAATTCAAGGTTTGATAATTAGTTAATGGTGACTCACTAAGTGGTGAAAAAAGGATTAGGAATTTGAAAGGAAAAACATGTGTATAAAATGTGACTAAGTGAGATAGTCAAGATCACACATAGACTAACATTGCCAATGTTGGTAAAAATAAGGTTAGTTCTAGAAGTACAAATGATAGGGTAACTAGTCCACATCATTGGCTAGAGTTGATCGAGTGACTCTATAAGTATTTTAGATAGGTTTAATGTTTTTATAGGTATATGAGGTAAGAAATAATCCCTTGAAAAAAAAAATGGTATGGTTTTGTACTAGGTGGTGCAAAATTCAAATGGTCAATATGGAAAAAATTATTAATGTGGTAAAAAAAACCAAGAAAGGTTGTCGCAAAACATGTGAATAGTTTAGGTCAAAAATGGACAACATCAAGGTGGACATGGTCTAATGGTTGGTTGAAGAAGGGTAATATCTAAAAATTTCAAATTTGGTTTGGGAGAGATTAAGTAATGTCTAAAGATTTAGGCACTTAGGTATAGGTGCCTAAAATGAAAAAGTGTGGGACCCTAACCAGCAACGGTCAGGGGTTCCAAGAATTGACTATTGATGGTCACCCTAACCATCAAAAATTAGGGGGAAACACTAAAAATCTATGGATAAAAAATGGAAAAACAAAAATCATTTTCTCTTTTTGACAAGTTTGACCTTCATGCTTTGTACTCTAGCAATTTGGTTGCTTTATCACCTTACTGGGAGATTATTTGATTGAGTGTGTAGTTGAGTTGTCATTTGTTGATTGGTTGATCATGTGTGTTGAGGTGATCAATGGGGGATAGTGATTTAGGGTAGATGAGGGTGTAGCTGAGTAATTGGGTGTGGGATCCAACCTCAACGATGGTCAAGGAATGAGGTAGGAGATGTTTTAAAATTGATAGTTTAGTTGATGTGGTTATGGTTAAAGTTGAATTTGATTGCTTTTGGTTGGTTTGATAGGTTTTCTAGGGATTTTGAACTAGGTTTTCATTTTAGTAAATTAGGAAAATTCAACTAGTGAAATTTGAAATTAGAAGAGTCTATGGGTTAATAGTAGGAGATTGGACAATTTTAGGTAGTTTAGTTTTGAAATTAGTTATTTTGTTGAATTTTTTGGGAAGATAGGTCAAGGGTTTTTCCATTAGTGGTCACATATAGTGACAATCAATGGTTTTACCTTAGTGTCAATGGTCTAATTTGATCTTTAGTGGTTGACCACTAAAGAAGAAAGTGTGATCAAATGGTTGACAGTTCTAGTGACCGCTAATGGTCGACTTGTTTTTGAGGTAGGTTGATAATAAAAGGTGTAGAAAAAGGTTTTCAAAAGTAGAAAATATTTTGTAAAATGATTAAAATGGTTAGAAATGGTGAAAATGCTAAGTTTATGTAAAATATAGGATGATGTTTAAGTATGATGGAGATGTTAGAATGGTTACTAAGTAGAGTTAGGTATTAGTTTGGTAGGTTTAGGAAAGATGATGAAATTTATGTGGATAAATGTAGATGAAATTTGTTTGATTGCTAGAGGTAATGGTGTAGATGTAATAGGTTTGAAAGATTCAAGTTTAGGTTGATAAATGAGGTTGATTTAGAAATGAGCATTGGTGACACATGCTAACTTTGGTTTTATAGGCATAGGATAAGATACAGATGAGGGATCAAGCTCCTAGGATTTTTATAGTGATCCATAATGGGATGATTAAAGATGAGTGGAATTATATGGAGGAGGTCAATTTAGGAGTCACGGTTTATTATCAACACTTATTATGGGATGAAGCTATGATCATGGCCCTCATTAATAGATAAGAGCTGACCATAAATACATTTTTATTACCAATGGGGGAGATTAGCATCCTACTAGATGATGTGCATAGGATAACCTAGATACCCATTTACAAGGAGATGATTTACCACATTAAGAGTGAGGAGAGGGATTACCATATGGAGCTATTATATGGTTAGGATTGGGTCTATGCCAGGTGGTATTCTAGTGGCTTTAGCTATAGGCTATTGTACTAGAGGGATCTAGAGGACCAATGTTTAATGACTATAATGATGGTGGTGGTGGTGTCCTATTTTAAATTGCCAGATTCAAATAACAGCTAGTTTCCCTATCTACTATTGGGAGTGTTGGTAGAGATGTTATTGGGTAGGATAGTGTTTAGGTGGGCTCCTATTTTGTTGGTCTATATTAAAGGGAACTCTAGGGATTTTGAGCTCATCGGTGATATGGTATTAGTGTTACATTTGTGCTCCATTGTTGGGCATATGAGCATATTAGGGTGTTGAGGCCATTACAACTACCATGGGATGAATACACCTAGGTACACTTCTTAATGGGTTTTTATGATGGAGGGGAGGCTATGCATTGTTAAGGGTTGGTGGTGGTGCTAGAAATATTGCCTGGTTCAGAGATGCCTTAGAGGGTCTAGTTGTGGGTGATGTGGTGTAAAGGCCATATGTGGGGTGGCCTATGTGGGCCCACTATAGCTATCAAACTCTATATTTGTAGAGCTAGAGATGGATCTATGGGAGGTGAGATGGTGAGACCAAGATCATCCCATTTGAGAGAGTTTGTAGGTAATATGGACTCGTGCAAGGGATTTTGGTTCCTTAGAGGTATAAGAGAGAGGATTTAGAGTTTCTTCTTCTGGAGTCATAGCCACATGATGTAGTACTAGATCATGAGGAGCTACTAGCTAGAGTAGTAATAGATGATGCTAGTTTTTTTTATGGATATGCAACATGGTATCAATCCCTATATGTAGTAGCCAATTTTAGATGGGATGATGGGGGTTGATAGGCTATAGATGTGGATCCAACAAGGGAACTAGTATAGGGTGGTGGTCAGGATGGGTAGGTAGCGATATCATTGATAGATATATAGTTTTAGATTATAGGGTTATAGGGTTAGGTGGCCACTTTACATGGATAGATTGTTACTTTACAGGGTCAAGTTTCCTCCTTGATAGGAGATCAAGATCATGTGAGGACTTCCCTTGGTTTAGTGACCTTGGAGAAAGATACATGAAGATAGAGGGTAGGAGCTATGGCAACACCAATAGGAGGACCACATAGGATGATTCATATGACATAGTACTTAGCTATGGTTGAGGAGTTGAGGTATTATTAGGATATAATGTTGGAATAATGTCTAGAGTAGTCAAGATGGGAGGATTACAAGGCTATTATAATAGGTAGTCTAGTTTTTGTAACTTTAAGACAATGGGACTCTATAGTGAGTGGACATATAGGTACCCTAAGAGGACTGACACTAGATGGTAGTAATAAAGTAGGAGGGATAATGGTATTGGTTCCCCAAGGGCATGATATTATATGTTTTGATGTGATGTATATGTTCATGATTTTAATACCAACCTGTGTGCTAATGATGTGAGATGTATATGAGAGAAAGATTTTATACACTATTACATTTATTATTTATTTAATATACATGATGTATATGATGATGTTTGAACCATAAACCAAACCATGAACCATGAAAACACACACACACACACACACACACACACACACACACACACACACACACACACACACACACACACACACACACACACACACACACACACACACACACACACACAAACACACACACACACACACACACACACACACACACACACACACACACACACACACACACACACACACAAAAAAAAAAAAAAAAAAAAAAAAACACACACACACATATGATTTATGTTCATGGTTTGGTTTATGATTTATGTGCATGATTTATGAGATTTTTACTCAGAATCTTAGGCATGTGATGTTTAAAATATGGTTATGATGTTCTATTTTTGTTATTGGATATGATATGATGTTTATGGATGGTTCGATGTTCATGATCATTAATGTTTTTTATTTAATAACATTTGATGTGATGATCTTTGATTATGTGATGTGGTGATGATGATTATTTTTGTATGATGATCATGGATTATGTGATATAGTGATGATGTTTTGATGTATGATTTTTTTTTTATGGTTTATGATGTTATATGATGACACATAAAGTTAGTTAGATAAATTAAATGTGGGAAAATTGATAAGAATTAATGAGACACATGTCTACATGAACCAATAATAAAAGATAAGAAAAGAAACATGATGCCTTTTCATTAGTAAAGACAAATTGAAACTCAAAGTTAGATCAGATTAGGGAACATAAGCCTTTCAAATTCTTCACATTAACATGCTTAGGTTGATAATAAAGTGTATTGATCACATTGTGTCAAGTAAGCTCATAATCCCTTGATTTATTGATAGTATAAAGGGAAGGTAGCTAATAGGAATATAAAGGAAATGGGTGATAGGTAGGATAACCTTATGTGGGTTAGTTTTCCCCTTCTATAGGTGACCTAAAAAACATAATAGACAAGTCCATGTCTTATGCTAGGTATAGATTGATTGATGTGAGAAGTCTACTAGTGCCAGATATAAAATCTGATTGTAGCTTTCTTTGGGATAGCTTGTTTTGTTTTGATATAAGTTCTGCTTATTCTTGATGTTTGTTTTGATAGGTTTATAAATATGATTAATATGGGAAGATTTAAATGATTGCTTTTGATAATTTTGACTTAGCCATCCTTCAAGGGGTGGTCTAAATTTGGATTTGTTTATTTTGGTAGTTATCCCTCAAGGGAGTAGTCTATCTTTTAAGCAATTTAGAGGATTATGGGGTAGTTATCCTTTTAAGGATCAATCTATAATGCTATAAATGTGTGACCCAAATGATATTTTGGTATCTTGAATTATTTTGATGCTAGTTTTAGACATGGAAAAGTCTAATTAGGCTTAGCGGTTTACCTTTATGAGGGAAAAACTTTTAGTATAAATAAGTTAATGATAGGTGAAAGGGATGGTTTTAGGAATAATGACCATAAGATTCTATCTTGTTAGAGATGAAAAGTATCCATGAGAACAATGCCATGGGTAGAGCCATGTTACCCATATTTAATATTAGGCTATGATTGTGATGGTTAATGACATGGTTCTATATTGTAATCAATTGTCCTCAAATGGAGAGGGATAGGTGAATAAAGATGAAAATATCAAAAATCAAGGGAGGGATAGGTGAATACACAAAAATGTGAGTTTGATCCTTATTTTAACAAAAGAATGGATGTGGATGCAAAGTATTGAGAGGATCAAGTTTTGGTTTGCCTTTGAGAGAGGAAAAATGATAAATTCCTTATCCATACTTATGGGTTATGATGTAAGGTCCAAGCCAATTGAAAGAAAATTTACCTCTTTTGATTTTCTCGATGTTGGTGACATGTTGATTTTCCTTTATGATGAGGTCTTTGGTATTGAATTTTCATTATTTTAGGTGTTTGTTACAGGTATGCTTGATTCATTCTTGATAGACACAAAGATGGTTAAGCACTGCAAGGCAATGTTCATCAAGTAGCTCAAGTCATAAAAGATGTTCTTGATGATAGTCACTCTCATAAATAATCTCTTGCAAAGATATACGAAGAGAGGTAATCTAGACTTCAAGATGCAAAACTACCTTTGCTCTAAAGACTAGAGAGAAAGGGGTAACACTTATAGAGGTTTAAATGCTAGTGTGATAGTTCCATAAAATAATAGGAATGTGTAAGTGCTAATACCAACCTAAAGAACTGATTACTTAGGTCAACATTTCATTAAGGATTTTGTTAGAGGCATCCACCTAACCATTTGTTTGTGGATGGTAAGGTGAGGAAAATATTAACTTAATGCCAAATTCATCACAAAGACCTTGGACATTTTTGTTCTTGAAAGATTTATCATTATTGGTGATGATCTTATAGGGAACACCAAAATGATAGATGATGTGATGGTTGATGAAATCACTAATTTTTTTGGCTTTGGTAGAGATGAGAGGAACGACTTCCATCCACTTGGTGAAATACTTAGTGGTTGTAATGATGGATAAGTGACATTATGATGAATGAGGATTGATTTCCCCAATTAGATCTAAGCCCCATTGTGAGAATGGCCAAAAGTATTTAGATACTTAAATTCCATGGGTAGGTTCATGATGTAAATTAGCATGTTGTTTAAAATTAACACACATCTTTACATAATCGTAACAATCTTGGTTGAGGGTGGGCCAATAGTAGCCGAGGCAAAGGGTGTATTTACTGATAACTAAACCACTAAAATACCCCCCACAAATTCCATCATGTGTTTCCTTGATGGCATGGGAATATTAATGACTTTGTAGATAATAGAGGATTATTTTGAATCCAAATTTGTAAAGGATTCCCCCTAGTATGGTGTAACAAGAGGTACTCTAGATAAAGGCTCTTTGAGAATTTTGAGAGAGGTTGGGAGGAATGACACTGAGGTTGAGGTAATCAAAAGTTTGTTCATACCATATGTTTGATGGAGATTTCTCTACATTAAAAATGGTAGGAAGTTCAAAATGGATATAATATGGGGTAATAAAATGATGGATAGTAACAAAGAGTTTAGAGTTAGAAGGTTGAGATGGGATTTGGGAAGCAAGGGAAGCCATTATATATATGAACTTATTGGTAGATCATGGAACTAAATGGATAAGGTAATGATTGAATGATTCTAAGAGTACATATATGAGTTGTATGTACTTTAGTAAGACATCATTCTTACATTAGTGAGATCTATTGACCTAGTTGACCACAATTTGGGAATTTCCAAAGACATTGATTATTTTGATTCCCAAGGCTATAGCAATTTGGAGACCTATGAATAGGGCTTCATACTTAGCCACATTGTTTGTGAATTCAAAGTCATGTTTAAAGTAAAGGGGAAAAGGTTCACCATTGAGAAAAATGAGAATAACTCTAGCACCCCCACCATGTTGGCATTTGGAGGCATCAAAGAACATGATTATTTAGTAGGTGGGGTTATCTTGAGAAAGAGTCATGATGGAATCATCTATAAATGCAAGAGGAAGATGTTGGTTATCAGGTAGAGGAGGTTTAACCAATTGATAAATAATGAATTTACATTTAATTTAATTTTGTTGAAAGGAATCAAGATCAAACTTAGCTAAAATCATGAGCCACTTAGCCATATATTAGTTTTGGTATGGTTTAGAGTACATGTACTTGAGTGGGTTGGTGTTAGTGATTATTTTTTTTTGTGATTAAGAAGGTAATGATGAAGTTTAGAAGCCATAAATATAAGTGTGGGGAAAATATTCTTAGGATGGGTATACCGAGTTTCATACTCTATAAGTGTTTAACTTATGTAGTACACAAATTGATCTTTATTTTATTCATCACAGTGAGTGAGAATTGCCCCTAAGGAATGGTCAGTGGTAGAGATGTAAAGGTATAAGGGTTGATCCTCTTTAGGAGGGGTCAAGACAAGTGGAAAAATAATTTTTTATTTGAGTGAATCAAAGGCTTGTTATCAATCTTTATTCCACTTAAAAGATGTTTCTTTCTTAAGGAGATGTTGAAAATGTTGACATCTATCAGATAATTGAGAGATGAAATGATAGATTGATTGGAGCTTACCTTGTAAGTTATGGAGTTGTTTAAGGTGTGTTAAAGGTGGAATCTCTAATATTACTATGACTTTGGTAGGGTCTACTTTGATTCCTTGAAGAGAGATCATAAATCCAAGAAGCTTTCTAGAAAGGACCCCAAAAATGTATTTCTTGGGGTTAAGGTGAACGTGGAAATGGATAAGGAATTATAAGATGATTTTTAGAATTTATATATGATCCTTATGATATTTATATTTCCCAAGGATATTATACATAAAGTCCTCTATTATTTTATGAATGAGGTTATAAGAGATGTAGGTCATGACATACTATTAGGCTGCGTTAGTGTTATTTAAACCAAATGGCATGACTCTATAGCAAAAGGTTCCCCATGGGGTAATAAAATAGGTTTTATGCTGATCTTTGGGAGTAATCAAGATCTGATCGTATCCTAATAAACCATCCATGAGAGATAACATATCATGGCCAATTGTAAGATTAAAAAGTTGGTGAATGTTAGGCAAAGAAAAGTCATCTTTTAGGAGAGAAAGGTTAAGGATACAAAATAAAGATAAAGGCAAAGTCCCCTTATGGTTTTGATGATTGGAATGATGTTAATAAACAATTGAGGATAATCAATGGGTTGGATAAAGTCAAATGATAAAAGGCATTAAAGTTCCTCTTTAACTAGAAGGGTAATGCAAGGGTGCATCCTACGAAGCTTTTGCTAAACATGTTTAGCATCAGGATGGGTGACAATGTTATGGAGAGAAATGGAAGGGTCAATCTTGAGCATATCCTAATATGACCAAGTGAATGATATGATTTGATCATGAAGGAAGGGTAATCCTATTATTTTATGGATTATAAGGATTGTCTGATCTTGATAATATGAAGGGGTTATTACATATACCTAAGTTGGTATACATGGTAAATTCATTCAACATGGATTGGTTTTTAGGAAGAAGGTATTTATGGATATAATAATCCCCTACACCAAGGTAGGTGAGAATTAAATTAGTAGCTTGACATTGAATGGTGTTGATGGTAGGAGAATCATTTTCTACCATTTTAGGATGGATGAGAGAAAGAGTTTTAGTTTGGCCATCCTTTTGATAGGTTAGGGGGCCCAAAATAATAGTATTAATAAAAAAATATATTGGATGATATAAAAATACTAAAACTTTGAGTGAGATAGGGTTGGTGAGGATGGGACATCCTCATCGATTGTGGCAATAGGTTTAGGTGAGGTGGGTTCTTTTGGCAATACAAACCTAAGGTCAAATAACTCATAGGGTTTTTGGGTTTTGATTATTTGTAACTCATGAGGTCCCTATTCATAAAGGCCAAGGCCAAACCCATTTTAAGTACACCTATAGAGATATGCTTTGGAAAATTTGGGTTTATTTACATAGGAAAATTTAGAGGTGAATGGTCAGATATGAGGGGTGGTAGAGAAAGCAAGAAGTGGATGATTGAGTCCCCCATATATGAAATTGGTTTGATGATAAAGTGGCCCAAAAGGGATGATGGTTTTGATTTTAGGGTCATAACTAGGGTCATATTCAAGGTTCCCATACTCTTAAGGAGTATGGAAGGCATCTAAGACTAGAAGACAATATTCCCCAAGTGAGAGATGTTAGAATGTGGGTTCTAAGGGGTTCTCTACGAGGATCTATGAAAAAGGTGTGGATGATCTTGTTGAAGTTTCATCAACTATAAATGTGGATTTTTTGGTAGTTGGTGGTGAGGTATATGGATGAGGAATAAGAACACCATTAGGTCTACACATCATATTGTAGGATATAAAAGGACTAGGGTCAAGAAGTATGGTGATGACATGACCTTCATGCTCAAATTTGATGCAATGATGCAAAGTGGAAGGGACATAAATCATATCATGGAGCCAAGGGTTTCCAAGCAAAATGTTTCATTTAAACTCATCCTTGAAAACATAAAAGAGTTATGGAATGGTACAAGGTCCCAAATAGATGTGGAAAACAACTATTCCTAAGGTAGTGGCCATAGTATCATTGAAAGATTGAAGAACCACTATAGTTTTAAACATGATGTTCTTTGGAAAGTCAAGTTATTCATAGGCATGTGAGGAGATAATGTTGATACTAGCCCCTCCATCAATCATCACCCTTTTGATGTGGGTTTTATTGATATATCCTATGATAAAGAGGGGAGGATTGGGATCTTCAAGATACACATAAGGTATTTCAGAATCCTTAAAGGTAACTAGGGTAGAAATTTGAAGGGATCTAAAAAAGGATTCAAGGGGTTTAGGATCTTCAATTTTAACCTCTATGGATTAAATAATCTCTATCATGTTTTAACGATGAGGAGGTGAGGTGTTGATTAATTCATATAAGATCATCTTCACTAGAGTTTGGTGAAGTTATTTCAACACTACATGCCAAATGGATTCAAAAGGGTTGGAAGGAGAGGTAGAGAAAATGGATACTTTGGGTTTTGGTAATGGTGAAGGTGAAGGAGAAGGTGTTTAGTTTCAATTGGAAGGTTGAGGGGTAGAAGGGTAGGTCCATGGTATAGACACTTTTACTTTTCCCTTATCCTTTTGTTGGGACCTTGATTAGGTAACCATATGAATGGTGTGGATAAGGGGAAGTGTTGGTTTAGATTGATGCTTTGATTCCTCATTAGTCTTAGGTGAAAGTGGGTGAGTAGATAAATGTTGGATAGTTTGGGTTGGTAGTTGGGTCAGTAATGGGCTCAAGCGAGGTTCATCTAATAATAGATCATCTTCATCCCATATGCTATGGACTAGTGTTTGGAGAGCTTTGTAGTTATTCATATCATGTCTTGGTGTCTTACGGTATAGGAAAATCAAATTTTCATTGAACCATGTTGGTTTAATATGTGAAGGGTCAAAAGGTTTGATGGGTGGTAAGGTTAAACAAGAGGTTTGTAATAACCTTTATAGAATGGTCGAATAAGATTAGATCAAATGTGTTGAGGGTGTTGGGTTTATGGTTTTAAGAGTGGGAACATTCTTGGAAGTAGGATTTATCATATAAATTGGATGTGGTGGAATGGCTTTGGTTGGGATTGTTTGGTCATGGTTGGTTTAGAGGTGGAAGATTTAGAGGTAGAGGGTGAAGCTTTAGTGATAGGTGGGAAGGTAGAGGTTGGTAGGTTAGTTAATAGTGATGGGGATTTTGTTGTTTTGGTGGTGGTAGTTGTAGATAGAGTAAAATGAGAAGGTTTACTAGATGAGGAATAGGTAATGGGGATAGTAGATGGATGGGGTCCTAAAATTGAAGGTAAAAGAGAAGGGGGTGGTATGGGTCTAGTTCTAGATGGTTGGGTGGTTTCACCTTTTTTATAGTTTTAGTCAAAGGTTTATTTGGTGGAGTTGATGGGGTTAAGTCCAACTTAAAATATGTATGAGCTAAGTTAGGAATATGAGGGATTATTAGGTTCTTTATGGGTTTGGTGAGAGAGACGTAGGGTGATTTATCAATTTTATATTGAGGTGGGTCAGAATATCTACCTATGGTTTTGGTGGAAGAAGTATATGAGGATGTGGTTGAGGTAATGATGGGTTTGAGGGAAGATGTAAGTGATTTTAAAGGTTATTGTTTATTTTGGTAAGGTATCCTAAGATGATGCTAAAAGGTGGCCCTATCTAGATTGCATTGAGAAGTAAACTATAGATTTTGGATCAATCTAGAAAAATGTTTATAGATGGGTTTGACTCCTTGGTTATTGGTTTCAAATATTAAGCCCATAGGTTGAGGTGAGGGAATAGTTGTTTCACCTTTATCTTAGGTGGAAGGTTTGATGGTTGAGAAAGTTGGTGTCTCTAGGGAAATAATAAAGGAGATGATCTCCTCCTTTAGAGTGGTTCCCAAAGGAGTGGTTGGTTTTATGGTAGGTGAGGAGGGTGTGGTTTGTTCATATGGAAAAAGGGAGGTGAATGCTTCCAGTTTTTGGATGTCCAAAGGAAATAGTAGTGATTCCACCACTTTCATAAGTGGATTGGAGGAAGAAGTAGTTGAAATAAAGGTTGGCTCCATTAGTATTTCTATCAAAGGAGAGGTGGGTAAGTCAATGATATCTTCAATTGAAAGAGAGAGGGTTTCTTCTTTTGTTTGGTTATCCAAAAGAATAGAAGAAGATTACATCACTTTAATAAGTGGGGTGGAAGAAGAGGTAGTTTAGGTAATGGTTTCCTTAACAATAGGTTCAATGGTAATGATATTGATTGTGTGCACCTCATGTGCATGATATGATTTTGATTGGCTATTATAATGGTCAGTGGAAGGTGCATGGTTAGGAAAAAATTTCCAAAAGATGTCTAATGATTGGTTTGGATGTCCATTCAGATTATCTAATGCTAGTTCACCCTTATCAATCATGTTTTAGATAATAGTTTTAAAGGTACTGCACTTACTAACATCATGTTCATTAATGTGATGGAAGGCACATAAATCATTTTCATTATACCAGCCAGGTGTGGGGTGAGAAACATCATTTTTTTTGGGTGGTTTGATAAGAGGAAGTTGTATGAGATTATCTTTAAGTAGTTTATATAAAACTAAAGCACATGACTCCCCTATGGAAGTATATTATCTTAGAGTGTTTCAGTTTTGGTTGTTGGTTTGATGGGTTGGAAGAATTAGTTTGATTAGGCTGGTTGATAATTAGAGGGGGATTGGATTTTAAGACAACCATTTTTGTAGTTGCCTTTATCTTGGTGTTGGGATGGTTGGATGGATTGGAAGTTTTGGTAAAGGAAGGGTCATTAGATTTAAAGCTAGAATTCTTTTTTCTCAGTTTCAATTTCCGTTCATCAATGGATATAATTTCAAGTTTACATGCAATGGTAAAAGCCTCACCAAAGGTTCTAAAAGTCTAAACTTGAAGAGTTGGAGCAATATGTTTGTCACAACCTCAAGAAAAGAGTTCAATGAGTTCAAGTTGGGGTAATGAGAAAGAAAGTTGGTTAATGAGACCTCTCCAGCTAACTAAGAAATCAAAAATTGATTCATCATCAAATTTCCTAATGGAGTAAAGGTTAACATTGCAAACCTTTTTAGATATATTAACTAAAAAGTGATCTAAAAATATTTGGGCTACTTGTGAAAAGGATAAGATAGACTATTGGTAAGAGCACTATACCAATCCAAGGCTAGTCTAGATAGAGACATGGGGAAGGTATAAAAGAGATGATCATCATCATATGCAATCAAATAAAAAGAATGGTAGAATTCTCTTACGTGTTTTTAGGGGTCCTCCTTGCTTTGGAACTTAGTTAAGTGGTTCCCATTAAGGAGGATAAGGTCAGATTGGAATAGATGGGTGAATGGGTTAATTGAAAATTTTATTATAAGATTGGCATTTTATCCATCAACATCTTAACTAAATCTATTTTAGGTTGGGGAGCTCCATAATTGGGTAGTAGATTCTGCTAAGGTTGGGTGGCTGTAATGTATGGATAAGAGGTGGAAGGTTGAGAAAATGCCACATATTGGTATTTGGTCATGGAAGGTTGGGATGATTCCCCATATTGGTATGTAGGCACAAAAGTCTGGGTAGAAGGTGGTATATATCCTTCTGGATTAAGAACATATTGGTAAGATGTCATGGGTGTTTGTTGAGGGATTAACATGGGTTGGTTTGGAGTTATGGTTGAATAGGTAGGTTGAGTTTGGGTCATGACTCTTGTGCTAATAGGTGGAATGGTAGGAGGTATGGAAAGTACCAAATTTTAGAGTGGGATAAAAATTGGTGGACTGGTAGTGATAAGGTGAATGGTGGAGATAGGGGTAGAATGTATCCCCATGGTAGGTGGGGTATAGGTAATAAGAGGTAAGGTTTCCCCTACATTATAGATGTTGGTTAGTGTAGGAGGATTTTGGCTATAGATTAGAATTTTGGATTGGGTTTCAGTGGTAGTAGTGGATGGGATATTGATAGAAGAGGCTTGGGTTATCAAAGGTTTGGTGGAGGTAACATCAACCATAAGAAGGGGAGACATACCATAGGGTGGATTTATGTGAGAGATCAAATCAGTAGAGGTATAGTGAAATAAGGCATTAAGGTTGTGTTGGAGGGTTGTAGGGTTTTTATCAAGGAATGTGGGAAAACATGCACCACCCTTAACAACTATCCAAAGCATGTTAGGAGGGGGAGAATGATGATAATAACCCTCAACGTCTGAATTATACTCCATAGAGGAGGAAGAGGAAGAGGAAGGTGGTCTTTGGTTGGTTTTATTTACCAACTACTATCTAATAAAGACTATGTGATAAAATAGGAAGGAAATGATGAAAGTTGCACCTCAAACAAAAAGAAATCAAGGAAATCCAAAGATACACTAAAAGTGCATTTAAAACTTAGGATTCTTTTTTAAATCATTTTTGGCTTATACCTTAGAAAGTGTGAAGAATAAATTGGGCTTTTTGATTAGGTACTAAAGAGGAAATATAAGGTTGGTTTCATGTTGTGTTTAGGTGCTCAAGAGATAAATTTATATTAAGATTTAGTAAGGGGATTGGTCTTGGGGAATACCCCCTCAATTCCTAGACCAAATCAATAAGGTTGTTAGGCACTTAGCCAAAATATACTAAATTTCAGATTTTATAATCAACCAGAGATCTAAGTTGGTTCTCCCCTTGGTAATGACCTCCAAGTAGGATGTTCAGGAAAGGGTAAGGTTTATCACTAAGTGATGAGATCCTAGTTGGGACTTATCTAAATTTTATTTTAATGTTTTGATTGATTATTTTGTTTGGATAAGTGTGTGATAATAAGAGCACAACTATGATTAATTACTTTATCATTAAGTTACTAGATGAACTAAAGTAAGAAAGCAATCAATGTATGAAAAGGGTTTATTTTATGCCAAAATAAATTTCAAATTTCATTCAATGAGCATATAATAAAAGAAAAAATAAAGGGAACCTATACTTTTCTAGGTCCCATGGGTCATGCTAAAATATTTCTCTTATTTTTTGGTCATTTCTTAATTTTGGAAGAAGATACGAAACTAGTAATAAGGGTGTGGTATAAATACCTAGTTGGTGATGCACATGTAATCCAAATGAAGATGAAGAAATACTCTTTGTCTAGGAAGTAATAACCTATAAATAATAAAGTAATAACAAAATGGGTTGTTATAAAAATAGTTAAGTCGATTGCCTAGTGTGAGTTAGATCTAATAAGCATACACTTACTAAGAGGTTGTCAATCCATTGTTGATAAAAAATGAGTTGAAAATGAAAATAGTAATGTACTTACATGAAGTAAATAAAATGTAATACAAGAAGAAATTAATTTTTTTTAAATAAAATGATTAAATATAACAAAAGTGGGTCAATACTTGAGCTAAAATGGGTGGAGTTAGGTTCAAAAAATTAGAAAAAGGTCTATGAACAGGTAGGAACATAAAAAGTTAGGTTTTGATAGGGTTAAGGGGCTAAAAATAACTTTCTATTATTTTATACCATAGTGGCTAATGATGGTTGAGTGAACCATCAACAGTTGAACTGAGCATTGGTGGTTGGGTAACTTTCGATGGTTAGGGGTGAGTATCAGTGGTTGGGGGTGATTGTCAGTGGTTGGGTGACCATCAATGATTGGGTAACTGTCAGTAATTAACTATACATTTTTAGAGATACTTAAAAAATATTGAAAAAATAGGTAGGTGGTTAGATAATGGTTCTATTAAGGATCTAGTGGAGAGGAAATAAGATGCAAATAGGTCTAATTAGGTTAGGGAGATTAGAAATCCAAAATAAAAAAGAATGAGTAGAATATACCTATAGCTTACTATATGTTTTATAGTGGAAGGCAAATGTAATTTTTTTAGATTAATAGTACATTGGCCCAAAAAACAAATTCAGTAGTGGTTTAGGTCTCTTTTGCTGATGTTGAGTTGCTAAAGGAAGACTAGATGCTATAAAGCTTAAATACCTATATGCAATAACATCTGATATCTTTAATATGGATCTTTTTCACCTCCTACTCCCCTCCTTTTATAGGGAAAGAAAGATGGAGGATGGAAGGTTCCCAAGAGGGTGAGGTTGTTGATCACGATGCTTGGAAGTTCATTAACACCACAAAAGGTGAGCATATTAAATTGTGCCTCATTATCTCATATAGTAGTGATGTGTTAAGAAGGTGAAGTCCTAACCATCGAGGGTCAGGATAACTGTAGATGGTTAAGATGAATGTTGGTAGTTGATTATCCAAGAAATAAAGGGTCTAAGTAAGTTAAAAGGGGTTGGTTAAAAGGTTAAGTTAGTAAGTTGATGAGTTAGCTAAAAAGGTGGTCAACTACACTCAAGGTCCGATAGGGGTCCTAAGGCATTTTGACAATTAGAACTATAATGTGAAATTTTATAGTGTCTACACCCTTTTCGATTTATTATTCAACCTCCTATTAAACCAATTATGAGGCATAGGGACTGGGATGAGAATGCACATCCTACATTTAGAGTTCCTAGGTTTAGACCTATCAGTTTTGATGAGATGGAATGCTATCCTAATGAGGTTCCACATGAAGTTAGGAAATGCCTTCCAAACTTCCAAGGGAATAATGTAGTGAGTGGTGACCAGCATCTGAGAGCCTATCAGAATATCATTAAGGATTATGAGATTTAGTATGAGTATGTGTGCATCAATTTGTTTGTGCACACACTAGAAGAAGATGCTTGAGAGTGGTTTAATTACCTTCCCACTAGATACATTAATTCATGGGAATAGATGTAAAATGTTTTAAAAATTTAGTATGTTGTTAGGATTGATCTAAGGTTTCTCTTGGCTGAATTTGAAAATATCAAGACGAATCTTAATGAGTGTGTGTAAGATGTTAACACACGGTTTAATAAGACCATGATATGACTACATAAAAACATCAACCCAATAATTCAACATGCTTGATAAAGTACTACAATGCATTTGATAAGAAGGTTATGTATTTCTTGAGAGACAAGGCTCCCACTAACTTGCAATTGGATTTTAATATGGCCATCCAGATTGAGAACAACATCAAGTTTATGGGCAAGCCCCTGAAAAATTGAGATGATGTGAAGCTGATCAATCTAGAAAAGACATAGCCCATAAAGATAGCCAACTTGGAGAAAAATATCAAAACTTTGGCCTTTGCTATCAAAGAAATGTTGTATAAGTTAGATAGATATGAAAAGGGGGTCCCTCAAGTGTCTAATAGTTATGATAGGGCTCCCAATCTCAATCAAAAATAAAGGAGACCTGCTTTCTACCATAGAGATAATGATATAGGAAAGAGGCTTGTGCATGAAGATAGGGTGGACAAAAACCAAAATAGAGGGGTTATAAAAGAGGTACATGATCCTCTAAATGCCAAGGTAAATGTTTTAATTTTATATTTAGACATTGATTGGTGTGATAGGTGCTTCCTACCACACTCACCATGTGATATTGTTGAACAACTTGATAAAGATCTAGATGAACCTAAATATACATCATCCAACTATGATATTTTTATGTTCAATTATCAAAGACCTAAGGATGAGTTGACTTCCCTCATGGAGTTATGGATTAATACTATAAATGATCAGCTATGGAGTATTGTTGAAATGGAGTGTTTCCCAACTTTTGATTTTTCTTATGATGTCAATGTGCCACAAGCATATGAACTACCCATTCATGATTTTGATCTCTTTCACTCCATGATGATCAAGAAATATCCTAGGTAAAATCCATAAATGGAGGATAGGTAGACATTAATTAATGTAGTAGCTTCCCAAAATAAGGAATATAACTAGAGAAGGATTCAACTAGGTGTTGCTCCTCAAGACACTGCCCCTATAAATTTAAAAGTAGGGAATACAAGTAAGGAAGAAAAAAGATATATCAGTCTAAGAAGATTATAAAATAGCACCTATAACCCAAACTACTAAGCCTAGAGGTTTTTCTTCTAGGGATAACTAAATGCCTATATTTTCTAGTATCCCTAAGGGTGCAAATGAGCTTAATCAAAAACCACCTTTGAAGGTTGTTGTTAAAGTTTGAGATCCACCCCAATCTCCTCTATTTCAAACATTGAGTGATTACATTCTAGTTGAAGGTGTCATTTACCTCCCACCAAATACACCTCTTCCTTAGTATAGTGTGTGTGACATGGCTCAAGTATTGAGTCAAATAAATATCATCATACCACTTCTTGAGTACTTACAAATAACTAAACACAAAAAGAGGGCCTTTGAATATTTTGAATTTGATGAAAGGTCAAATATGAGTGATGTTGAGTTTCCCCAATCACCTCTAGAGGAATATGAAGAATCAGAAGAGGTTGATGAACCTAATTTAGAAGTTTATTTGGAGACTAAATTAGTAGAGAGTTAGCTAAATGTGGATCCTTTCTATACAGATCTACTAATTAATTGTCTAGTTATTCATAATTACATGCTTGATTTTGGTGCTTCTTGGAATGTGATGCCCTTGGGTGTCTTCAATGAGCATGGAGTGAAGATCACATCAACCTTTGGTAAGTGTTATGTTATGGAATCATGAGAGGTTCCAATTGTTTGGCAAGCTAAGGGTCTTGTGGTTCAGTTGGTAGTTCATCTTGGTAAGTATTTGAAAAAGGACGTGGTAGTTGTAGATTGCTTACCTAAATGGGGGATGTTTCTATGATTTTAATGGGCTAACAACATGGGTGGAAGTGTGCATATGGACCTTTCTTATGCCACTATTCCTTTGGAGGGTAAGATGGTCTAGATTTATAGAGAGCTTAATATGATCCATGTGATTGAAAATCCAAAGCATGCTCTTAATCGAGTGTTATAAATAGATGTTGAGATTATAAACTTTGTTGGGAATGTTGATGTTAGAGAACAACCTATTATTCTTGATGTTGAGCCTAACAAAGAAAATGCAATCTAGAGGATGTGCTTTGATGAAGCTTTCTCCAATATTGGAAATGGAGTTGGGGTTGTCTTATATATCCCCAGTAGTAAATGATTTATATTTTCTTTCCATCTTTATTTTGAGTGCACTAGAAATACTACAAAGTATAATGCACTCTTGCTAGATCTAAATATTGACTGTGAATATGGAATCAAGTGTTTGATTATTAGGGGTGATTCTGAGTTAGTGGTAAAGCAAGTCTGTAATAATTTTGACATGAAGAATAAAAGGTTGAAATAGTATCAGAATGTTGTTTGGAATTTTCTAGAGTTATTTGATGCATTTAATTTGTGCTATCATGAGAGAAGTTTCAACCAAGAATATAACAAGCTTTTAGGGCTAGGTGCTCAATTTGACATTATGAATATGAGTCCTCATTGTCAATATCAAGTGGAGGTGTTTATCAGGCCTTAAATCTCAAGAAATGTTCATCAATGGTAGGTATTTGATGATGATGATTAGATTAAGAGGTTTCTTAACTATGACATTGAGTTCCATGATCAAATCATAAACTTGGACTCGATGGTTTAGGTTAATTATGGGAAAGAGACTGAGATAAAAATTATCCTAAGAGGTCTAATCAACTTAGAAGCATCATTTGATGGAGTGGATAGAATCATGTCAAGAGACTTATTCATATCAAAAGATGTAACTAAGTTTAATTTGGGTTCTATTGAGATTCCAAGAAAGGTTTGGCTAAGTACTCACTTGAGTGCAATAGAGAAGAAATCTTACATGCAATTGTTAAGGAAGTACTAGGATTGCCTAGCATGGTATTATTCTAAGATGAAAGCATATAGGGAGGACTTGTTCAAACATGTCATCCCATTACATCCTGATAATAAAAATTTTAGTTAGAAATAGAGACCCATTAACCCCATCTTGACCACCAATATGATGGAGGAATTAAAGAAGCTAAGGGATGGTGGTGTCATTCAACCCATTAGGAATTCATCATGGGTTACAAATTTAGGCCTTATAAGAAATAAAAATTGAAATATCTACTTATGTGTGGATTTCAAAAATATGAAGAAAGCTTATTTAAAGGATAATTATCCCCTACCCAATACAAAGAACCTACTGCAAAGTATCATTGGTTTAGAAATGTTGTCCAGATTGGATGGTTTCTCAGGCTATAACTAGGCTTTGGTCAAAGAATCTGAGAGGTCCAAGACTATGTTCACAACACATTGGGGAACTTATGTATGTATGAGGATGCATTTTGGATTAATGAATGTTGGTGCAACATTATATAAAGATATGGATGTTTCCTTGGTAGGGATAATTAACCACTTTATTTTTGTGTATCAAGATGATATCACTATGTACTCCAAAATAAGAGAAAAGCATTTGGGGCATCTTGAAAAGGTGTTGACTAGATGTAGGGAATTTAGCATTTCACTTAATCCCAAGAAGTTCCACTTTAGAGTACAAAAGGCCAAGTTACTAGGGCATATAGTGTCTAAGGATGGTGTCATGATTGACCCCAAAAGGGTCAAATACATTGATAAAGTGCCTATCCCATAGTCCAAGAAAGGAATTCAATCTTTCTTTGGGAAGATCTACTTTGTAAGGAGGTTTGTGTCCAATTTTATAGAGTTCACTTTGCCTATTAATTATATGTTGAAGAAAGACCAATACATAAAATGGGAGGAGAAGGTTATTCAAGAGTTTAATGACATTAAGGTAGATTTAAATTTTGATCTTGTTTTAGCTAGTCCTGATTATTTATAGTCATTTCAAGTATTCTCTTTTGTGTCATCCAATACTTTGGCTATTATCTTATTGAAAAATAATGATGAGGGTCATGAAAAACTGATAAATTTCTTCATCAAATCTATGCAAGGTTCTAAATTTAAGTACACCATCATGGATAAATAGGCTTTCTCTCTTTTGAAGGTTCTTAAAACTTTCAAGCCATATATTCTAAGTTCAAAGATCATTACCTACATCCCTCATACCATGGTGAAGGACATTTTAACTCAGATCAGTGCATCTATCAAGAGGTCCAGGTGGGTGAACAAGTTATAGGAGTATGACAAAGATGTTTAGACCACCAATCTCTTAAGAGGGATGGGTCTAGCTAGGCTTATGGTTGAGACCAATTTACAAGTTATTGAGGTAAATAATTTTTATTTTAACATTGATGATTCTTTGAGTCATTTTAACATGTCTCTGTAGTATAGAGACATTATCCACTACTTGTAAAATCTGAATTATCCCCCTAGCTTGGATAAGAAGAAATGAAGAATTCCTAAGCTTGTGTCCCAAAAATACCTCTTGATTGAGGATGGACTAGCATGGAAGAATCTAGATGGGGTTCTCCTACGATGTGTGCTTGAAGAGTAGACTAATGTCCTAATTGAAGACTTCCATAGTGAGGTTTGTGGTGGCCACTTTTCACCTAAAGTTATAGCTCATAAAATTATAAGAGATGGATATTGGTGGCCATCACTTTTTAAAGATGTTGCTCATGTAGTTAGATGATGTGAGAAATGTTAGCACTTTGTTGGGAGGATGAAAGCTTCAGGTTCTCTTCCCTTTTAGCCTATAATGATTGAAGACCCATTTAGGCAATGGGAAATGGATTTCATTGGATAAATCATTGATTCATGAAGTTTTAGGCTTATATGGATCCTATTTACAATTGATTACTTCAGAAAATGGGTCAAGGCAATCCCTAAAAAGAAATCAACACACTAGGTAGTCATGGATTTTATGTTAAATCAAATTATTTTTATATTTGGTGTGTCTATCAAGGTAATTGATGATAATTCCATGAGTTTCAAAGATAAACCTTTGGTGGAATTAGGTAAATAATATGAGATTGATTTGACCTATGCTTCTAACTATAACCCTCCAGGGAATGGACAAGTTAAACCAAGTAACAAGAACTTGTTCAAGATCATTAGATGAACATTGGAAGAAAACACGAATAAGTGGGGTGAGTAGTTGAAGTTTGCCTTATGGGCTGATAGGATTAAACCTAAGAGAGATAAAATCATAATAATTTTTGAGATTATTTATGGAGCTCAAGAAGTTTTTCTTGTGAGTTTATAACTAGCCACTTATTAGCTCATACAACAACTAGGGGATGATGAGAAGGTACATCACTATAAAAGTAGGGTGAACTAGATTATTGAGCTTGATGAAACTCAAATACAAGCTCATGAAAGACACCTTAAGTTCAAGGAGAAGCTAAAGAAAATATTTGATAAACAGGTCACTCCAATAACCTTCTAAGCAGGTGATTTGGTTCTACATTGGGACAATAAGCATGAGGAGAAAGGAAAGCTTGGAAAATTTTATGCCTTATGGATGGGTCCCTATTCCATTGAATGTGGGATTGGGGAGCATATTTTACTTTTAAGAGATATAGATGGTGAAATACTAGAGATACCAATCAATGGAAGATATTTAAATCACTTTTTTTATTAAGTCCATATGCAACTATGCACCATATTGTATATTGTTTTATTCATTTGTCTTTTTATTTTTTTACCCTTTACTTTGGACCTTGTTTGTATAGTTTCCATTTATGTTTTTTGGTTTGTGTGTTCATTATTAGATCTTCTCAATCTATTTTTGTTAATTTTACCATGTTTTGTAGAGCCTTCATGAGTGTTTGTTGAAAATATTGCTAAGTCTTGAATTTTTAGCCCAATGGATTGGCACTTGGTTTTATTTTCTATGGTTTTTTACCCACCCATATAGGGTATGCATCCTTGGGTGAGATCCAGTGTTAGTGCCCAAAATTACACTAGAGAAATTGGGCCCTTGTTCATGAAAATGCCTAAGTCTAGCCTAAGATGAGTATAAATGTCTAAGTCTTTTTCCCAACTTATGTTCCCATGTGTTCCTTTGGAAGGTCAAGATCATATAAATAATTTATTCATTCCTTTGTATTATCTTTTATTGGTGAAGGTGTTATTTTTCGTAGACTTTTTGAGCCTTTTTCATGAACACAGTTTCCATTGGAAATAGGTCTTTGGGATTTTTATCTCAGACAAAAAGTCTAAAGACTTGTTTTTGTCTAATATTTTATCTACTATAAATTTTTTGAAGGAATTAAATGTCTTATCACTTTTAGGCTATGTTTTATAAAAGTTCTAAGGGGTTATTTTATTAGTTTTGGGTCATTTTTTTTGTAATTTTTGTCTATGTAATTTTTTTGAAGGGTACTTGACCTTCAGGCATTTTTCTTACACAAGAAACTCAAAAGAATTGTAAGGTCATTTTTTTTTGCCAAAGGGACTTTCTAGAAATCTTGAAGGGTCATTTTTCATTTGAAATAGTTATGAAGGATAATTTCCTTTAGGAATTTTGCCTTTGAAAAATTCTTGAAGGGCACTTTCAAAGGGTGAAGGACACATGCAAAGAACCTGAAAGACACTTTTGAAGGGCCATTTTGCCTTTCAAAAATGTCTGAAGGATTATTTGATTTGATAATTTTTCCCTTGAAAAATTCCTAAAGGGTGTCTACAAAATGTATGAAGGATAATTCTGGATTCGGAGGACACTTACACAAATCTTGAAGGGCATTTTCAGAAGGTGGAGGACACTTTCAATAGTTCTAAAAGGCACTTTCAAGAGTTCAAAGGACCATTACAAAAGTTTGAAGGGAATTTTTGTAGGATAAGTTCCCTTAGTAAAAATTCTAAAGGGTATATTCAAGTGCTCAAAAGATTCTTTTGGCAAAATTATTGAAGGGCAGATGTCTATTTCCTTTAGACATTTTTCCTAAGCAAAGAGTTTAAAGTGATTGCATTTCTTTGGGATAAGTACTAAGGTTAATTTTAATGGGGAAATTGTTTTAGACAAATTATCTAAAACAATTATCCTAACAAAGGAAAAAGAGCTAAGTGCCAAAATATTTTGGCAAAAGTGCAGAGGTTCAATTCCTTTAGGATAATTTCTTGGACTCATTTCTTATGGGGCAATAGTGTTGAAGCAAATAGGGAGGCCAAAGATAAAAACTCAAACAAAATTGTCATGGAAAAAAGTCACTGAAAGAATATTTTCAAACTATAGGTAATGGTCTCGTAGACATTTTTGATGGGCATGTAAATGTCAATTTTAAGCTACAGGGACTAGCCATTAGAATTCAAATGTTTGAGATGATCATGTGAGCATCATTTATAGACCTCATGAAGTAGTCATTTGTTTTCAAATGGGGTAGATCTAATGACATGTTTTTTTATAGAGTAAGATGATCTGATGGTACATGATCAACATTGAATAGTTAAATAGACTCAAGAAGCCCATGGGGATACCAAGTGGCATACCCTTAGGGTCAAGGAAGAGGTAGTATCTAATCATGCTCCACCCCTTAGATCATGATCTGATGGAGCATGTTTTCATACTTAACTAGATCTAATGGCACATAGCTAGGGTTGAAAATTTAGAGATCCCATGAGTAAATGCAATAATGATAGGTGGCATGGATACGTGCCATAAGGTTATAGATTGAGCATATCATTATAATATATACATCTTGCATGTGCTTGAGAGATGAAAAAACAATGATGTGAGCTATGATAGACTTTTCAAAGGACTAGGATTGTATGGGGAGGTGACAAGTGTCTAGACTAAAGCTATTAGTCACTCTTAGAGCTATGTAGATGCCCAATTAGATCTAAAGTGGATCATCAAGTGTTAATATGTGGTAAGCTTTATTTTAAAAGATAAAATTGATGATTATTTCATAGAGATGGCAATAGTTTGAAGAGTAAAAGAATTTATAATTGTCAATTCAAAAGTGAATATTTCCAATCATGATCATAGATCATTTTAGTTTCATGTCACAATCATATTTTCTCTTGATCCATCATTACAGGTAATGGGCTTTCCCTTTAGCATGTAAAAATAAGAAATTCATGTCTATAAATGTCCATGATTTAAAATTAAGTAACATGAAAGTATTTCCAAATAAGTTTCTTATGAGGAAAAAATATATTTATCTTTCAAATGATTCTCTCCCTCCATCTGTGCAAGTGAGTGATCAAGGGATCTTTAGGGGGTTCCACATCAAGACAAAATTTTCCTAGCTCCTTGAGTAAATATCCTCCTTCCAAGCTTATGCAAATGACATTTTTTAGCCAAAAGATCAAATGATGTTCTCTAGGTGGTTGTAAGTCCTCATTATTCTTTGTAAAAGTAGCTGTAATGATTATTTTTTTTGAAAATTGATGAATATCTCAAGTGTAACAAAAAGGCATTTTCTAGTTGGGAGCATCTTAACAAGACTAAAAAAGTTTGTTATGTAATTTTTACAAATTATAACCACTATCCCTAGTTTTTGGAAGGATTGAAAAAGAATAAATATGATCTTTGTCTTCTATTTCAAGGTTGTTAGTTATTTTTGGTCATTGTGGGATTTTAGTTGATATAGGTTATTTTAGGCATCCATTTCCTCTAAAGTCTAGGTTTTGCAAAAATATTTCTAGGATCAAGTGTTGTGTGTAGACTTTGTCTCCCTAGCTAAGGTGGTTGCATTTGTACAACTATTAGTAAGCTTTGATAACATGTTCATGTCTCCCTTGTCAAAAAATAAATATCACCATGCCTATCCCCATGACATCAATTTGAAGTGTTGATATCTATAATATTATTTTTCAAGTCATTAGATAATGTTTTTGGTTCTTTACTATATCCTATTAATGAAATGTAGTGACATGTTTTATAGTTTCTTTTAATTGTATATTTGGGTCTATGTTCATTACTGGTTATCATTCTAAGCATGTATCTAGGTTATAAATCCCTCTTTGTAGTTATACTTGTAGATATGTTATTGAAATCATTTTAAGGACTCCCTAGGTTCTTGAATTTAGTAATAAAAAATAATTTGAGATTCTAGTTTTAGTGTATTTCTTAGTCTCTTAGGGATCATTCATTATTTATCATTGTCTTACATTTAATGTTTTTTCATCTTTACTAAGGAACATTGTTATGAAATACTATTAGATACTTTTCTATTTGGCAGCCACCAACATGCCACATAATTAACTATAAACATATCCTACCCTATATATAACACACCCTTTGCATATCTGAAGTGTTATTTGCCTGCAAATGTATAAACATTATACATTTATCATGTGTTTGATTTTTATGCTTTAAATCCCATCATTACAATATTTTATTATATCCCTATGTTGTTGAATATTATTTTGAATGAATGTTGCAATCACATATTCATATATATCTTTAGTAACTTGTGTCTATCCTAGAAAATTTACTCAATCCATGTGACAACCTTTCCTGGGTGGAGTGATAAATTTTGGTTGTGTTCTAGTTAGATTTATGTCTCTTTATGCTAGGAAATCCCCATGGAGTTTGAATTTTGAAATACCTTCATGATATCAAGATAACCCTTAGGTTTTCTCACCTTGGTTTATGTAGAGCCAAAATTAGCAGGGAGCTAACCATGCCCTCTATAGGTACTTTCCAGTTATTTTCTATAATCTAGTCTATTCTTGATGCCAAACCCTTCCTTAACTACAATAACATTCTAGTGGGTTTTTCATCATTTTTCTCCATTTTTATCAAGTGTGCAAGGCCATATTAGAGAGGTGTATAATTGAGAACTAGGAAACCCTTCCCTCATTAGTTGCATTTGGGGCAAGCGTCACTAGTCAACCATTAACTTATATGGGCAAGTCAATGGAAGAGTAGTGATAATAAATTTAACTTAGAATTAAGGAAATGATGTTCAATATCTATTATTGACTTGTATGGTAAATCCATCAATAGATGCTTAGAACATCTTGACCTTGAGAAGACCAAAGATTGAGCTCAAACCTGGAGAGCTACATAGGGTAAGGGTATCGAATTTACTTGGGCAAACCATTGAGACTTGGGATCCCTACTTGAGGGACCATCTTGAGATGTATTAAGAGCTTGATATTATTTATGTACTTAGTCTATTTGAGTTAAATAGATGATCATGTGGCTTCATAACTCTAAGGGGTTGAAATTAAATAAGTACATAGGGATGTTTATTTCTTATTTGACATTTATGATGATGTTTTGACCATAGATATGTTTACATCGATGATGGTTATTTGATCATGGATAGGTTGATTTTCATAATATTTTCATGATGACCATGAATATGCTATATCCATGGGGATTTTTATTTCATTCTTGTTGAGTTATGCATCCAAGATGATGCTTAATTGAAAGCCAAGCTATGTTTCGATACTAATGGGGTGTCTATTAGGATATAGATATGTCCCACATCTATGAGGATGGTTATTATAAGTTTAATTAAGATTATTGATTGTGGGAAATTTTAATCCTCATGGTAGTGTTTTAGTATTCACCCCATGCCTTGGTTAAATTTGGCCTTTCACAAAAGTGATGTTTTGTCCAAATGAGCATTACTATTTAACCTTTGACTTATTGGATTAAGTCAACTGGAATAATAGTGATGTAATATTTTTTTTTAAATCATTAGATAATACCTTAACATCCATTAATAATTTTCATGGGAAAGATATCCCATGATACCGAGATATAATACATTGGGAGGTCCAAGGGTGCGTCTTAAGCCTAGATGGTCTAGTGAGTGAGTGTGACTGACTTGCTTAGGTAAGTTAGAGAGTCTTAGGGATATCTTATTTCTATAAATTAGCATGAGCAATCTATCCATGACATATAAATTTTTTGTAAATTTTTTGGAACTCATGGATATAGAATTTAGGCCTTGTTAGAACACAACCTTCCTGAAAGGAAGGTAATCATGATTTGAGATCCCTGGGACTGATTATGCTATTATATGATGGATATTGGTGTCATTTTGATGACATCAGGTGACTTAATGTGAGTCAAGGATCCTTTTTATTCACCATCATGTGTGTTGATTGTCATGATGTGGAAATACCTTGGCATAATTATGTTGAGGTCAACATTCCCCCATTTCTAAAAATGGTGACCCTTCTTTTCAATTGGGCAAATCTGCACTAAGAATTTAAAATTTAACTTGATCAAGAACCAACATTAAATATATTGTGTTGATCTAGTTTACATAAGTCTATTAACACATAGTCTTCATTTGAATTTGATCTTATTTTCTAACATTAGATCTCTAGGTCTTAGGTGGCAAGATTAATGGAGTCCATCTGGAATGGACAATGTTTGATCTTCATCATTTAATGTTAATTTGACTCTTTACTTTGAATAACCATTGGTATTTAATTAATTAATTGAATCTATGTATAAATCATGTAAAACCTTAGTCTAGAAATGTTTTAACCTAGGTATTTTAAAATAGGATTCAAATTTACGTGGCTCATTTTATTTAAATTTACATTGCTCATTTTATTTAAATTTACATTGGAAGCACTTTATTATAGAATTAATTTAAAATTTAGCCTAGGTTTTAGTCATATTTATAAATACAACTCTGAACTTAGTCTAAAATCTTTATACTAAGTCCTTTATGTCTTATAGATCACGGGGGCTCTTTTATTATATTCTAGATTAGTTAAAAATTTATACTACGTCTTAAATTGTATTTGTTAATACAATAAAACATTAGGCTAAGGATTTATATATTTCCCAAGTATTAACTAAGCTTTTATTTCCACATAAATGGACAAACTCAAAGGTGACAAGTGGAGAGATCATGGGGGTTTCAAAATAGATTAATGGCTTATGGGAAAGGAGTGTAAGTCAATAAGTCAAGTGTTAGATCAAAAGTGTGTGTTAACTCAAGCACTAAAGATATATTAGAGAGTGAGGGTTTGAAATGTCAAAATAATTAACTAATGCTAAAATTCCAAGTGTCACCATCTTAGTAGGTAGACTAAAGATCTAACTGCATGGGGTAGAGTCAATAGAATTGTAGAGGCATTTGATAATGACAATCGGAAGCATCTCAAATGCTCAAATGGTAGATCAACAATATATGGGCCTTTCCCCAAGTCAATAAATCAACAAGCCTATGAGAAAGTGTAGTTATGACAAGTGTCATGACCATAGCTAAAGGTCAAATCTCAAACACTATCCCAATGATCGACGATGTGCATAAAGGCTTGCATATCCTAATCAATGGTTCAAAGTAAGGTGGACTTTTTAAAGGACACAAAATGAATGAAAACATATCAAGTGGAAAAATGTTAGGAGATTTAAGACTAAATCAAAGGTCCATAATAGAGGTTAAGGGTAAGGACATGAACAAAAATTGATAGAGTGTATTTAATCAAGATGCAGGATTACATGAGGTAAATATACATGGTCAAAGGCAATAAAGGTCATGTTTCAAAATCAAGTGGACATCTTGGCATGGGCATTACCACATAGACATGACAGATTAGATTACAAGATCTATTAGACTTGAAAGTGAATGAGAAGAATGAAGATCTTGTAGTAGAGACAAAGGATTACAGAAGTGTCTCAAAGGTAGTTAAGTTGACTTAGTGTATTCTTTTCAAAGGAATATTCTATTCTATAAAAGCAAGAGAAATATGGAGCATATATAATATTTTATGATAGCCATGTTGGATAAGTGTAGTTGATATTAGAACATTCTAAATTGCTAATTTTCCATAACACTTGTTTAATTGTCATTGGTTATGATTGATAGATAGACCTCATTAAGCCTTTTATAAAAGGAGGTATTTCCAATTGTAAAAAGGAGAGATATTTTGGATCCAAAAACCATTTGTAACTTTTGAGTAAATTAATATAAGCAAGGAGTTCTACAAAGTTTGTTCATATTTGCTTGTGTGAATTGATATCATGATTTTTATATCATTTATTTGATCTTATTTTCACATTTTAATGCTTCTTGTGAATTTTTAATGTGCATCTTTAAATGCAAATTTTCTAATTTGTGCTAATGCTATATTAGTTGAAATTTCTTAGATTTACTTTGCCTTCTTTACTTTTCTTGCATCTGGGATAATGGTTTTTTCTTACAAGGGTAAAATTCTTAAAGTAAATCTTGTTCTTATTTAAATTTTTTATATCTTCCTTAGATGTTTTCCTAGTGTTTGATAGGATTTGAGCTTATGCTACTTCATGTTGCACATTGGTTAAATGCATGTTCAAATTAAATTGGAAATTTGTCATAATGTTTGAAATAAAGATTAAAAACACCTACCTTTTCTTCCATACCCTTCCTTTTGCTCCCTTTTTTTTAATCAATTCACCTTAGATCAGTTTCATTATGCATATTCATCTTAGTTTATATTTAGACTTAGGTTTTGAGTAGAATTCACTTTAAATAGGATAAATCATCTTCAAAATAAATGATAAAAAATTAAGACATGGTGGCTCCCAACCACCAACAAATATAAATTTGTGAAATAGTCAACCTATTCTACCTCTATTCCACCAAGGATAATAATATTATCACAGCCAAAAACTCATGTAATGGATTCTATGAATCCAAAAATTAGAAGTGTTTTTAAACACTATATGAACCTTCTGATACATCTAGGTGCATCAATAGGGGAAAAATTGGTAGTATAAGGAGGGCTTAGTTAGATATTTGTAATTTGTAACATATTTGCTAATTTTGGTGAATTATATTCATAAATTGATGTATTATTTGCATATTTGTGTTTATTTTAGCATATTTGTTTAAATACCATTGATCTTAATGGTTTTAAACTAGTCTTTGTGTTTATTTGGACAAATTTAGATGTTCTTCAAATATCCATGAGTAATTATGGTAAAGATAGCTTAAGATATATGAATCTAAGGCATTTGAGGTTAGTAATAGAGTTTTTTCTCAAAGATTGATAGATCCTTTGCAAATTTGAGTTTATTTGTACTTAAACAAGTAAAGTTCACTCATATTCATGTATTTGGACATATCTTTGAGCTAATTTAGTTAAATATTGATGATGTTCATTGTTATTTATACATATTTGTGCAAAATTTGCTTAATATATGAGTCTGATCATTTTTATTTTCAAATATTAAGCTTACACATCATATTTCAAATAGGGTTTAAAACTCTCAAGCTAAATTTGCCAAGGATAAGGATTAAGTCATGTTTAGAGACAAGGGTTCCCCTTATTTCATTATAATTTCATAGGAGAGATAGGTGAGACAAAGTTAAATGTATACTCTCAAAGTCTCAACCAACTTTACCATTCAGAGTGCTCATGTGTTTAATCCTTATCAAGGTATGGCTTGGCTAGGTGGTTCTTCAATCAATGTTCTTGGCCTTGTACATGGCTTACCAAGAAATATTGAAAGTTATTTGTATTTTTTGATCCTAACAATGTTTTCATAGCTAAAGAACATGTTAAAGGCTTTAACGCTACTTTGAGACTTATGAATGTAGTTCATGAAGATATAACATGTAGATTATTTCAATGAACTTTCAAGGATGCTACATATGAATGGTTTCTCAACCTTCTTGAGAATTATATTGCTATTTAAAATGAATTTAATTACTATTTCATAGATCAATTTGGAAAAATCATAAGTCTTTGTATCCCATATCAATAGTTTACCCATGTTAAGAGAGATTCAAGTGAGACCATGAGATATTTCAATGATATATTCTAGAAGATGTTTAGTAGAACCATAGCTCCTTACAGACTTGATGAGGCTTTAGCCTTAGAGATTTAAAAGGATTCTTTGGATCCCATGATTTTTGTGTTTCTTAAAATGTCTGTTGGAATCATAAACTCCTTAGTATTGGCTTATGATGAAGCTATAATAATCAATGATCAAATATAGCCTCAAATTTAGCTTGCATATGTTATCCCAAATATCGACCCCAATTTTATTATACTAAATGTCATTCCTAATTTTAATTAGAATGTGTCTACCTTAAATAAAACGCTATTCTTAAACTAATTACCCTTAATCCATACCCATCATAGCCAAAATTTGGGGTTCTTTAATGATACTACAAATGGATTTCATCCTTAGGGACAAAGAGCTTTAGTGACCACTAGTAATAATAATTAAGTTCATAACATAGAATCACCAAAGAATGAGAATGAATCCATAATTAAGATGGTTCAAAATCTAATCACTAATTTTATTCAATTGCAAAAGTAAGTAGGTAATATTAGGGAAAAATCTAATAGAAACTATGATTCTCAAAGGTTTAATATGCCTATGAATAGGTTTCACAATAATAGAAATAATAGGTCATCTAAGAATGTACATGAAATAAATATTTTTGATATATGTCTAGCTAATCATTGTAATGTATTTGAATCATATCAAAATGAAAATGATACATCTAAACCTATGTTTAATAAAGACAATGTTGTATGGACATATGGCTTTGTAGGGACATCTAAATCCTTCACGGTATAGGCTTTTGATTTTCTATTTGAAGAAGAAAATGAACTTGAAGATGATCTAGAATAAGGAATAACCATTCAAGATTAGTATTCCTATAAACAAGATTAGATACAAGCTAACCTCTCTTTAGAAGATAACTGTGAGGATAATTCATATGAGGTCATTGATGAAATTTAGGATATCCCTGAAGAAACTGACCAATGGAAAAATTTATACCAATATTTCTGAAATAAATTGAGGTATTATAATATATCAATTTTATTTTTGAGATCCCAAAGAAATATGAGTTAGGACTCAATTGGGTAGAAGAGATGCCATTCTTCATAGAGGATGAAGATAAAGCAAGTGTAGCAAATTAGGGATTTCCATATAACCCCATAAAACATTTGGAACTATGTGATCAACCTAATTCAAATGGTAAGGTTGTGAATGAATTTAATTACCTTTTAGTTAATCATGATGAAATATCCTTTTGTGATGACTTGGAAAGTTTTGGTGCAAATATTGGTAGTCCATCTCCACCTCAAGCCAAACTTAATGAAGACATCAGTATAAGAATACTAGATGAGCTACCATCATTGAATGAGGACTATATAAGTAACTATTAGTCTATTAATTAAGGATAATTATCACTCTCAACATAAGTCATAAGGATTTGGGAAGAATATGACTTGATTTTAGATCCATATCTTCAATCTATGTACTAGAGAAAGTAGATGAGGAATCATGATACATCACATATAATACATGGACACACAAGCATTTCTACCCAAAAGAAGAGGAAATTAAATGGAAACAATCATTTTAAAATGCTATGTAGTAGTTTAAATAACATTTCATTTGATCCTGGAGGTAAGTTATTTATGGAGTTAGTTTAGGTAGGTTTTAGATTAGTTTCTTTCATGTTTCTTTCCTTCTTATCCCTTGTTTATAAGTAGTGTTTGTAAATATTTATTTGCTTGTTATTTGTCTATTTGGTGTTTTTTTATCATTTTGATCTATTCTTTATGTATAAATAAGTCCTTTTAGGTATCCTTTAGCTCAAAGTTCATCTAATTTCTCAAGAACTTCATAGTTCAGAAATATAGGTATGACTTTTTGACATTGGTTGATCATGGATTGTTAAAATGTGATCTTGATGTTATGATTTGGAGAAATTGGTAAATATTAATATTTAGGTTAATTTTTCCTTAAAATATTAAACCTTGTTATGATCTAAATTTTATTTTAATAAGGATTACACATGTTGGCTAAAACTATGAATTATTGAAAGACAATCATATTTGCACTTAATAAACATTATTACTTAGGATAAAGTTGCAACTAAGGATGTTTTTCTGAAGATCAAATAACTAACCAAATCCCAAAACCTAGCTAACTTGGTTCCTAACCTTTGATAGAAGGTCAAAATTAATTAAAAAATACAAAAAATAGAACCCTTAATGCAAAATTTAAAATCCTTCTAAGCAAAGGTGATTTTGTGAATCTCTATCAGGGCTATGGATGCCTGGCTAGCAATGGATAAAATCCTTGAGTGGAGCCAAAAACATCTCTATCAAGATATGGATGAATTATTGGTATCAGATAAATTCCCAATACTTCCTTGTATAAATCATGGTTCTTAATGGACATGTAAATATGTTATAAGTCAGTGTTAATGGTCAGGGTCATGAATCTAGAAGTTATTCTCTAAATCCCATGGTAAAAATTAAGTGGAATCAAAGCACACACACAATGTGACTAAGATTTGATGTTTTAATCTAGTTATACATTTTTAAGACTTATTTTAATCATGAATTGATCTTAATATTGGTATTTGATCATGTGAAATAGGTATCCTAGTTATTAGTCTGAACTAGAGTCTTTAAATTCTATCATAATTCTATGTTTCCCCTGGAATTCAACATTTTTTGAGGTCAACATTCCCCCATTTATGAAAATGGGGACCCTTGTTTTAAATTGGGAATTTTTTGTTGAGAATTAAAATTTTAACTTGATCAAGAACTAACATTAAATATCTTGTGTTGATCTAGTTTACATGAGTCTATTAGCATATAATCTTCATTTAAATTTGATATTATTTATTAACATTATATCTCTATGTTTTAGGTGGAAGGATTAATGGAGTCCATCCAGAATGGACAATGTCTGATATTCATGACTTAATGTTAATTTGATTCTTTACTTTGAATAACCCTTGGTCTTTAATTAATTAATTAAGTCTATATCTAAATCATGTAAAACCTTAGTATAAAAATGTTTTATCCTAGGTCTTTTAAAATAGGATTAAAATTTACATGGGTCATTTTATTTAAATTTTCACAAAAATAACTTTATTATAGACCTAATTTAAGCTTTAGCTTAGGTCCTGGTCATATTTATTAATAAAAATCCAACCTTAGTCTAAAATATTTATACTAAGTCATTTATGTCTTATAGATCACGAGGGCTCTTTTATTATATTCTAAGCTTGGGTTAAAATTTATAATAAGTTTTAAATTGTATTTGTTAATACAACAAAACTTTAGGCTATGGCTTTATATATTGATCAAGTATTAACTAAGATTTTATGCCCATAGAAATGGATAAACCTAAAGGTTATAGGTGGAGGGATCACGGGGGCTTCAAAAGAGATCAACGATCCATAGGAAATGAGCATAAGTTAATAAGTCAAGTGTTAGATCAATAATGTACACTAACTTGAGCACCAAAGATATAATAGAGAGTGAAGGTTTTAAATGTCAAAGGAACTAACTAATGCTAAACCACCAAGTATCACCATTTTAATAGGTAGACTAAAGATCCAATAGCATGGGGTAGAGTCAACATGTCAATAGACCTATGAAGGTATCTGAGAATGACAAGTGGTAAAATATCAAATGTTTAGATAATAGATCAATGATCCATAATAATTTCCCCAAATCAATAAGTTAACAAGCCTATGAGTAAGCATAGTTGTGATAAGTGTCATGACTCTAGCTCAAGGTTAAATCTTGAATTCTATCCCAAAGATCAAAAAATTTCATAAAGGCTTACACATCCTGATCAATGATGTGAACTAAGGTGGAATTTTCAAAGGATCTAGAATGAATGAAAAGTTGCCAAGTGGAAAAATATCAAGAGATTTAGGAATAGATCGATGTTCCATGGTAAAGTTCAGGTCTATGGACTCCAAAAAAAATTAATGGAGAATATTTAATCAAGATTTAGGATTGCATGAGGTAAGGATATGTGGTCAAAGGCAATAGAGGTCATATTTTCAGATCAAGTGAACATCCCAACATGGGTGTTGACACATAGACATGACATGTTGGATTGTAAGTTCTAGTGGAACCAAAAGTGAATGAGAATAATGAAGATCCTATAGTAGCTACAAAGGTTTGAAAAAGGATATTAAAGGAAGCGAGTTGATGTAGTGTATTCCTTTCAAAGGAATATTCTATTATGTAAAAGTAAGAACAATATGGAACATATATAAGATTTTAGGTTAGCCATGTTAGACAGGCATAACTAATATTGGAATATTCTAAATAGATAGATATCTATGAAACTTGTTCAATTATCATTAGATATGATTGACAAACATACCTCAATAAGCCTTTTATAAAAGGAGGTATTGTCAATTGTAAATCGAACAGAGTTTTTGGAGCCAAAAACTATTTATAACTTTTGAGAAAATTAATATAAGCAAGGACTTCTATAATTTTTTTCCATATTTGCTTGTGTGAATTGCTATCATGTTTTATCTTTCATTTTTTTAAATCTTATCTACACATTTGAATGGTTCTTTTGAATTCTAAATGTGCATCTTTAAATATAGAGTTGCTAATTTATGATAATGCTAGATTATTTGAAAGCTTTTAGGTTTACTTCACCTTTTTTGATCTTCTTACATTTGGTCTAATGTTATTTTCTTGTAGGGGTAAAATTCTTAAAGTAAATCTAGTTCTTGTTTGCATCTTTTCATACCTTCTTTATATGTTTGTCTGGTGTGTGATAGGATTTGAGCTTATGCTACTTCATGTTGCACATTGGTTAAATGCATTTTCAAATGAAATTTTAATTTTGTCATAATGTTTGAAATAAATCTCAACAACACCTCCCTTTTGTTCCCTACCCTTCTATTTTCTCTTTTTTATCAATTCACCATACTTCAGTTTTCATTGTGAATATTCATCTTAGTTTATATTTATACTTAGGTTTTGAGCACAACTCACTTTAAATATCATGGATCATCTTCAAAATAAAATATTAAATACTAAGCCATGGTGGTTTCCAACCACTAACTAATATAAATTTGTGAAATAGTCAACCTATCAACAAGTTATTTGAAAACTTGAGTCACATATGTGTGGTCTCTTTCATGTGATTCCTGCTTGTTGAAAAATTGTTGTGTTGTGTAATTATTACTTTCATTAACCTTTCTAAATCATTTAAATTTGAATCTTTATTATACTCATGAACATGATTGAGCTTATGGAGTTTTATATCAACCTTGCTGTGTGAACTTTTACATTTCGTTGATTATGACAAATCATGTAAAATGGTGTATTTTACACCCTATGTGTATATAATAACCTTGTGAGTTTCACTTATTTTTTTGATATCAACATTGTGATATGGGATTTTTACATACATGGATTTATGTTGCTAATGGTGTAATGTGTAAATGATGGTAATTTACTTGTGTAAAGTGATCTCCCACTTTTGGAACCAATCATATGAACCTTACTTTGATTTATGTTTTTAAAATTATTGCAAGAAATTTTTTGCGTACATGTCTTGGAATTAATGTAAATTTATTTTATTAACATATTTGTATGGGTTTAAGTGGAGGTAATATACTCATGTGACTTGTTTTCCATTTGCATCCAACTTTTATTTGATTTAATTTACCAAGGTATAATGTTGTATAGTGTTGTGTAAACCTGCATTCACTACTCTAACATTGATAGTACAAGTATGATGTTGCGGGTAGAGAATTACTACATCCATGATGATTTTGACCAGTTATGGGTTAGGAAATGGAGTATCTTGTAGGCTTAAATTCCAATTCTCCCCTTTGCACAAGTAGTAACCTCACTCATTCAGAGTGTGTACCACATGTGCCATGAGTTGGTCGTGGAATCTTAGTGCATAATGATCACTTTATGGATTTAGAATTCCTTTAGCCCCCTCTTGGAGGTTTTGGTAACATAAACCATTATGAAGTTTTTATGTTTTACCGTTATGAAGTGTAGAGAGAATTACAAACAAGTTAGTCAAGCATTAGTCCATAAATAATGAAACATGCATAAAGAACTAACTAACCAAGACTATCTATTCCTATGGTAATTACAAAGAATAAAAAGAAACAAATGAAAGAAATAAACACCATATTGCTTTACAAAATGGATTCACCATACCCATGTGGCTTAAAAACATGTGCTCCCTTAATAAAAAATCCTTGTCTTTGTCAACAATGGTGGTAAACTCCTCCAATGCCTCAAGAACACTCCATAAAACCTAGGCTCTTGATTCCAAATCACTAAACTATCCTATCAATGAAGCTTAGTGTAAATAATTTAGCATTATAAATTTAAAATATTCAAGCTTCTAATATATTTGAGCATAAATAATCTGCACCAAAATAGCTTAGAAATGATGTTCATGGCCTCTCTATTTATAGATTTTTGAGATTGGTCAGGATCAACCATGATCGTCCATCTCAAGATTGAGATGTGTGGCCATGGATAATCCTAATATTTGGAATTAAATCTATAAATATCCTCAATATAAATAATAATTAAAGAGTCATGGGAAGCATTAACTAGGCATGGGTGACCCATAATCCTGATATTTGTGGCATTTATGGCCTAGGGATGTCTTCCCAAGAAATGGTATCACCTAATGATGTAGTTAATAAGAATCAAATTTCAAAAATAAATATTCAACAACTCTCATGGAAAATCCACTTAAGCTCTTGATTTTGATTAATTAGCCTTAAACAAGGTTAATCAACCTTTGTGTAATTATTTGAAAAATTGGCCCTCAATTAATCAAAATGGTTAGAAAGTCATATTACTAGGTCATAATTTAACTGGAGAGCAAATGGAAGGTGATGTTAGATGCATTGGAGCTATATTCCCATTTAGGATGTTTCCAACACCAAATAATAAATGTACATGATGTGTACCAATGAATTAGAAGAAAAGAGTGATCTAGAGCACTAAATAGTGAAATGGTCATTTTGACTCGAAATGATCTGATCAAAGTTAGCAAGTCGATAAAATGCATTGCCCTATTTAAGGATAACTTGACCTAAATTGTAACTTATAAATAACAAGTTTGAACCATTTAGCACATTTTATGGATTTTGACCTAAAATGTGTATTTGAGTAAGATTGACAATTTTAACACAAATGGTGTTAGGAATTGGATGTCTACATTTTGCCCCTATTGGAGAAGACATAATGATACATTAAGGCAAAGAAAAATCATTTCAAAGAAAAGAGTTGTCAAGAATAAAGTGGAATAGACCCATGATTCCCCCTTGAGAGGACATACTAGGATGAAAGAGAAGGATGAACTCTTGAAAAAAGAGAGAAAGTAAGAGATTAACCCATGGAATAGATTACATCTAGATGAGCTAATACTTGCACATGTGATTAAAATAAATGATAAAAATATAATGAGAGGTATAATAGGCCCCAGAGATGGGGGTAATAGGAAATATTTACTCCATAAATGTAAGGGACACACTATAAACATACCCAATTTGAGAGTACAAGTTGTGCACATACAACATTGATCAATCTTGGGACATGTTGCACACTAAAATATTACCATCATGGGATTTAATGTGGAGAACTTGGAATTATAGGAAAAGGGAGAATGTTCTACTTTAGGAAGGGAAGCACCATAGAATGGAGTCTCTAAAGAGAATATAATAGGTACTCTAGCAGAGTAGATTAGATCATGATAAAATAGCTTTGCCCCAGTAGGGAAAATTTTAATCATTGATAAAAAAATAAATAATGATTTTTCCCTATAAAGATGATTTAATTTGGACATGGTTCAGATGTTTTGCCCCATCATGGGCAATTGGCAAGTAAAATAGCTCAAGGATATAATCGAAAAGATAGGTTAAAGCAAGTAGGTGTAAATGTACATGTGATGGTGTAATGGGAGGCCATATAAAACCAATCATATGAGAATGCAAAAAGTGATGAGAGAGATGAAAATAAGAATGGAGATAGATGAGCTAGCCTCAATAGAAATTGAGCGTTGCCTACATAGTTCCATGGAATCATGTTTTTTCATGAACTTTAGGCCAATGTAGTTCACCCAAGTTTGGGAGAGAATGGAATGAGGAATGATGAAAAATGACCAAGAAGTGATTATACTCACAATGTATGTGAAGAGATGCACATATAAGCATAGACAAATATCCTAAAATGCATGCTACCTAGAATCCTAATTCCATATCATGAGCCTAGGTTTTATAAAGTGTTCTTGAGAATCATTTATGAGAGTTGATGTTGATGTTAAGACTTTGAAACCTGAGCACAAAGTGATTGATATAAAAAAATAAGTTAGGAATCATAAGTATGAATAACTTGGAATGAAACAAGATTCTAATTATGCTAAGCTAGTTCAAATATGAATATCTATAACTAAGGATAATGGTAAAACAATGACCAAGACTAGAGTTACAACTATTTACATTTAAACAAAAAAGCAAAAACAAAAAAAAAGATAAACATAAATGAACCTAACTTGAAATAAATATATGATCTATCAAGACTTAATTAGGAACAAAAAATGTTTAAAAATAAAAGGAAAGAACATCTTAATGACAGGAGACCAAGATATGAATAATCAAGATCCATGTGGACCATCAAAGTATTCTTGAACACAAAAGAAAAAATCAAAATCAAATAAGGAAACACAAGACCAAGATGAGACAATAAGTAAGAAAAAGGAGAACAAATAAAAGGATATGTGTGAAAGAATAATAAAACACCAAGAAAACTCAAATAAACACACACAAACAAAAACCAAGTTAGTGTGGTTTAAAGACAAATCTTCATGCATGTGTGATATAGGCATTACTTTATACCACATCATAACAAAGAATAATGACATGAAAATTTTTACCTAATTAAAGTGGAATAATGATAGAATAAATGGGGGAAAGAGAAGAAAAGGAAGGGGTTGGCTAAGCTAAATCTAGATGTATAAGACAAGTGGATATTTATTACATAGTTCCATGGATGCATGTTCCAACATGAACTTCAGGCCAAATGTAGTTCTCCCAGGAAATGGGATAGAAGAAAAAATGATGATCAAACTAGCATGATTAATGTTATAGAAGAAATGGAAGATATGATAAACAAATGAGAATGGTCTGCAAAATAAGAAGCTGATGAGATGAGAAAGGATGATCTTGCAAAATGGTAAGTGTATGGGATAAGATGAAATGAACTAGTGTTTCTATGCTTGCAAAATGGAAAGAGAATTCAAACTTAATAGTTACTTTCAAAATGGTGAGAGTGTTCAAACTTAATAATTTCTTTTAAAATGGTGAGAGAATTTAAACTTTATAGTTGCTCACAAAATGGTGAGAGTGAGGGATGGTGGAATGGGAATGTAAAAATGTATAGAAGCATGAGATAATGTTTTTGTTATTTTTTGGATCATGTTCTGATGTTTTTGGTATTTTAAAAGTATTTCAAATGTTTTTGGTGTTTTTGGGATAAAATATGTAAAATATGGGACCATCTAGTCAAGGAGATGCACATCTTGAGAGTAGAGGTTCCAATAAGATAACTAAGATGGCTGAAATGACCCATGCTCACAAATTAGTGAGAGTGAGGTGATTGATAGAACAAGAAAGAGAATCAAATATGTGAACTAAGAAGATATGGCTAATCACTTATCTAAAACTACACAAGACTGTCTTGGTTGAATTATTTTGTAGAACTATTGATGAAGATGTTCATAATGCACATGAGACATAATCATGATCATAATAGGTAAAGGGGAAAAAAGTGTTCAAGATTATAACATGTCCTAGAAAAAACAAAGAATATGCCTCTCAAAGAAAGTAATCTAGAATGGGATAAGGAATGTGTTTAGAGTGTCAAGATTTCAAAGCCTTTACTATCAATATTCATGAAAAGTGGACCAAAAATGTGTTCAATGTAATATAAAAGGGTGGGACAAAATTATGATATCATAAGTTTCCCCCAAGTTAGGGGTATTATAGACAATGGTTCAAATATATTCATGTGTATAACCTCTTAGGGTGTATGATGTTCATGGGTTTTAAAATCTCTTCACCATTACGTTTAGCCAATAGATATGCTCATGATCCATAATTCACTATGACAATATATAGTCCTAACCAATTAGGCTAAAACTTACCTTTCTTTTTGGGTTCATCATTCATGTTCTTCTAGTTCTCTTTCAAAACTAAGTCACCAATCTCAAATTATCAAGGGAGAATGTGTTTGTTGTAGCTTTTCCACAATTTATTATGGTAGGCCTGTAAGTTTTCTAGGGTAGCCAAATGCTTACCATCAAGAAGTTCTAGTTCTTGTAGTCATGAGGCTCTATAATATTCATAATCTTTAATGTTCTCTAATGATATTCTTAATGATGGGATCTCAATCTTGATTAGGATGATAGCTTCAGTACCAAAAATAAGGGAATATGGGGTAGCTCCAATTGGGGTATAATGATTGGTTTGATAAACCTAGAGGGTAGGAAAAAGTTGCAAGTGCCAATTATGGCCAACATCATTGACAATCTTCTTTAAGATGGCTAGAATGGTTTTATTTGATGCCTCAGCTTGTCCATTGACTTATGGGTTATATGGAGTGGATTTATTGTGCTTGATTTTGAATTTTTCACAAAGATATTTCACATCTTGGTTCATAAAAGATTTACAATTATTGGATATAATATGAGATGGGATGCCATATCGACAGATGATATGGTAATGAATGAATTTGGATATTTGTTTCTTGGTAGCATAAGTGAGAGGAATGGCTTCAATCCACTTGGTAAATTACTTGGTTGTAGTTAGAATGTGCTTATGGCCATTTGAAGAGGTTGGGTTAATTTTCCCAATGAGAATGAGACCCCATGTTTAGAATGACCATGGTGTTGTAATTTACTATAATGGTAAGGAAGGTGCATGTATAAAGTTGCCATACTACTAAAAAATAACACACTTCTTTACATAATTACAAGCATCTATCTCCATTTTGGGCTAATAGTATCCTATTTTAAGAAGTTTCTTTGCTAGGAATACACCATAAGTATGGGCCCAACACATTCCTTCATGAACCTTCTTTAGTGCCAGCTTGGATTATCCCAAAGATAAACAACAAAAAAGTGTTCCATCATAGCCTTTTTGATAAAGCATGTTTCCAAGGAGGATATAACATGTTAAGTGATGAAGTAAAAGTTTTTGTTGGTTATTGGAAAGGTTGGTAGGAAATACATGGCTATGGAAATGGTTATAAAATCCTGGTACCATGGTAGCTTAGGTGAGGGATTAGGATCAACAATTGTGCATATCCTATCTAAATGTGATAGAATGTGTGCCAACCAAAAAATATTTTCAATTAAGAATTGATACTCTTTAGCACTATCATGAATTTTAATCATGGAACCAATTATTTCCATAGCATCAACAGATTTGTTGTTGACTCGTGGAACTTGTTCAAACTGTAGAAATTTAAAATGTGTTTTTAGGTTATCAACAATTTTATTATAAGGAATAAGCTTATCATCTCTTATTTGATATTGATCACTAGTCTAATTTATGATTAGCTATGAATCTTCATATACCTTTAAGATTTGAATGTCCCATTATATAGTAAGATGGAGCTTTGTAATCAATGCCTCATATTCGGCCCTATTGTTTGTACACTAAAATTGTATATGGAATGCTTTGGGGATCAAATCCCCCTATGGTGTGATCAACAATATGCTAGCTCCAGTTTCTTAGGATGTGAAGGATCCATCAAAATAGAGCATCCAATATTCAATCTCTTGTGATGATTGTTCTATCATCATGATAGAATCATTTGGAAGGTCAATGTTAAGAGGTTGAGTGGTTGTAGTAGGAGCTTCCATAAGTTAGTCTGCAAGAACCTATCCTTTGATTTCCTTCTAATTCTAGCATTCAATATCAAACTCACTAAGGAACATAATCCATTTATCCATGCACCCTTAGAGAGCTACTTTAGATAAGAGGAACTTGAGAGGATCTACCTTGGTGATAACAATAGTGTTGTTATTTAGCATATAATGTCATAATTTTTGAGCGAAAAACACCATAGCTAAATATGCATTCTAAATAGGCATATAATTATGTTCATAGGCTACCAATGTGTGGCTTAAATAATAAACCATGTGTTCTTACCATGATCATCATGCTATCCAAAAGTTCCCCTAGTGTATGTTCAATGGATGATATATAAAAAAGCAATGGTTTTCCTTGTGTCAGAGGTCATAAAACTAGTGGATTGGCCAAGTATGTTTTAAGATTTGAAAATGCTACCTAAAAATCTTCATCCCACTAAAATTTTACCCCCTTATTTATGAGATGGGTAAATGGGTGGCACTTATCTATCAATTGAAAAATGAACCTGTGCATATATTAGATCTTGCCTTGTAGACCTCGTAACTATTTAAGATTGTTTAGTGGAGAAATTTCCATAATAGTGGTGACCTTTTCAAGGTCAAATTCAATCCTTCATTGTGATACAATGAACCCTAGTAATTTTCTTGATGTGACTCTAATGACACATTTCTTAGGATTCAAGAAGACTTTATATGCATGAAGCCTCTCAAATATTATTCATAGAATGTCAGGGTGTCGAGCTCTTATTTATGATTTTACTAGTATATCATCAACATAGTCCTTGATAACATCATGCATCATGTCATAGGAGATGACAATAATTACACATTGATATGTAGCTTCAGTATTCTTCAAACCAAATGGCATGACTTGGTAACAGAATGTCCCCCATGGAGTGGTGAATGTGGTCTTATGTTGATCTTTAGGGGCTATCTTAATCTGATCGTAATTGAAAAATCCATCCATTAAGGATAACATCTCATACCTAGTAGTTGAGGTGACAATCATGTCGATGTTGGGTAGAGGAATATCATATTTGGGGCATGTTTTGTTGATATCATGAAAATTAGTACAAACACATATGCCTGCGGTATTTTTACTTACTGGCACTATGTTAGAAATCCATTCAAAGTAGTCCAGTGGTCTGATAAAATTAGCTCCCAACTAATTTTACAATTCATCCTTAACCAAAAGGGTGATGCATGGATGCATCTTTATCAACTTTTTCTTTACTAGCTTAGCATCAGGGTGGACAACAAGATGATGCACAACTAAATCTAGATCCAGGCCTAGCATGTCATAATTTGCCCATGCAAAGATGTCTATATAATATTTAAGAATGGATATAATATGTTCACATTTTTCTTCAGTAAGGGAATTTCCAAGATAAACATTTTGGGGATCCTCATGGGTTCCAAAATTCACTTCTGTTGTGCTCTACATAAGGAGTGTGGATCCATCTTATATAATTTTAGGTAATGTATGGTCATGATATTCTTCTACTCTATCTTCTTGTTATTCCTCCTAGAGATTTGGATAATATGAAGAATTAGAATCTACCTTCTTAGGTAAAGGCCAATTGCCAAAGACCTCTGGAAACTCAAGAGTAAGATGCTCAAATATTTGATGTTGTTTTGAAGAGATGATTGTAATAGTTATAGAACTTTGGATAGATGGACTTTCTACATCTTGAGGGGATGAACAAAATTTCCCACTTAGGATTGCCTGAAATAGGTTTTCACTCAAAGGGTTGTATTTTTATTTACTTTTTCCCTGATCAATAAGTGCCTCAAAGAGGTTTTCACCTAAAGATCTCAATGTTTGCTCTTTATTATGACCAAGAAATTTTTCTTGCTCTCCAAAGTAGGCAGAAGAATTCAATGAAAAATAAAAACCCTACTTATGATCACCAACGGGGAATGCATCTTGTAGGCCCATGTATTCTACAATTGATTATTCATTTTGAAACTCATCGAGGCATATGAATAAATTTTGATAATCATAATCTATGAGTTTAGGATGGCAAAGGCATAGGTTATAGTGAGGGTTTGCTTCAAGATGGGAAGCACCAATGGTAAAGATATAATGTCCTACTTTAGGAAGGGAAGCATCACTAGGTTAGGATGTGAAGTTCTAATAGGTGTTATGTTCAATATGGCATTTGAATTAAATAAATCTAAATCAACAAGCTCATTAAAAAGGCTATAATGGGACATAATGTCACTACTAGGAGTCTTGTTACCAGTCACTTCAGAAGAGTCACTACCAAATGTTATGAGGTCATCCTATGGTGGTTTAAATTTGAGACCATGATTCTAATTGACAACTCTAACTGATAAGGGCTCTAAAATTCCTTGCGCCTATGGGCCAAGGCCTTTCTTTTATAGTCAAGATGATCCATTATCTTATTAGGGGTAGGATACTTTGGATTCTAAAAACAATTTACAAGGCCCTCAGAATATAACCAATCTCCCTTGATAAAAGCCTATCAATCTTTCTATGGTGTAATTATAGGTACAAAAACCATAGGAGGGTTTGGTTGATTCTTCTTTGGTTGCCAAATCTGATCAAGTATTTTAAGAGTCTAGGAAGTTTTAGGCTTACAAAATGTTTTAAGGGATTTTGGTAATTTTGCAATATGGAGGATATTCTTTAGATGGTATGTGGAAATTCCTGCATCTTTAATAATAACCTTCTTGGGTAGAGCTATAGGAAATGGATCAATTGAAGTGGAGGATAAATCACTAGGGTTTATATAATTAGATGGATATGGATGATAAATGATAGCTTTTTTATTCTTTGTAATGAATATAAAACCTAGGCAATAGTTATAATTATGAAAATATGATTCAAGATGTTTGCAGTATTAGTATGGTTTCTGATCAGTGGGAATAGTAACCTTGATCCCATCATGGAGAAACTTAAGGCATTGGTGAAGAGTAGATAAAATTGCTTGTACTTCATGGATCCAAGGATCACTAGGTTGTATGTTATAAGGAAGCTCAATATCCATAATATGGAATAAAATGTGATGAGAAATAGACCCAACCATGATTGGTAACCAAATTGTACCAGATGACTCCCTCTCAACATTTTCATAAGCCTTGATTGTAATAGTCTTTGGCTTAATGTCTTTGTCCATATAGCCTGATCATTACACAATTTAAGAGATATGATTTTCAGCCCTAAACTATTATCTATAAGAACCCTCTTGATCTTGTGATCCACAATGATTATCTCAATGTATAGTGGGTTATTATGGTTTGGGATAAGGGTGGACATGTCCTTTTGATCAAATGTGATTTGCCAAAATGAAGATATATTTCCAACTAGGTTCTAGAATTGATCAAGGTTTATATCATTAGGCAAAATAGACTCTTTTAAAATTTTGTTGAATATGATTCTATGGACATCAGATGTTCACAAGAGTTTTAATATGGAAATTTGTGCATGGGTTTTATATATTTGATCTATTATACTAAAATGCCTTTGAATTGTGAATTGAACTAGTTTAGTCTTTGTTGGGATAGTATTTGGCTTTGGAGCCATTGTCACAATGTTCTCATTAGGTTTATGGAAAGAAGTGGGTGAAGGGCCCTGGATGGTAACTCATGGGTGTCTAGTTGTAATTTTAAAACCTATAGGTGGTAAGGAGTCATTATAATTATAAGATCAAGGAAAAGGGCCTTAGATGGTGATTCATGGGTGATTAATGGTATTTCTATAATTTTGGGTCAACAAGGAGCCTTCAGAGGAATGGTACTATTATTCAAGATTAGTAACTCATGGAAATGGAGTAGTAATATAATGATGTGAACTCGACATAGTATTACTAGGGGGAGAGGGTGATGACCCTATAATGATGGGTCTCATGTTACAAGGTACATGAGATTGGCCATGTAACATCATAGTAACAGTGGCAATGTGGGTTGTAGAAATGCATCCTATATTGTTATTATAGTTGTAAGGTACATTATTATAAGACACATTATTAGTGTGGGGATCATGATATTGATTATTCTCGTTATGATTATGACCTTATTATTGGTTTTGATTCTACCTCTATCCTTGATTATGACCATTTTGATTATTTCTTGGTGGTGGTGGATCATGTCAAAGAAAGGGGTCTTTATAGATTCCCATAGCCTAATTTGTGTCATGATTAGGGGCCAACTTAATTTTTAGCTCACCATTTTTAATGAAGACCTCAATAATATGTCACAATTAAACACAATGATATGCACCATGATCAACAACATGATGAAAGATACACCATTTATTCTCTTTGTACCCATCTGGTTTTGGTTGATCTTGAGGAAATGGCCTTGATACTGGCCATATAATTAGATTATCTACAATGAGATTTTGTAACACTATTTCAACCAATTCTCCTAACTTGCTAAATACTATAAAATTATTATGAAATGTCCTTCTTAGAGGTTTTCTTTGCAAAGTAGGTAGTGGATTTGAGGGAATTAATTGTATATTTGGAGGTGGTATAGCTTGTACCATCTATATATGTCTTGTTTCTATCACCCCATTTCCATCCATGTTATTATTTTTGTTAAGGCCCTTAGGCTTATCTTGCATAATTGTTTGAGCCAATGATTTAGTCTAATTAGATATTTGACCTTGTACAAAGATATTAATAGGGCCCCTAGCAATAAGAGCCTTCTCAATCTACACTCCTTTGCCAATAATTTATTTAAATGAGTTAGAACAAGATAAATATAGAATATGCACAAATTTATGATGTAAATTCTATGCAAAGATATCAACCAACTATTTATCTAGAAAATTATGTTGAAAGTGACCTGCCAATGCTCACCACCTTTGTAGATATGCAACAAAACTTTCACCATCACACTACTTGGATTTGCATAAGTCAATAATGGTGAATCCATGTTCTATGTTATATGAGAAATGGTTAAAGAAATTTTTTGATAAGTCATTCCAAGTCTTAATTGATCCCTTGTGTAGTTTAAGTAGCCAATCAAGAGCTTATCCCACTAAAGTTTGTAGAAATAGTCATAGTAAGTACTCACTACTATAAGTAACCTCTTGACATAAGATGAAGAATGTTTTTATGTGTTCATATGGATCTCCTTTCCCTTTATATTTGTCAAATTTTGGATAATAGATAAATAAAATGGATATGGGCATATCTCATTGAATTTGTACTTTTTGACTCTATTATTTATCTCTAATCTTTGGAAATTTTCCTTCATAGAATTTCATTCTTTCATGTTTGGTGCATTTGTGGATTGGATAAAATGATGTTGGGGTGGAATGTGCCCCTAGTTTTTTTGTTTTTGGGGTGGATTTTCCCCTAGTTTTGTTGTTATTAGGGTGGAATTTTCCCTTGGTTTTGTTACTATTGGGGTGGAATTTGCCCCTAGTTTTGTTGATATTGAGGTGGAATGTGCCCCTGGTTTTGTGTGGATCTATAGGGAGTGTATACCTTTTAATCCATGATTTGGTTTTGATTTGCTGCTTGAGTTTAAAACATAGGTTTTTGATTCTTGGATTGTAAAACATTCCCTGAATTTGGCTATTTTGCACTTTATTGATTTTGGAAATTTCTATGTTTATTTATTAATCTTTGGGTTGGTTGAAAAGAACTAGCCAAATTGTATTGAGGGATTTCATCAATTCAAACTGAATGTTAGGGTTTATAAGTTTTTAAAGTAATAAGAGGTTCTTGATGATTGAAAAATGTATGTTCTATGTCAAATGGAACATCCTGTACGGTCTCTTGTGTCTTTAACTATTCATTTAGATTTCCTTGATCCACTATGGTAATGTTCTCATCCAATACTTGTTATGTAATTTCAAGCATATCTTCATGTTCTTTTTATAAATTATTGTGAATTGAAGTGGCAACTAGTGAGTCAGTTAAGTCTACAACAAGTTGATCTGCATATCATTGACTTATTATCTTGATCTTAGCTAGAAGATCCAAATTTGTGGGTTTTGACTCTATTTGTATTTCTTTTCCTTTGTTAGAGGAAGAAGGTATGTCTATTTGTACAAAATATTACTCTTTCCATCATTTTTCTCCTTCTCTAAGGTATGTAATTGTTCTTTAGGAAAATTAGAAGGTAGTCTAGCACCTAATTCTATCAATCTAAGAAGGGCTCCATCTTGATCTTCTTGGGGTTGATATTCATTGTAATCATATTCAAATATTACTATTTTAGGGATGTCATAAAAAAGAATAGGGTTATCTTGACCATCATAAAATTTCTCATCCTCATAACTAAGGCCATAAGAGGCCCCACTATGAGTGAACCTTTGAGTCATGTCTAAAAAAAGAGTTGTTGTATGTATTTGACTAACTTTGGGCCACTGTTTGGTAACCAATCAAAGTATGATTTGGCTCTCTCTTAAACAAATAACCAAGGTACCAATGAGACTATACAAGAGGGTGGTTTGAAACCACACACAATTTTAGAAGATTTGGTTCATGAGTTTACTCAAACTTTGGTAAAGTTGAAAATGTACAGATCAGAAGAGAGTAAGGTAACTCAAAGACCCAAGGTGAAAACTAGTACACCAAAGCCTAGATATTTGTGATATACCCACACTACAAAATCTAGCTTCAAATTTGACAAGTTGACCCTGGAAGTTTAGATGAAATCCCTCCAGACTATGAAGAACACAAAATGAATTAAGCAACTCAAGATGTAAAAACATACGTGAATCACTAAGTATAAAGTTAGGGCCAAATAGGTAACACAACGTTGCCACCTGATTCTAGTAGGATATAATATGTTCTATGACCCAAATCATGAGTGATACATAAGATGACTTGAGTCCACCAAGATGATAATGTGATTTTGAGTCTTAATAAATGACCTTTAATCCAAATAGAAGATTAAACCCAAGTTAAAACAAGATTAGTGCACCAATGGCAAACCCATTTTGATGCACCAACCCTTAGAACTCAAAAAGGTTCAATTTTTAATGTGGACTATAAATGAAGGATTTAAATAAATTGGGTAAAAGATCTAGACTCAATTGGGTAGCATAACTATGCCAAAGTGGATGACATGACATAAAGATTTTGATAACAATTTAAACAAGGAAAAGATGAATTTTCCATTTGGATAGTGTAACACGTCCCTTGCTCAAGAAAATTGAGTACAATGTGTTTTGGTTAAGTTCATTGAGTTAAAAATTAGTTTTAGACACAAATCAAGACTAAGTAAGCTAATGAAGAAAAACAAACATCTTAAGTCTAAACTGACAAGTTATGGCAAAGTGGGGTCTATTAAACTAGTAAGGTTTCGATCATTCTAGGGGAATCAATTACATAATGACTTTCACATAATAAAATGCAAACTATAAGCACAAAAATTGGGTGACAATGGCATTGGCTAGTTGTAAAAAGGTTTAGTCATTTTTACAACCACTACAACTTGCTATATCTCAGTGTAGTGCGATGTCCAAATGTAGATACAAATTATGTGTAACTCCAAAGGAGTCAAATAAATTCAATGCTAGGAGGTGAAACCTTAGGTCAAAGCTTCACTAAATAACTCATAGGAGGTAATGACATCCCCCTTACAAGCCAAGTTTGCATGAAAATAAAGAAAGCATACAAATAGAAAGACTTTAGGGTTATTTTCAAGATCACCCAAATTTTGGTGAGTTTTTGGGGAGTGCTTTAGATGAAATTATTTCTAAGCCTTGGACTAGGATATTTTCAATAGGAATGGTGCTTTTGATTCCAAGGGTTCCCTATAGGGGATAAATGGAAGAGCATAATGCAACATTCCTCTTTTTACCAAATAAAACCTAAGTAAACAACTATTACCAACAAAAATTGACAAGTGTGTTCAATTTTAAACCCAAATGAAATGTTTGGTGGTGTTCATTTGACCCCTTGGTCTTAGTTTCAAACTTTGAAAACATTCACCAAAACATCTAAATTCTTTGATAAACACCCAAAACAAAGTTCCTAATTTATTTTTAAGCATGCAAAAGGTGATTTAAACATGTTTTTATGAAATCAAAAGCTTTTTCCTATATAAAAAATATTAGCATGTCCTTTAGCTTGAAGCTCTTTTTATCTTGAAATAATGAACTTTGAAAAAGTATCTCTCAGGTCTATGTTTTTTTTGAAAAACACAATGATTGATGTTGATTATTACCAATGACATTATTTAGTCTAGCTAATTGACATCTAACCAATGGTGGTTTTACTGACTGACATTGATTAAGTAGGTAATCAATGTTGATATTTTTACTGATATCGATTACTATGTAAAAACCATGGCAACCTAAAATGGAAAAATAAAGTTAAAAAATTAATTTTCAAGATTTTTAAAGGCTCAAATAGATATTTTAGAATTGCAAAGTGATCTTTAGGTGTGAGATATTTTTTGTCCCACTGGGCATGCCAAGATATAGAGAGGATTATAAATCAAGTTATTCAAGCATTAATCCATAAATAATGAAACATTCATAAAGAAATAACTAACCAAGCCTATCTATTCTTATGGTAATTACAAAGGATAACAAGAAACAAATGAAAGAAAGCAACACCATATTACCTTCCCAAATGGATTAACCATACCCATGTGGCTCAAAAACATGTTCTCCCTTGATCAAGCATCCTTGTCATTATCAAAAATGGTGGTAAGATCCTCTAATGCCTCAACAACACTCCATTAAACCTAGGTTCTTAATTCCAAATCACTAAACTAGCCTATCAATGAAGCTTTGTGGAAATTTTTTAGCATTATAACTTTTCAATATTCAAGCTTCTAAGATATTTGAGCATAATAAATTTGCACCAAAATAGCTTAGAAATGGTGTTCATGGAATCTCTATTTATATATTTTTGAGATTGGTTAGGATCAACCATGACCATCCATCTCAAGATTGAGATATGTGGCCATAGATAATCCTAATATTTGGAATCAAATCTATAAATATCCTCAAGATAAATAAGCATTAAAGAGGCATGGGAGGAATTAACTAGGCATGGGTGACCCATAATCTTGATATTTGTGGCATTTATGGCCTAGGGATGTCTTCCCAAGAAATGATGTCACCTGATGATGCAATTAATAAGAATCAATTTAAAAAAATAAATATTCAACAACTCTCATTGAAAATATACTTAAGCTCTTGATTTTGTTTAATTAGTCTTAAATAAGGTTAATCAACCTTTGTGTAATTATTTGAAAATTGGCCTTTAATTAATCAAAATGGTCAAAAAGTCATATTACTAGGTCATAACTTGATTGGAAAGGAACTAGAAGGTGATGTTAGATGTGTTGGAGCTGTATTCTCTTTTAGGATGTTACCAACACCAAATAACAAATGTACATGATGTGTACCAATTAATTAAAAGAAAAGAGTAATCTAGAGCACTAAATGGAAAAATGGTCATTTTGACTCAAAATGATCTAATCAAAGTTAGCTGGTCCATAAAATGCATTGAACTATTTAGGGATACTTTGACCTAAATTGGCACTTGTAAATGACAAGTTCAAACCATTTAGCTCATTTTATGGATTTTGACCTAAAATGTACATTTGAGTACAATTTGAGTAAGATTAAAAATTTCAACATAAATGGTGTTAGGAATTAGATGTCTACATGAAGCACTAATTAGTTTGGTAGACTTGGAAATTTATTCAAATCAACAAGGTGGTACTTGCTAAAATGCATGCATGTGTTGACCTATAGGTGTAACCATGTTTTGGTTAAGGTGTTTTTATTATACATGTTAGGAATATTTTGAGATGAATATTTTTATTATATTTTATAAGTATTACTATAATGTATGCTGATTTTATGCTCTAATAGAATAACAGTAAACCTTGATCAAGCAGTGTTTAAAATCATAGGTACCCACTTGACTCTTAGATAGAGTGATGAAAGTTGGATGATGCCCTCAGATGGCTATTTTTGGATGGTGGGATTGGGTATCATTAAAACATTGTGTGAGCTCATGTGTGTGTTGAAGAACATGTTTTAATCCTTTGGGTTGTATGTGATGCTTAATATGGCTTCTCCATTATTAAGCATGGTTGGTGTGGGACACTACATTAACACTTGAATGGTTGATGACGTAGTAGAGTAACCATAATAGTATGAATTACTACCATTGTGATATGACATTATGTGATGAATGCTCTTAGGATTATGCATGTGACATAATGTTTTTGTGGAATATTTCCACCCTTGATTTATATTTTGGTTGTAATCTAGTAGAATTGGATGATTTTATGATTGTTGACCTCATATTCAGGTATATGTGTGTTGACACAAGTGGCATCATTCTTAGTCAAGTTGCATATTCAAATTGTTTATCTAGTTTAGACATAAATTTTGTCTTGTGGTTCCTTAGCTATATGTTTTTTCTTGAAAGTGTTGTTATCACTCTTGTTGGGAAGCTTATTAAGGTAAGTGTTAGTTGTTGTGTTTTGGGACACTATATACTCATGATGCTTTGTGACCACCTTCATAATGGTTTGGATGGTTGTAAGAGTGATGATATATTGATATTAAACATTGTTATCATGGGAATTTTGTTGATTAATGTTGACTTTTTGGGTTTAGTGAACCTATTGTAACTTGTTTTTAGTGGATTTTAATGTTTTGATGGCCTTTTTTAAGACATGAGAGTGAAAAGTTTCAACCAAGTTGAGATATTGGTGGAATTATTTATTAGAATAACATTATTTAAGTGTTGTTTTTCCATTTTAATGTCATGAAAGACATATGAAGATGGGAAAGAGATTATTTCATTGCGTGATACATTGGATAATGCACCTATCCTGATGATAGTAGTTTTGATTACTAGTAAGATATGGCTGAGACATTTATCACCCCATAATGGGTGGAGTGATTGTCTAGCAATATTTATTAGTTTTGTTGGACTCTTTTTGAGAAATTTGTGCTTGTCTATTAATGGTCATCGAGATATATCCTCTTTAAGGAGGGGAAGATGTCATGAACCAACCTTGTGGCCCTTTATAGATACTAGACTATGGATTACTTTAGCATATTTTTTATAACATTTAGACTAATGTCAGTTGAAGTTGGTGTTATTTTCATATGGTTATGACACAAGTACCTTGGATAGATGATGTGATATGTTATATTATGACTAATTCTCACATTGGATTCATTATATCTGGATATGCATATTATTTACACTAGCTTCATTTTATCCTATTTTATGTGTATGTTGTTTTATCTTAGTTATGTTATTATATGATATTTCTTTAACATGTCTCACTGATGTAGGCTAACATTGATACTTTTACATCCATTTATTATGTCTCGTAGGGTATGCATGGGTTCATGGTTATTAGGACTAACTCTTGCCTTCTTAGCTATAGTTGATTATAACTGATTTATCATTTCATGCCTAATGATTCATGCTAAGTTATTATTATCATATTGATAGAATTTAAGGACTTTTCATGTTTTATTTTGTGAATGTAGGCACTAGGCCATGAGCTGGGCTCAACATTGGGTTTGGGCATTTTAGGTATATCATAGGTAATTAAGTAGTCAAAATGTCACTTTTATAGGTATAGCGTATACTATGTCATATTGAGCCATTGTCATTATATTCCATTGTGTTATTGATTTTTGTCCTTTTGGTCATGCTATCTATTTGCATGTATACATGTTATTTGGTTCTATGATTAGAGTGTTTATTTTTAACTTTGTGGTTCCTTTTGTTTTCCCTTGTATGCTTGAGTTTATCTTCATATTTAGTTATCCTTCTTGGATGTTTAATTTGTATGAGTGGCTTGACATTTCTAACTTGGTTGGTTAGGTTCATCTAAAACCATAGGGGTCTCTTTACCTCAAATAATGTCTTTGGTTATCTTTATAGAAATTGGCCACTTTGAGATCTGTATCAAAGTATGATTCTCATAATAGTTATTATTTTAATGATTATTATTATTTATTATTATCGTTTAATTCTCACTTATTATTATTATAATATATCTTGATGATATTATTCATTATTTTAATTATTATTCTATTATTAATATTTCATTATTATTATTTTTACCAATTTGTGGATTTTGTTTAATTAATTATTTAATAATTTTATTGATTACATTATATTTAATGATTTCATTATCATATTATTGAGGGATTAGTGGAATGATTTGGGAATTAGTTGTGGCTTAATAGACTTTATTATTTTATTGTAGGGCTATTATTATTTCTATAATGTATATATATATACATATATATATATATATATATATATACATACATACATACATATATATATATATATACATACATACATACATACATACATATATATATATATATATATATATATATATATATATATATATATATATATATATATATATATATATATAGACACACACACACACACACACACACACACACACACACACACACACACACACACACACACATGTATGTACATACATACATACATACATACATATATATATATATATATATATATATATAATTTTATTTTGGCTTGGCATATATAACAAAGTAACATTGACTGAGAAGAGACACCATTATGGATAAGCAGTATTTGGAAAGACATGGCAAGGAGAGGACATAAGTATGGGATGAAACATGGAATGTATGGCAGGTTGGAGCAAGGGTATGATAGAAGAGAGTAATGATGATAGGATGGAAGGAAGATGTTTTGTATAAAAAGGGAGGAAGGCAGGATGTATGAGAAGAGGTAGGGCATGTGGAGAAAGAAAAAAATAGAGCATGGTATATGGATTGACAACTTGGCATATGATAGGTGGGGGGAAGAAAATGAAAGAAGCATGGAATGTAGGAGAAGGAGAGATTCAATGGTTGGTGGCATTGACCAAAGATTGGAGGGGAGAGAGAAGAATGCATAATAGATTGGAATGTAGGCAAGATGAGAAAAATATAAATGCAAGGGGAATATAGGGATGAAGGACATGCTGAGGAGAATAATGATCATAGAGGAGGAATAATGGTAAACTTTTTTCTGGTTTTGTATGCTTTTTCCTCTCTCTCATTGAACTAGGTAGTTTGATTGGTTGGTAAATTGATTATTTTCCATTAAGACCATTAATTAATGCATTTCCCTTCCATTATTATTCACTAAATACCCTAATATGACCATTTTGAATATGCTATTGGATTTTATAGATCTCTTTGTCATTATTATTGAGGCTAGAAAACATATAATTATATGGTGGTTGAATGGACTATATATTCTTTTAAATTTCCTTATTATTATGTCATGGCCTCACCTATTTAAACTTGCCCTTATATTTCATTGGGTTTCACACATATTATTTGTCATAATATTATTATTGATGACTGTGTAAATCAACCTCGATGTATATGCCACTATCTATAAAATTTAACTTATTTTTGTGATTAGTATTGTTATGTGTTTGGGTGAGATGATAATCTTATTTATCTAAGGAAAGTCAAGCATATGTGGATGGTTGTGTGTCATACCTATTATGGTATTAAATGAAAAAAATATTTAATAAAACTTACTCTATACTTTAGCAATTTTGATCATTGTGTTTCTCTTGAGACTAACTCCACCTGTATATATATTTATACATATATATCTATAAATGGATGCCTTACTCTAATTAGGGTAGTTGTACACCTGATATGGTTGATTTGAGTAATTAAGAGACCCAGGTGATATTAAGACCTTTAGAAAAAAATTGTCATTATGTTTTAGATTGAATTAAATTGGGTTGGGAAGTATATATTTAATTAGATGATAGAGTTGACCAATTATCATTTTATATGCTTACCATTTATGAATAATATGATAGGGGTTGAAATTACTAGCCTAGGTCTAATTATTGGGTTAATTTGTCTTTGGTTAAATGAGGTCACTTTTATATAGTTTTTAAATCTATTGAACTATGTGAAGGAATTTAGGTTTTCCTGTGTCTGGCTATGTTAAATTCCATCTGAGTCAAATTATATTTATGAACATTATGATTTCATCTTTTTGACTCAATTGAGTTGTGTGGCTTTGGCTCCCTTATGTTATTTGTTGTACGTTCAGATAAGCCTCTTGGGTTAAGCATTAGACCTTGGTAACAAATTTTGTTTTTATAAATTGGATTTAATAGACCCTAATTTACATAATAAATCATTCATTATAAAAATCTAATGTATGCTTTGGGCATTACTCAGGACATGGTTTGGCTGAGTGTTATGGTTTTTATTATGCATTGCTTCTTTTACCTTTTTATTAGTTTTATAGGTCTTTACTAGTGGATTAGTATTATTGTGTATATTATTACCTTGCTTGAGTACATGGTTACCCAAAACCTCCACCAAGCTAATGGTTAGGGTGGTAAGGGCCACCGATGGTTGGGCTCATAGGGTTGGTTTTAAGGGGTGTCCCTCTTGTAGTGTTTGACCTTCTTTGTTGTTTTACCTAGATTTCATATAACATCTCCCTCTTGTTCATTCATGTTGATATATGATATTGGATCGATGGATTATAGTTACTCATGTTATGTCAAAGATCATCTTATTACATTATATAGTTTTGTAATATTATTAAGTTAAAACATGGAAATTAGTGGATATGTTATAAACATTAGAGGAAATCTAGTTGATAGTTATTTTAATCTTATATATTTAACCAATTGTAATTATTCCTTAGTGTGGATTTATATTGGGATCTATTTATCATAGTAGAGATAATGTATTTAGAATATATCATGTTAAACTAGATCCTTACATATCACTGTATGTTTATGACTTAATGATGTACTTGCTACTTTTAAGTAGGCATGGAACAGTAAAAGGTTATTGTTGGAACAAGTTGTAACTATAGTGCCTTTAAAATTGAATTACATGGAAGTATGATGGTGTTGCCTTATGATATTATGATATAAATATTCATGCCATTTAGTATCTGAATTTAACTTGATGAACCTATTACTTGTACCCATGTATTTTAAGACTTAGAATATTTATTAGATAAATATGAACAAACTCTTGACACCATGTATGTAATTTCATTGTGTCTTCATTTGGAATTTAATAACATTATGATAGAAATAAACAAGTGGTGACTTATATCTCTTGTTAAAATGGATATTTATCTGATAGATAGTCATATTCAATATGATTCAAGGAGTGTACCATCATGCTCTTGTGAAAATAGTTATGATTTCCCATGGTGGGAATAATAGAAAATATTTTAAGTATTGAGTTATTAATTAGACATTGATGATTAAGGTCTTTATTGGTGAAACATATATTGATGTAGACTTTATGGGCTATTGAAAAAATAATCAGTTCTTAGTTGTTCAATATTATTCCACTTGACGTAATAATAAATAGTAAGTGGACTTAACTAATGAATTTATGAAATCTTGTGGCATATGCTTCTCTTACCATTTCATTGAATTGGTTGTATTATCATTTAATTGGCTTGCTTTTATTACTTAAGTAATGAAGTAAGATGGATTAATGATCCATGTATGTGATTATATCTTATGAATTATGGATCATACCACTAATAGTGTTATAGTGGTTTTAGACATATGATATGTTTTTGAAAAGGTTAGTAAGTTAGATATTTATAATGCAACTCTTATTTATCATAATATGGCTAAATTATCATTAATACTTGTATGAGATTGGATAATTATTGGTTATGCTAGTTATGTGATTACTTAAAATTTAAAGCTTATATTTGCCAATGAACTTCATGATTTATCTTGTGTTGTGACTATTAAGATGTGAATAATCCATGTAGTTAGTAAATAATCATAAAATGAGGATGATAATTAGTAGGTTATGAAAACCTCTAATTTAATACTTGGTTATATGATTAAACAATCTACCTTGTCAATGATTTACTAAATCATACTCTCCATTATTAAACACCTAAGTTATTTCACAATAATTTTTAAATACCAAACTTGTGTGTTCATACACATGTTGTTTGAATGACATACATACCTATGCTTATTTAACAACAAGGTAGGATAACTAAAGGGTAATTAATAAACATTAGGTGTGATCCCCCTATGGTTGGTTCATGGGATGGTGATCCTATAATATGATAAGTGATTCTTTAGCTTATATCATGTTGGCCTTAGTAGTGGATTAGAGATCTTCCCTCACCGATATCATGATGTGATAAGCCCTGCCTACGCAAGTTTATTGAGTTGGACCTTTATGTTTGGTTATTATACCTCTATGCTTAGTATTGCACCTCTATCTCATCTCATTAATTTATTTAGCAATTGGCTAACTAGACATTTTTGGATGTGCTTAATTTCATTATGGTTGATTATAGTCTTATCCTTTTGAGATAATTGGGATGTTGCTTGTGGGTTGCTAGTACTTTCCTGTGGAGTTGGTGTGATGCATGTCACTGCATTAATTTTATATAGCATGGCCTTTTTAATGTTCTATTGTGTATTCTAAAATATAATTAAAAAAATGAGGTTGTTTTATGATTATGATAGTCTAAAATATTTTTTGGAATAACAATTTTTATCAAAAGAACAAAAAAAATGGGTGACTAAAATGTTTGGCTATGACTTTGAAATAACCTATAAGAAAGGAAAAGGCAATGTTGTAATAGATGCACTATCCAAGAGGGATAAATCAATTGAGGTATTCTTATGCACAATGACAATTTGAAAGATAGATTAGTTGAAGAGGAAAGATCTAAATGAGATGATGAAAAATATACATAGGTTTTGATTTAGAATATTTGGCATGGTTTTGGTGTTTCTAAAAAATTGAGTGGAAAGGGAATGTATTTTGGTATAAAGATAGATTATATCCATTTAATAATTATATCTTAAAAAATAAGATCTTTTAGGATCTTTATGTATATCCAATAGGGGGAAATTAATATTTTTAACACCTATCATAGATTCAAACAAGATTTATTTTGGGAAGGATGCAAGGGGGATATACATACATTTATGTCAGAATTCATGGTGTGTCAATAGAACAAGGGTGAAAAATTTAAGACATCAAATATTTTTCAGCCTTTATCTATCCCTAACAAAGGGTGGGAGGAGGTTTCCATGGATTTCATTATAGGGTTGTTTATTTCTCATGGTAAAAATGTCATCATGGTAATTTTGGATAGTCTCATAAAATATTTTCATTTTTTCTCCATGTCATTTCTATCTAGTATAGTAATTGTTGTTTTTCTCAATATAATTTAAAAGTTGGATGGTCTTCTCAATATATTTATAAGTGATCATGATCCCATCTTTACCAATAGTTTTTAGACTAATTTATCTACATGTTTGGGTACTTAGTTTTATCATATCTCATTATATCATCCTAAATTTAATGGGTAAACAAAGGTGGTCAAAAAATGCCTAGAAAGGTATTTTTGGTTTTTTGTATCTGATAAATAAGAATGATGGGTTCATTGGCTACCACTATCAAAATGGTGGTATAAAAATTCGTTCCATACCTCTTCCAAAATGTCTCTATTTATGGAACTTTGTGGTTATCATCCTCATCCATCATTTCATCCTTGAAGGCATATCCTAAGGTTCAAGCTTTAGAATAACACATTCAACATAAATTAGACATACTAGTGAGTTTTAAATAAAATTTAGTAATGATACATAATTAAATGAAGTGGCACATGGATCAGCATCATAATGAAATTTATTTTTACATAATTGATTAGGTATTTATGCACTTTTATTCATATATGTAGATGTCTCTAAGGAAGCAAAAAAAGGTTAAATTTTTTAATCCTAAGTATTATGTCCCTTATCAAATACTACATAAAATTGGTAGTGTGACATAAAAGTTGGAGCTTCCCCATTCTAATCACCTAAATTCTATATTTCATGTATCGTACTAAATAATTTAATAGGATATAGAGTTTATACCCCAACTGAGTTACCAGAACTAGATCAAGAAGGTAAATTTATTCTTTAATCTAAGGAAATCCTTCACCCACACACACTAAAAGGCTAAGAATAAGGGAGATTAAGGAGTATTTAATCAAGTGGAATAATCTAAATCATGAATATGCAACATGGGAAGATGAAAATTTCCTACAACACCATTTAGAATTGATTAAACATTAATGGAAAATTTATTTTTAAAGATTAAGGGCATTTTACGTCGTTAACCTATAGCTTGTCTAAGGATATGTGTGGCCGACATATGGATTACATAACATTTCATATTATCTTATTACATTTACCTTTGTTATTATTAAGGTCAGCTTATATAATAATAATTTTTAATTATATTATATATATGAGGTAGTCATTAGTCTTTGATTATCATATTATGAATTATACTCTTATTACATTATTTTAGAGGTTGACCCTTAAAGTGACTCAGTCATATTTATCAATTATTCTACAATTTATTCAATTAGTTTTGTGGATCTAATTATTATATTCTTAATTATGAAATATATTATTCCATTGTTTTGAATCATCTAAGTATTTTCATTGAAAAGTCATAGAATCTATGTAAAAGGAATTCCTCTGTGAACTTACTATAATATATACAAGTTGTAGGAGGAATTGACTTGTTTGGATTTGAGAATGTAGAGCATGTGTTCACTGGGATGAATCTAGTGGAATAAAACAACAACATAATGTGCGACTATTTGGTAAGAGTGTTTTTGTCTATGTAACATTTATGGGTTTCAAATAATTAAATGACCTACAACTATGTCTAGAAATGGCAACATGTATGTTATACATTCACTCATTTACACTTGTTAAGCATATTTGATATGAACTGGATATATGGATAAATATTGAGTATATGAGCACATATTAACTGATGTAAATAAACTACACAAAGCATGCATAGGTCCTTATTTTTGAATTTTATGGAAAATTTGATTTTATTTCTTAGTTTAATTTCATATTTTTAAATACATGTGTAGACACATTAATTAACATTTTTTGATAGAATAGTGCACTTTTGACCACTATTTTTATTTTCTTAGGTCATGCCTCATTACATGGTCATTAACTGCTCTTCCTTCACTGTTATTGTGAATGACCCATTCCCACAAGAAACCAATGATTAAAAAATAGATCTATCTATAAATATAAGCAACCTATGATTACTTTGGTATTAATCCCAACTTTCAATTTAGATCTATATCCCTATATATAAGGCCACCCTATTTGGACATGGTTGGTCCTCACTATTATCCATTTTTACTATTCACATCCTCCAACCAAATAAAGACTAGTTTCTCAACTTTAAATTCATATAATGGGTCATCCCATAAGTTTAACAAGCCCTATATGAAGGAATTATAAAAATATAATTATAAATTCATATTTCAAACCATTTATCATACAAGAGGCTTCTATATTGAAAAGTACCAGATTCTAATTGCACATTGAGAGAAAATTCCCTATTTCTATTTTGAATACATACAACCCTAGTAGTACTAAGATAAAGTTTTATTACACTTTCAAGGTCACAATTCATGATTTAAGTACTTAATAATACTATAATTATATAATAATATATTATTACACCAATATTTCACACACATTACCATGAAATGAGATAACTACATGGATTTGTATCCCTTTTTGGAGTACTGGGATGTAGGCAGTGCTCAACTTGGGGTTGTTGAGGTCAAACACAACTTCAAATAATAACCCATTTTAACTATGTGATTACATATACACCTAATTTTTTTCTACATTTAGTTATGTAATTAACTCTTATTAATATGGAGACACTAACTCAACTACCACCCTATATTTAAAATTTTCACTAATATCACTTCCATCCCTTTTTTGAATAATTAATTAATCATGAACACATAATTAATTGAAACTAATTAAAATATATAATTTCAATCTCATCCAAACATATTCCACACTTCTCTCAATCAAATGTTAAGTCATCCAACCACATCCTTAACTTCCTCAACCAATTGTTGAGTCATAATTGAACATTTCAACTACCATGGTAATTCACTAAACTATCTTGACCCATTCATGATTAGTCATTCAACTAAAAACTAACTCTCCCCCTCTCTCTCATACACACATGGGAATTAGTCATCATCCTTTGAGATGAAGACTCAAATCTGACCTTTGATAATTAACATTATCCAATAAATATAGATATATCCCAACCATTCATCTTCTCACTTGAAAGCCTATAAATAGAAATGGAATCCTCTATTTTAATTATCCACTTTTAATTTATCAAATTGATATCAATTTTATCGTATAAATCCATTGATAGATCAAGCTTATCCACCCATATGTTTTCCAAGTTCCTTTTGTTTGGATAAATTGATTGAGCACCAACATTACAAGAGGCAAGAACAAATCAAAAGTCACAATAAATAAAGTGATGATGTACTTCACTTGTATGGTTTTATAGATATTTATGTACTTTTCTTTCTTTTGTTGTAATACCTATAGTAGAGGTTTAGTTTAGATTTAGAATAAAATTTGTATGCATGTCATTTCATTAGTTTTGTTTAGATTCTAAATTTTAGTTATAGGACTTTTTCCAAATCTTTTTCATCTTACAATTTTTTCTTGTTTGTTTTAAAGGTTTAATTAACCTTTTTTTATTTTTGTGCAAGTTTTATAATAATTAGGATCAAATTTTCTTTTTATTTTTGTTTTATTTTATTTTATTTTTCCCAAAATTAATTTATTTTATATTTTTATAAAACATATGACTGTTAAAATAACAATAATTTTTAATTTAAAATCTGGGTTTTTATAAATGTTTATAGATTAGTTCAAGTTTTATCTAACATTAACTTGTTAAAATTTCATAGAAATCTAAATTAAAATTTAGGAGATATCATAACATTTTCAACTATTTTTTTAAAAGACACAACTCTTAAAATAAAAATATCATTTTTATAATCTATGTTTTTTATGATATTGTTTAGGTTTATTGATATTTATGCTATAACAAACTATCAAAATTTTGTGTAAACCCAGATCGTAGTTTAATATATATCGTCAAAATTATGGTTGTTATTTTTATTTTCTATTTTTTCCAACTTTTAAGTTTGTATATATTTTATTAACATTTTAGCTAACTTGAAAGTTTATTATATTGCAAATATTTTTTGCATACAAAATACTAATAATTTTATGCAGGGTCCATTTTTAAATAATCATAAATGTAAACTAAAAAATTATTTTATTTAGTTTTTACTTTGTTTTTGTATTTCAAGTTTTTATTTATCATAAGTATTAATTAAATCACATTTAATTTTATTGTAAAGCTTGCGTGTTTGTGTCAGAAAAGTTTGTGTATGCTTTTTCCATAGCATCACATTAGTGGAAATACCTATATATAAAAAGTAAATTTTGTGATTTTATGTTACCTAGATTTCACTTGTGTATTCTCTTTCCTTTGAGTCACATTGGTGATGATAATTAGAAATTAGAAACAAGTATTAGTCTATTTATTTTTATTTTTAAATGGGTGATATTAGTCATAGATTTCACCACCACATGGTAGGTCAAATATCATGTACTGATGGTGTATATAAATTGAAGATCTATTATTTAAATTACCTAAGTAGTTGTGTATTTTAAACACATCATGACATAAGGGGTTTTATCCTCCAATACTTAGGTTTTTATTAGTGACCTTGAAGTATAATTTTTTTAGATATAAACCTACTAAAATATTATGGTTGGTTTGGTTACATAGGGACTAAACCTTTTTATTTTCATCTCTTAAATCAACATATTCCATGGTCTTGGGCCTTAACATACCACAAGGTATATAGAGGAAATCCATTGGGTAAAATTATGTAAACCTTAAGCCTAAAGATACCCATTCAACAATTTGATTTTTAATACATGGGCAAATAATTAAATTTGGGAAGTTACTCTCAACTTACCCTCAAAACTAGATTAATTGGGCTATGGTTATGGTTTTACCTCCATGTTTAATACTTTAAAATATTAGGTTGACACTTTCAAATGGATGATCCAATATAGATGAGATCCTACAATCCATTCAAGTCCCTTTGCCTATATTTTATCCTTTGATGTGACTTGCATGTTTTTTTTTGGCTAAATTAAAAATTATCTGTATATCTTCATTTTATTTTATCTCCTTTTGGAGGTGACATACTTGATTTTTTTGTGTTTAAACCAAGTTTAAAGTATTTAAAATCAAAATCCTAAATCAAAATAAACCCTAAATCAAGAAAAATAAAAGTCTAAAATAAAAGAAACTAAAAACTTGTTGTCAAGTATTTATACCATAAAGGTTTTTTTAAGTTTTCTACCTTTTGTGTTTGATTCAAAACCTCAATGAAATGTCTCCTATCACAACACAAATGGCCTTATTGAATAATATTGGACTTAGAGAATAAATGTTTGGAAACCAAGAGCATTATATTAAGATCAATGATAATGTTAATGATGAGGGACCTTATCAAGATGAACATAACCATGATGTCACTTTACATAAAAATCCATGTTCCTAAGTCATGAAAGACCTACCAAAAAAAAATGAAATTTTGTTGTACCTTTTGGGTCTAGGAGCCAAATTTTCACTAGATTTTGAAGCTAAATATTTACATCATTTTATTTCAAGGAAAAAATCCACACCTTCCATTCAAGAGCAAGGAACTTCTAGTGATTGCATAGGGAATAACATAGCCATTATAATAACAAAGCCATTATAGGTTCTACCAACACTAACTCTCAAAATTTATCCTGAACACACATGGATAAAGGTAAAGTAGTTATAGATGAAACATCTCAACTAAACCATGCATTTTCTATTGAATACCATGTCAAAATGTTAGATAGGGAAATACTTGAAATCAAAGATAACATGTCAAGTGATCCCACAATAAATCAATAAACCAACCCAAATCCTAATTTAAATACACATTTGAATGTAAATCAACCAATCAATCAAAATAAAAATAAAAATTTGAGTATCCATTCAAATTCAAACATCAACAATTCAAATCTAAATCAGAATTTAAATGTCCATTCAAATTCAAACATAAAAAACCTAAATCAAAATAAAAATTTGAATTCCAATTTGAATCCAAGCAATCAAAATTTAAATCAACATTCAAATTTTACTTTGAATACCAACTTTAATCCTTTTACCAATCCAAATCAATTTATAAGTTAATCTTCCAATACATATTTGAATCTAAATCTAAACTAACTATTATCACTCAATGATATGACACTTATTGAATAATGGAAAAGCATGAAAAATAAGATCTATGGATTACAAGATGTTAGTTATCTAAAAAAAAACAATATAAGTTTGAGGAAATTTTTCCATACCCTTTTGACATCACTATGATGATGGTACCCTTTCCTTCATATTTTGAATCCCCAAAGTTTGATAAGTACAAAGGAAAATGATATCCCAAAGAATAACTTAAATAATTTTATATGGCATGTTAAAACATTATTTATAATAATTAATATCTATAAACACGCATTCCACGTTGTCTAGGGGATCAAGCCCTAGTATGGTTTTTACACTTACCCAAAGGATCAATCACATCCTTTAAGGACCTTTCCAAACAAATTGTGTGATACTTCTCATATAATATTGATCATGAATTGACCATGTTAGATACATACAACATTAAACAGTGAAATGGGGATAGATTCACCTCCTTATTACAAATATGACATGTTTTAGCAAGCTAATTTTGATGGTTACCTCACAAAAAGTAACATATAGTTATTTTTAAGAATAGTCTCATTTCACAATTGGCCTATCAAATACAAAAATCCATTGTGTTACATCATTTGATAAAATTGTAGAGAAATGAATTCAAATTGAAAGATATTTAGTTTTCAAGGGTACCATAAAAATATTCAAATAGGATATTTTATCTTCAAACAAAAATGAAAAACCTAAGTTCTATGAAAATAAAAACAATGTGGTAGGTTTTGAGTGGTATTTCGACATGCCAACTTAGGTAGGGATTGTTAATCCCTGCCTCTCCTAAAAGGAGACTAGTGTGATAAAATCTACCCAAGGTCTCAATTTTATGTTCCTAGTATGTAGGGTAACCCACTCAAATCATTGTGACCATTCTTTTCAAGGGGCTTGAGTGTGTGTTTCAACCATGTCAATGTGCATTAAAAATATGAAGAGCTTATGCCTATGTAACTAATAAAATGATCTAAAAATGAATAAACAATTGATTCAAAGAGACATGTATATTACTTATAATTTCAATAGTGCATAAATGAGTAATAGGAAAGAGCATATAGCTAAGATAAGCATTAAACTCAAACTGTAACTCAAAAACTAAACTAAACCACTGATTAAAAAAAGGGAAAAAGAAAAGGGGTAAAATAAAGGGAAACACCTAAGAAGACGTGACAAAATCCACATCCATGTGGTCATTTTAAACCCATAAACCAATCATATGCCTGACCAACATTCACACAATTACAATTTAAACCATTTCTATACTCTTAGGATGCTAAGAAGAAAATATACACTATCATTGTATACCACACACAAGCAAATGCAAAACAAATCTTCCAAAACTCTTTATATTAAATAAAAATGTTACTTGGATATCATAATAAGGTTATAATAATCATTTGAGTGTAAATATTGATAGAATCTCCTCATCTAAAATAAGAGGGAGGAAAAAATAATCAAAAAAAAAGAAAAGAAGGGGTGGATGGTTCTCCCAAGTTCATTTAGAGAGGAAAAATCAACTTCTCAGAGGAAAAAACTGACCTTTATTACAATAAAATGATCAAATATATAGGTATTCATCCTGTAACCACCTTTAATATGCCAAATAATTTAAGTAATGCTTAATGACCACTAGAATGTGGCTAACTGATAAATCTTTATATAAAGTTCACTTTGATCACCATTGCTTGATGTTTTTCACTACCTACTTAAGGCAAGGAGAAAAATTTACTTTCTTAAAATTTATCAAAAAATGGAGACAAAATAAAACAACACATACAAATGAAAGGTCAATAGATGATAATGTGGCTAATGGTGGCATAAGCATGGATAGATAATAATGTGGCCAATTGATGGCATAGTCATCAAATAATAACAATGTAGTTAAATGATGACATTGACATCACTCTATGGCACTAAAATCAATTGATAGCATTGTTGTTTCTTGATGACATTATTGTTGATTGAGGGCATTATTTTTGCTCGATGGTAATGTCATCACTAGATAAAATTATTAGAAAACCCTTTGTAATAGATGGAGAGAGCAAGGAAATCTATGAGATCTATATTTTTAAGGCAAGTTTGGGTCCCTAACTCCATTTTCATTCTAAGTGTAAAATACCAACTTGACTTGCACAAACATGCTCTTTCTAATAGTGGTGATTTTTTAGGCCCAATTCTACAAGTAAATCAAGATGGACCACCAAGGCAACTTATAGTGCTTATACCAATGAACCATAAGTGTATGTGGGAATAGAATAAAATGAAAAAAGAGATTCCCCATTTTTATATTAAAAATGGGGCATCTTGTGTATGCAATAATAACTGGTGACTCATACTAGAAATACTCTTGATTATTTCAAGAATTTAGAACCTCTAATTTCACAAGAGTAAAAACCATTAGATACAATAAATTAATTAGAACAAACCAAAATTCAAAGGCACTAAAGTCTATAATAAAAAGTGACATAATATGCCAAAATACTATCAAAACCATCTAAGTGTGTGATTAATTCATTTTATTTACATTCACATGAAATAATTTAGATTTTCATAAGTCTATAACTACTAAGGAAAAGAGTTTTTACAATTTATCTTGGGGGGGGGGGAAGTGGTGTGGACATTACCATGCTACAAGCTAGGTATTTATATCCTTGATAGAGATAACTCTAATCCCTTCCAAAGACCTTGTTCCACTACCATCTAGGTTGGAAAGCCTATGGTGAAGGATACCAATATCACCTTTTTGAGGAGAATTTTAGATTTTACATTTTAAATAGATTATTTTGAAAGGATATTTTTCATTTACATCCATGGAGGTTTGGGGACCAAGCCATAGTTGAAAGTAAATCAACAAGCCCATGATGGCATAATATGAACTAGAATCTGAGCAATGTTACATTTTTATTTATATATTTATTTTAGTACATTAAATGGAATCAATTGAGAAAATAGATGTTCTAAAATTCACAAGTTCCATTATGAATCATGGAACTTTATAATTTAGGAAATGAACAAAGGAATAATATAGGTTCACACAAGTTACTCATGTAAAATTACAATTAGGCTCCTTGATTACAATCCATGTTACTTTTACAGCAATGCACAAGGGTAACCCAAGGATAAAAATAATTGGGACAACCCAATGATGAAAATAGAAATCAAACAAAATAAAATGTAAACTAAAAACAAGGTACAAGAAATAAATTTAAAAAAAAAAACAAGATAGGGAAGGAAAAATAAAATGTATTCATTGAAAATGTTTAAGAAATTACATGCTTGAACTAGTTAGACACCCAATTTTTTTAGGATTTTGAGAAGGATAGAGGGTAGAACTATCTTTTTCTATGTTTCCCTCTATAATATAAAACACTATCCCATAAATATTTATCAATGCATTTCTCATGAAACTTAAACAAGTTAAGACTATAAAATTTTACATTATTTTTGAATTTTAAGTTTCAAAAAGCATGAGGGATAGGTTTGGATAAATACCTCTGCCCATACCTAGAATTGAGATGAGGAATAGGGATAACCACAAATACATACCAAATTATATGGATCATCTAACCTAGTAGAGACTTCCTCTTCATTATATCCATTTTATGGGTCGATTAATGGATGCTCTTTGATGAAAAAGGATGTCTACATGACACCCTCGTCATTATCTTCATCATGTATATGGCATGGGAGTAGTTTAGGTTCTTCCCATATCAGAGAACTTATGAATTTATCATCAGTGTCTAAAGTGTGTGGAGAGCTTGGTTGAACTAGGTTATCTTCATCTTGAACCTCCATTGGCATGAATTCTTCATTCAAGCCACTATTCTCATGACTTCCCACAATGATTGACTCTACTACTGAGGGAATCATTTGAGTACTATCAACTAATTTAAAGGTGAGGATAAACTAAAGAAAGAGGTCATCAATTATGGAATCTTCCATCTCACGCTCTTTAGAGGGGAAACCACCTTTCATGGATTTATTCTTTAATTAACTTAACTCAACATTATTTTCTTCTCTTATTCCCTCCTCCCCAAATGATGAAGGGAAATAAAAATTAATGCCACCAAGTTCTTTACAATCTTGTATCATCTCTTCACATGGAGAAGTAGAAGCATAGAATAATAACATTTCAAGTGCATAGTATGCATCTTCCTCATCCAATATATCCAAATCCTCTAAATATTCTTCTGGCTATCATAAGAGATGTCATATTGATCACATTATGTGTATAGCTTCTCATCAATTTTATTTTTATTCATTAGGATATTATCTATACTTGTTACTTCTCTTCCTTAGATTCATCATCATTATTTATATATCCTTCAAGGAATGGATGACATTTTTAATATGTGATGTACTCAGTGTACATGATCAGCTATGCATTAGTGGTGAATTTAGATTCATAGACCAAAAATGGTGCATAAAGGTACACAAATTTATAGCTTAGATTATGCATTTTCACCTAATTATCTCCTAAAAATAATAATAAATGATTAGTAATAGCATCAAAAGATACATAATCACTAAGATTATAATAATTAGTTTACTAATTATACACAAAGTTAACTAAGTTACATGCATTAAATAAATAAGTATGACTCTCATTTATCATAGGGATGTTTGGTTGGATATAGTTTTGGGACAATTCTTCATTTTAAGGTGTATATTGGTCTATGGGTTAATTTGTACGTGTGTGAGCCAAAGGATTTTTGGCACAAATACCCTAAGTTATTAATTTTTCCTCCACATTGATAACCTCTTGGTATATCGATTATAATGAAGTGAAAATAGAGGGTTTCATCTTAATAAACATGGAATATAGAGGATCCAAGGCTTGAATATATAACTTGATCACCACATCCTCTATTTATCATAAAGGATCCCTCTACCAAGTGTATAGTTTATGGAAACTATGGTTGAATACACTAGTTAGATCATTAGGTCCCTTACAGGTTGTTGCAAATTGATATAACAAGATAGAAGGGTTGATGGACACCCTAAAAAAATTTATGAATAGGTTCTCAAAAATGGCTTATGTGGTGATGCACCCTTTTAGTAGACTAAGGTACCAAGAATAAGTAGTTTGATAAAATCATAATGGGAAAATTTAATAAGCCACATCCTCATACTGAATCATTTTTATGATAATGTCTTCTTTGAAAGCTTGGATGTGTTCCTCGGTAATTGAAATACCACTATGGATATACTTTGTAAAAAACTTGTGGGGATTCTTCAGAAGGTCATGAGAAAGTCTTTAAACATCAAAGGATAATTATGTCTACCTAGACAAGTTAAGGACATTTGGAGACTCAACTGATTAATTTTCAAGTCTAAAAACCTAGAAAATAACTAGGTCAAAGCTCTTAAAAATAAAGGATAAGTCTAAAAGATAGAAGTTGGCCCTCCTTTTAACACCAAAATGTTGAGTGGTCTTTTGACACACCAACTTATATAGGTGTTGTTAGTCCCCACCTCTCTTAAAAGGAGACTCATGTGAGAAAATCTCCCTAAACTTTTAGTTACCATGTCTTAGTATGTATGGTGACCCAAGAAGTTTGTTGTGACCATTCCATTCAAGGGGCATGTGTGTGTTTTAGCCATGTCAATGTGCATTAAAAATGTAAAGAACTTATTCCTATGTAACTATTTATATGATCTAATTATGAATAAATATCTTATTCAAAGAGACACATATATTTATTATAAGTTAAACAATGCATAAATAAACAATAGGAAAGAGCATGCAGTCAAGATAAACATTAAACTTAGACTATAACTGAAAAACTAATTTAAACCACTAATTAAAAAAAGGGCAAAAAGAAAGGGAAAATAGAGGGAAATTCATGAGAGCACACAACCAAATAAACATCTATATGGTCACTTAAATCTTAGAATCCAATCATGTGCCTAGCCAACATTCACATAATTGCAATGTGAACCAGTGTTAAAATCTAAGGAGAAGGGAGCCAAGAATAAAAGATACACTACTACCATATAACACACATAAGTAAATTCAAAACAAATCTTCCAAAACTCTTTATATTGAATAATTTTTTTTATTGAATAAAAAATAGGATTACAATAATCATTCGAGTGTAAATATCAATAACATCTCCTCATATAAAACAAGAGGGAGGAAAAAAGAATAAAAAAGTAGAAAAGAAGGGGGTGGTTCTCCCAGGCTCCTTTGGAGAGGAAAATCAAATCCCTAGAGTAGAAAAAAAAACCATTATTATGACAAAATTATCCAATATTTAGGACTATAGCCTCCAAAAAACATCATTAATTCACTAAATACTTTCATCAATGCTCAGTGACTACTATAATTTGGTCAATTAATGCCCTTTTATACAAAGTTCACTCTAATCAAGTTGTCAATGAAATTTGTTCACCACCTACACATGGTAAAGAGAACATGTTACTTTTTGAAAAGTGCTAAAAAAATGGAGACAAAATAAAATAACATAGAAATTGAAGGAAAACATAAGGTGATGCATTTCTTGGAAAACATAGGCATTAATAAACAATAATGTGGCTGATCGGTATCATAGTCATTGATAGATGGCAATGTGACTGATCGATATAATTATCATAAACTAAGGACATTATTATAGATCAATGGGCTTGTCATTGATGAATAACACTGTCATAGATTAAAAACACTACCAATAACCAAAGACTCAATGTTTCTCAATAACATTGCCATTGATCAAATCACTGCTATTGACTGATGATAATGTTGACACTTAATGACACTAATAATGATTGATGACATTATTGTCATTTGAAAATAATTTCATCACTTGATGGAACCATAAAAATACCCCTAAGAATATGTGGAAAGAGCAAGGAAACCCCTAAGAGCCACTATTTTAGGGTAAATTAGGAGGCCCTAAATCCATTTTCATGTTAAGTGTAAATACCAAATTGACTTGCATGGACATGGTATTTCCAATAGTGGTGGTTTTTGAGTCCAAATTTGACAAATTAATCAATACTAACCACTAAGTAAATTTTAGTGATGAGACCAATGAACCATGAGTATATGTAGGAGCAAATTAAAAGGATAAAAAAGATGGTCCACATTTTTAGGATGAAAAATGGGGCATGTTGTGCAAGCAACAATAGTAGGAGATGATGGAATTGATGTTAAACAAATATAAATCACCCAACCTATCAAAAACATCTCCATACCAAGTGTTCAACATTGATAAGTTAATCAAAAATGAAAATTCATTAATTTGAGAGAACCATAAGATGTAGTCTTTCAAAATTTGGTTGCCACAAACATGATAAAATTCACCCATAATAAAACTTATGATGATAATGTTACAAAACCTAAGTGGTGCAAATATAATTAATATTTTGAATACCACACAATCAAATTTCATTATACAAACCATGTTATGAGACTCAAACACTATATCCAAGATATTATTGGTAATGGGACATAATAATAGAAGATGTGAATTAACTTCTAACAATAAAAAACTATGGATATATCAGGATTACTTCTCAAAACATGATCAAGTGCATACTAGGAATAACCAAAATCATAATATAATGAATAATGGAAATCAAATTAATCACCCCTTTGATTATATAATCAATCACATTATTTATATGAATCACCATGATTCTATTATTACAATTAAATCCCAATATTTTACCATCACAACAAGGCATGTAAAGGTTAGCATTCCAAGTGAAATAAAATATAACATCATAGATTAATTTGAGAAAATGTCAGTGCAAATTTCCATTTTGGACTTTCTCAATATCTCTCCCACTTATAAGTATATTTTTTATAAGATATTGAAATAATATAAAGCTCCAAAAAATATCAATTCATCCAAATTATAATAATTTAAAGTATACTTATCCTCCAAAAATTGAGTAACTTTTGACCACTTAGACATTTCACCCATGGGTTCATCTCATAATTTACCATTGTACATAAAAGTATTCATTTCCAGGAAAAAAATAAAAAATGGTGTTTATATACAATAGGTCAATTTTAAATCTATATATAATAATTTTTATATATAATTTGGGACATTATACGATATCACTAGATAATAATACCATTATTATAAAGGCTTATGATGATAATGAGCACCATTTCCTATCTTCCACTCATGGTGGGGCTTGAAATTCAAGAAACCCTCATACATGTTCTTGATCTAGATCTCCCACATAATATAATCCTTGGTAATCCATGGATCCATTCTATAAACATAAATCCATACACCCTCCATCAATGTTTAAAGTTTTATCATGATAATATGTAAGTTACCATTCCTAGTGATGCTCAACCCTTTAAATATTGTAAACTATTAGAAGGGAGATATCAAAATTTTAATTATTCACCATTGACTAAAGATACTGATGGACCTATTGAGGAGTCACCAAATATTTCCAATTATATCCATCCTAATGAGTTACTCTCTACATCCACCAATCAACCATATGCATCCACCAATCAACCATCTACATCCACAGATCCACCATCCACATCCATGTCCACATGTCCACGATCTAGATTTTCAATTGTGGATGCAGGTATAGGAAAATATAAAATTCATTATGATAATTATTTAAGAAAAAATCATATGTTCCCTAAAAATTATGGCATACCCCATCATAAATAATGAAAAAAAGTGGTTCGTATATTGGAAAAACTTCTTTCATGGAAGGCATGTTCCTTTATCAAAATAAATTGAATATTTAAACTCCATTTGGCTCTACTTTGATGAATTAGCTACATTTTACATATTAATTAATATACTATACTTAAATCCATTATGTTTAATATCATGAACTATAAAATAATTTGTCTTGGTCTCCATGAACAAGGTCTCATCGAAACTATAATGTCCAAAAAACATGAAACCTTTCAAGGTTTGGATTCAAACCATCTAGTGTGAGCATATGGAATTATGATAGTGACTCTTCTCATGTATCTGACAAAGCATCTTCATACATCAAATTGAGTTACACTTATAACTATTTTTTATACTTAGTAATCACCAACCAATTCATGACAATGTTGTTTTAACCCTCAAAATAACATTTCCATAGCTTATCCTATGGGACCAGTAATAACCACCCTCACTTGATCATTTTTAGAATGATGAGGCCATATATGAGTTTTGAGAATTAGAGATCATGTACTAGTAAGATATCACAATAAGGGATTTTAAAACTCAATTCAATAATTCTACATACATTTGGGAACATATGGCTTTTACTCACCCATACCATCATACAAATGGTACAATTAGGTTGACATAAAATTCAAATAATGAAGCTCCAAATTTATAAAATATTGATGAAGACATTCCTAATATATAGGACCTTGAGGAGGAACTTAATCTTCCTCCACTTCTAATAGTTTTTAAATAAGAATCCACTTTATTTATTGAAAAGTATATCAACATTAATATTGGAGCTAAATAAAATCCTAGGATTATTAAACTTGTTTCTTCCATTCATCCAGAAGAACAATCCACTTTAACTCCACTCCTAAAGGAATTTTTAGATGTGTTTGCATGGTAATATATGGACATGCCAAGGTTTGATACTTCACTAATTTTTCATCACATTTTTGTACATAAATATGTAAAACCAATCAAATAGAAACCTATAAAAAATCATCAAAAGGTCACACTACTTATGAAGGAAGAGTTGCAAAAATGGTTAGAATTTGGCTTCACATGACCAATAGACTACTCATAGTCGGTATCCAATATATTATTAGTCTCTAATAAACCAATTAATTAAATTTTAAACATATTTTAGGTATCAATAAATCATGTCCTAAAGATTATTTTACTTTACCAAGCATAGACATGATTATTAATTCCATGACAAGTCATGAGATGTTATCCTTAATGAATTTTTTTTTGGGGTATAATAAAATCAAAATAGCTCATGAAGACCAATGTAATATAACATTTATAATACCTTGGGGCAAATTTTGTTATCAAGTAATGTCATGTGGCCTCAAGAATTTTGGATCCACTTATCAACGTGCAATAATAGTTATCTTTCACAATATGCTTCATGATCTTATTGAAGACAATGTAGATGATATTTTGGCAAAATCAAGAATTAGAACATATCATCCTATGGTACTATAAAAAAATTGAATGATTGAGAGAATACAAGTTTCATCTCAATCCAAAAAAATGTGTGTTTGGGGTTACTTCAAGTAATATTTTGGGATTCATTGTATCAAAAAGAAGTGTAGAGGTGGCTCTTGTAAAGGTCACAACTATCATGGAAATGCCTCCACCAACAAATCTTAAGAAACTTCATAGTTTACAAGGTAAGATTCAATCCATCTATAGATTCATAACATAGCTTATAGACATACATCATCCTTTCAGATTTATTCTAAAAAATAACATTATTTTTAATTGGAATGAGGAATGCAAAAAATCATTTTAAAATCTTAATGTTATCTATCAAATCCATTAGTTTTGACGCCACCAAATCTAGGGAAACCTATAATACTATATATTTGAGAAACATAGTATGCATTAGGGGAATTATTTATAAAACATGATGAATAAGGAACATAAATATCAATGTATTATCTGAGTATAACCTTGGTATCTTATGAATTCAATTATTATGTTATGATAAAACATGTCTAGCAGTTATTTCTACTTGCAAAATTTTTTTCCATTACAAGCTTAATAATCAAACCAAAATCATTGAAAAAGAATATCCACTTAAGTATATTATTTCCAAATTAGCTTCAATAGGAATAATACATAAGTAGGTCATGTTCCTAAGTGAGTTTGATATATAGTATATAAATAAAAAATCTATCATATGAGAAGTATTTTAAGACGCCTTAGAAAAATCACCATTGATGGATATCAAACCTCTCATGATGGATTTTTCATATGAAGCTATTATGTCCTTGGATGAATCATTAGAGTGGTAGTTGTAATTTGATGGTTATTTCATAAGTCATGGCTCGAGGGAAGGTATTTTTGTCATCCCCCCACATGGTGATCTCATTTTAAAAGAATTTTGAATAGGATTCCCATTTACCAATAATATATTAAAATATTAATCTCTCATTTTTATCTCAATATTACAATTTAATGAAACATACAACATCTCTTACTTTTTTGAGATCTATGACTCATCATCAAAATAAATAATGAATACCAGGATAAATATGATAATCTAATTAATTATAAATGGATAATGGATAGTCTTAAAATTGATTTCAATTTCTAAAATTTGAGAAAGTCCCTCAACTTAATAATAGGTTAGTTGATGCCATATCCATGATTGGTTCACTCCTTAACATGCATCCAAATGATAGTCACATCTAGTTTTTTGTTCAACAATTGATGTACAACATATGACACTACTAAATCATAAATGGTTTGAAAGGTTGTTGGTCCTACTTCCCCTTAGTATTAGTATATACATAGCTACCTACATGAATATTTTATCCCTCATAACTTATCCCACAATCACAATAAATCCTTTATCCAATGAATTTCTTATTTTATCATCATTGGAAATACATTATACTATAAGGATTATGATAGAGATTAATTACAATGTTTAAACTATAAAGAGGTAGCCTTAGTCATTTTTAAAATTCATAATGGTATTTGTAGTTCACATATTAGTGGAATGGTCCTTGCAAAGATACTTTTGTATGTCATATATTACTGTCCAATGATGGAAATCAATTCATGCTAATATGTTAAGAAATGTGTTACATGCCAAAAACATGGTGACTTAATCCATGCTCCATCACAATCCTTACAACCCATTACCACTCCATGGAACTTCTCCACATGGGGGTTAAACCTCATTGGAAAAATTAATCCCAACTCTTCTAATGGTCATAAACATATAACCACTACCACAAAGTAATTTACTAAGTGAGTCAAAGACATTTCTCTAACCTACATAATTGGAAAACAAAATTCCATGTTTATCCTAAATCATATTATTTTTTGTTATGACATCTCTTCTAACATTGTATAGATAATGGAAATTCCTTCCAAAAATAAATATGTCAAGATCATTTTCCAAACATACCATATCAAGAACAAATTAACTACACCATATTATCCCCAAGGTAGTGGTCAACAGAGGCATAAAAATAAATAATCAAAATCATAAAGCACATTGTTAATTATGTTGGCAATGATTGAAATTTATTGCTTTACCCTAATTTTTGGGCTTACTATACTATCATTCACATAATGATGGGGGTAACTCTATATTCCCTTATTTATGAAACTGAGTCCATCTTACTTGTTTAAATAGAGATAACATCATTATGAATCTATCCACAAAACCTTGTTGATGATAAATCATATTGCATCTCAACGCTACATGAGCTCAATCTCCTAGATGATAAATTTCTTAATTCCCTTAACCATTTTCAATCCTATCAAAATCATCTTTATCATAGCTATAATAATAAAATATAATCAAAAGAATTTAACATTTGAGATCTTGTTATAAAATAAAACCAATAGAACACCAGTGTTGATCATGAAAAGAAAGGCAAGTTTGAACCTAACTCATTCATTCAATACATTATCATTGCCAAATATGGATGGGTGTTTACTTATTAGAAACAAAATAAGGATAATATCTTGATGAATCTATTAACATCAAACACCTCAATCACTTCCATGGCTAGACTACTCTAGTGTTATTATATATACACATATATAAAAAAAAATAAAAAAATTAAAAAATAGAAAAACGTAAAGAAAGAAATAAAAATTATTCATTCAAACTGAAAATTATTCTTATGGAACTTTGTACAAGTACCATGGTAAAAACTAGTTTATGGCACCATGTGTAAACCATTGTCTATATACACCATATTTACTTGGTGTCATCCCATAATATTATCCATTTGTATAAATTAATTTTCCATTTGCATATATCCATATTCATTTATGTATATCCCATATTTTTAAATCCTATAACAGTTTAGTTAAGATTTGATCTTCACATTTATGTAGATACACATTTGTTCATGTTTTTGGTATAATATTATACATAATCCTTAGATAAATCACTCATCCATCTAACACAACAAAACTCATCCATGGTAAAACCTTATCATATATCATCATTTATTTTGAGGGCACATTTCATCTAATCATCATCATCTTGCCTAATATCATAACTTTCCATCTCTTCCCTCATAAGGAGATATACATAAATATGTGATCTATATAGACTGTGTAGGAAATGATCATTTACATCAGGTATCTAAAGTTATCTCTCCCACCATCATCATCCAACTTTTTTTAATAAAAATCACTCAAATTCCCCTTCTCCTAAGTTACATACCCTAGTTATCCTTTACATAGTTTAGCCATCAGATGGTTAGAATTGTCAAGGATCTCATATCCCAAAGGGTTTTATTGTAGCCAAGAATAGAAAATTAAATTTTATTTCTTATTTATAATATTTACTTACATTCTTATTTGTAAAATTTTTTTGGTTTACTTTCTTGTATATTTATTTTTGTACTTTCTTGTTTTTTTCCTTCCTTTCATTCATTATTGCAAACACTTTTTATCTTGTTTTCGTAGTTACTATTTTTTGAGTCTATATCACTATAGAATTACAAACAATTATACTATTACCTTCTATATCATGATTCACTAATTCATAAGCTTGTGACTCTATTAGTCCTTATGTGTATAACACAATATACATCATGAGTTTTCAATACAATTCATGCATAAAATAGAAATAAATGTTGCTTAATTCATGTCAAAAATAATGTTGGCAATTATTTTGGAACTCCAAGCAAAGATAATAAAAAATTATTTATTCACCCAATCCAAATCATTCATCCATCTCCAAACATAATTCACATCCCTAAATCATGCCAACCGATTCAAATAATAATAATCTAACTTCACATTCACTCTAAACAAACATAACTAACTCTCTAAACAACTGTGTAATTCATTAATAATCCATCAAGAATGTTAAACCACACATCCAACAATCATCTCTCTCTACCATGAATAAATAAAATCCATGGTATCCAATCATGTGATAAATAATAATTAATCCATATAGTCAATTAACTTATTTGTTTATACTTTCACATGAATAAACCAAATAAATCATCCATTATCATTTATTAATATTTCCATTCAATCTCTTGCGTCTATTGATTAGAATAGATAAAATCATAAAATACCCTCTTTCTCTCATCAATAAATCAATCAATCAGTCACTAAAATCCAAACTCATACATTTACAACAAGATTTATCATTATTATTATATGATACTTGTATATATCATTACTTAGGGCACATCAAAGCACGCAACTTATTTTGGGATATATCATTCTTGCAATCCCCTCCTTGCATATATCATTGCTTGGGGAAAATGAATCCATCATTGAATCAATTTTCAATGTATTGGTATTATCTCAAGTAAGTCAATTAAATCCATGGGTCAATCTCATTAAACCATCACATATATACCATCCTCCTCCTCCTCTCACCTCATTTTCTCTTCCAATCATACAACCAATTCATCGGATTACTTAGTATCTTTATTTTATCTTGAAAATCAATCTTGTAAAAATTTATCATTCATCCTTGGAAAATTTATTTCTCTTTTTCCATCCTATAGCTTACTAATTAGATATATCATTCCCATATCTACCATTTGGCATAGATTGTTTCTTGGGGCACATTCCAAGTGTGCAGCATAAAAAATGAGACCTTTTTTTCAAATTAGCTTCCTAAAAACAATCCACATGGGAAAAATCATGTTTAAATATTCCTAAAATAATGAAATAATTTTATTAAAACTCTTAATTACATTAAATTATAGTATTAACTATGTACTTTATCCTTATATATGTATTTATTTCATTTTTAGTATTCGTTCTTATCCATTCTCTGGTATGAACACTCAAGGGGTCATGATTTAATCATTCAAAACCACATAACGAATCATATTTAGACATCTATTTCTAATCTAATTTTTATTTATTGAATTTATTATTTTATTCACAAAACCCTTTCAAATAGATGTAAATGTAGACACTTAAATTCTTCTACATTTAGGGTCATAATTAACTTCTCTTAAAATGGACATGCTAATTCAACTACCACCCTAAATTAAAATTTCCCACTAAGATCAATTCCCTCTCTTTTTTGAATAATTAATTAATATATATTAATTAATTAATTAATAATGAACACATAATTATTCAAAGTTAATTAAAAACTTAAATTTCTACCTCATCTAAACATCTTCCACACTTCTCTCAACCAAGTGTTGAGTCATCCAACTACATCCTTAACTTCCTCAACCAATTTTTTAGTCATCATTAAAAATTAAAATACCATGGTGAGTCAATAAAATACCTTGATACATTCATGATGAGTCATTTAACTACCAACTAACTATCCCTCTCTCACACATACATGGGAATTAGTCATCATCCATTGAGATGAGGACTCAAATATAACTGGTGATAATTAATCGTATAAAAAAAATAAATGTATCCTAACCATCCATATTCTCATATAAAATCCTATAAATAGAAGTTTCATAATTTATTTTCATCATCCAATTTCAATATATTTAATTTATATAACTTTTATCCCATGTATCCATTGAGAAATCAAGCTTATGCACCCATATGTTTCCCAATTTACCTTTGTTTAGATAAATTAATTGAGCACCCATATTATAAGAATAAATAAAAAATCAAAATTCACAATGGAGAAGGTGATGATGTATTGTATTTATATGGTTTTTTAAGTATTTATATACTTTTATTTATTTTGTTTTATTATCTCTATCAGAGGTTTAGTTTGGATTTAGAATATGATGTGTATACATGTCATTTTCTTAGTTTTGTTAGATTCTACATTTTAGCTATCACATTATCATAATTTAGTCATTCAAAGCCACTTGAGGCATAATATTTATACATTCATTTCCACTCTAATTTTTATTTATTCTTTGGAAAGGAATTACTTATTTTAGTTACAACACCCTTTTAAAGAGGGGCAAATGTAGACACCTAAATTGTGTCACATATAATGTTGTAATTATCTTTACTTAATATGGACACACTTACTCAACTACCACCCTACATTAAAATTTACCACTAACATCACTTCCCTCCATTTTTCAAATAATTAATTAATCCATATCAATTAATTAATCATGCACACATAATTATTCAAAAATAATTAAAATATATAATTTATACTTCATCCAAAAATATTCCACACTTCTCTAAACTAAGATTTGAGTCATCGAACCACCTTCTTACCTTCCTCAACCAATTGTTGATTCATAATTGAACATTTTAACTACCATGGTGAGTCACTCAACTAAATTGACCCAATCATGATGATTCATTTAACTACCAACTATCCCCATCTCTCTTAAACACATGGGAATTAGTCATAATTTATTAAGATGAAGACTCAAACCCAACCATTGATAATTAACATTATAAAATAAATATAGATTTATCCCAACCATTGATAATTAACATTATCAAATAAATATAAATTTATCCAACCATTAATCTTCTCACTTTAAAGCCTATAAATGGAAGTATCATACTCCATTTTCATCATCTGCATTCAAACAATTGAATTTATATTATTTTTATCTTACACATCCATTGATAAATCAAGATTATGCACCCATATACTACAAAATTTACCTTTGTTTGGAAAAATGAATTGAGCACACATATTCCAAGAATCAATATCAAATAAAATTCATAATGGAGAAGGTGATTATGTACTTGTATAATTTTATAATTATTTGTGTACTTTATTTTATTTTTTATATTATTTATATGAGAGGTTTAGTTTGGATTTATAATATGATTTTTATGCATGTCATTTTCTTAGTTTTGTTAGATTTTGAATTTTAGATATCAAATTCTCATCATTTAGTCATTCAAATACACCTAGAGAATTTTCTTTATACATTTGTTTCCACTCTAATTTTTCTTTATTCTTTGAAAAGGATTTGATTATTTTAGTCATAGCACCCTTTTAAAGAGAATAAAATATAGACACTTAAATTTAACCACATTTAGTTTTGTAAGTAAATTTGATTAATATAGACACACTAATTTAACTACCACCTTGCATTCAATTTTACCACTAACATCACTTCCCTCCATTTTTTGAATAATTAATTAATCAATATTAATTAATTAATTATACACACATAATTTTTCAAAAATAATTAAAATATAGAATTTCCACCTCATCCAAACATCTTTCACACTTCTTTCAACAAATTTTTGAGTCATCTAACCACATCTTTAAATTACTTAACCAATTTTTGAGTCATAATTGAAAGTTTCAACTACCATGGTGAGTCACTCAACTACCTTGACCCATTCAGGATGAATCATTCAACTACCAACTAACTCCCCCTCTCTCACACATATGAATTAGTCATCATCCTTTGAGATGAGGATTCAAATCCAACTAGTTATAATTAAAATTATATAATAAATCTATATTTATCTAAACTATTATTCTTCTCACCTAAAATATTATAAATAGAAGTGTCATCCTCTATTTTTATCATCCACTTTCAATTTATCGAATTGCTATCAATTTTATCCTATGCATCCATTGAGAAATCAAGCTTATGCACCCATATGATGACCAAATTACCTTTATTTATAGAAATATATTAATCACCCACATTCCAAGAAGTGAGAACAAATCAAAAGCTATAATGGATAAGTTGATGATGTAATTTACTTGTATGTTTTTGTAAGTATTTATGTACTTTGTTTTATTTTGTTGTATTACCTCTATCATAGGTTTAGTTTGGATTTAGAATAGGATTTTTATGTATGTCATTTTCTTATTTTTGTTTATATTTTTAATTTTAGCTATCACATAGTGAATTTATACTCTTAGTGTATTGAGATAGGGTTACAAGTGAAGGAAAATATATACAATGGTTTTTATAATGAACTACAATATCCCACATAGGTAAATAAAACACACCTATAAAAGTGAGCCTATCATAATAATTTCAAAGAGATATCATTTATAGGATGTCAGTGATCCCTAAATATACCAAATCACCAACACCCTATCCAAATCCAACACTATTTTTTGAAGATATAGTCAAACCCTATTTTAAATCCATGGTAAATAAATAAAATCACACAACGTATTTTGAAGTCTTAGTCATAGTCTGTATATCCCTAAAATTGGATATGGAATCCTTATTTGGGTCAATATGATTAAGAATATAGAATGATTATGCATAATGATGATGATCATATATATAGTAGGCCAATTGGGTGCTAAACTCAGATAAACATAGACTAAATTTATTAAACTAAAATAAGATAAAAATAGTAAGTATAAAAGTGATAAAGAATTAATTTACTTGGATTATTCTAATGATAATATAGGTATGGATATATAATAAGTAGAAATAAGAATAGATGAGGATTATATAATAGTCGTTAGATTCTATATTTGATGCTTCTAAAACTATATACACTAACATCAACCTAGGATAGTTACATCAACACTACTATCTAAACTTGATATAAGTTTCCTATATAGAATACCTATTGGAAAAGGATATGATTAACTAAAATCCTTTGGGTTTGTATTCACCTTTGCTTTGGTGAATTTAGATCTAGGTCATGGACTATCGCTCCACATGAATTTACAAAACCCTAGTTCTTCATCTTCATAGTGACCCTTAAGAAAATCGGTTAGTGGGCACATGATGTCAAGTTGATCCCAAATACCCCTATATTAGTGAGCATTACTTACATAGACAATATTCTAAAGAGAGCCTCAGACTAATATAGTTCTCCCCTACATGTTATCTTGTGTGTGAATCATGTAATATGTGCAAAGCAAGTACAAGAATGACCTATCTTGTAACTTGCCAAATCAAGCTCTTCGGCTAATCCTTAAATAATTTAGACCTATGTATGTGTTTTCCATATAAATAATATGGAAATAGGAGAAAATAGGTCAGATTTGATTTAACAATTATTTGATTGAATACTTTGTTAATTTTCCTTAGGTAATTTTAAGTGTATATTAGGTTATGATAGGTTATGAATGAATGAGGGTTGATATTATATTTATATCAATCCCTTTGGAGAAGTTAATCACATTAAAACACTTAGGATAACCATTAAGATATGTTTCACTTGAAAATTAGATGAATGTAGGGCACTAAACACTTACATCAGGGTAGGACACTAACATCGACATAGTTGTTATCCCATTGGTGTCTAGGGAGTAGAAAAGTAGGTAGAATATAAAATTATAGAGGTGGAAGATAAACATGTTTTAAGAATTATGAGTAAGATATAATGTTTGGGTCATCAACATAAGAATAGTAAAACTAAGATATAGGCCAATGAGAACAAGATAGAGTAGACAAGAGACTTAAAAAAGCAATAAAGTTACATAGCTTAGAGGAATAGCCAAGGTTTGAGTATGCTAAATTTACAAGATTAAGGTGTTATATAATCCATAAAAAATGCATACATTCCCCACCCCCCCCCCTCCCCTTTTAATCTAGTAATGAAATTGATAATCTAAATGAAAGTAATGCATAACCAGGTGTGTATAACACACATTGACTTTGCTTGAGTCTCACTTGAGTGATTTTTTGGTCACTAAAATATAAACAATATCATTTTACATTACATAATTAGTGCATATAATCTATAATTGAAAGTAATCAAAATATTGAAATCTAAAGAATAAGGTTTAAGAATACACCTACGTATTGATGTAATTGCCTTACCTATTGGCAAGCTAATTTGAAAGATGTATCATTGCAAAGCTAAAAAACTAAGATTAAGATAAATATATATAAATTTGGAAAGTGAATATATCTAAGGATATAGATGGATATTTTAAGGCACATACCCCCAATCTTGGATAAAATATGAGTTTCCACTCGATAGTTCAGATTATCAAAACATGGTGTAATACTTTTTGAGACATGGCATGTCCACAAAAATTCCTACAACATTCAGTATCATGCATTTCCAAGAGTTTAGTGTAACACTCATATTTGTTTAATATTTGAATTAATTATCCATCAAAACTTCATTTGAAAAAATCATTTATAATAATAACATAATGAAGTGCTTCACATTGTATTTTTTGTTTATGATTTCATGAAAAATGGTCTGGTATATAGGCTAAATAGATAAAATTATAAATATCATTGTACCATTTTGTGTTTACAGTACTTTGAGTAATAAAAAGAATGAACAAGGTATTCATTTTATTATAATAAATAAAAATGATACATAACTATTTAATGGTAAATTCTATATGATTATCATTAATCTCAATAATCATCAAGGATGTTTCACTTTCCATGGAATCTTCATGGTGGTTATCTTTACGTATAATGTATTGTTAATAAAAAAATGTGTCAAATGTCTCTATGAGTATACCTACCATTTATTTATATGGATGAAGATGCTCTTTTTCAGTTTGTTAATGATTGGTAACTTGATTAGATATGGCATCCTTACTTGGGTATATAGGATTAAGAATATAGAAATGAAAATACATAAGGTTGATGATTAAAGGTTACCTCAATGCTACTATTTGAACCTAATGCAAGTGTCCTATATATAATAACTAATAGAAAAGGATATGACTACCTGGATGATTTTGGGCTTATTTTCACCTTTACGCTAGTGAATTCAAATATGGGTCATGGATTGTCACTCATCATGAATTTGTAAAACCCTAGTTCTTCATCTTCATAGTGACCATAGGGAATAATGGGTTAGTGGTTGCATGGTGCTGAGATAATCCCAAAGACCCATTTATTAGTGAGAACTTCCTACATATACAATATTTTGAAGAGGGCCTCAAATTAATGTAGTTATCCCCTACATGTTCAATTTTGTGTGAATCATGTAATATAAGTAAAGCAAGTACAACAATGACATATCTTTTAACTTGAAAAATCAACCTCTTAGGTTTTTCCTTCATTAATTCAAACCTATGTATGTGTTGTACCTATGGTTGATGTGGAAATAGGAGAAAATATGTAAGATTTTCTTTATTTAGTGCTTGATTGAATGCTTTGGTAAGTTGCCTAAGGTATTTTTGAGGGTATATTAAGTTATACTTAGTTATGAATGAATGAGGGTTGATCTTATATTTATATCAATCCCTTTGGATAAGTAAATCATATCAAATCACTTAGGCTGACCATTAAGATACATTTATTTTATAAATTATATGAATTTAGGGTACTAAACACTCACATCAAGGCAAAACACTAGCATCAATGTAGGTGTCTATCTCAAACATTAGTGTCTAGGAAATAGGAAAATAGGTAAAAAACTCAAAACTTATATAGGTGGAAGATAAATATATTTCAATCATTATAGGAAAGATATAAGGTTTAGGTCATTAACATAAGACTATTCAAACTAAGAGAGAGTCCAAGGGGCATAATATAGAGAAAATATGAGACTTCATAAAGTGGGAAAGCTCCAAAATTGAGAAGAATAGCCAAGGTTTAAGTTTACTAGGTGTATAAGATCGAGATGCTATATAATCCATAAAATAGTTTATAGATAGTCTTACATTTTATTTTCCAAATAAGTTATATTTCCTTGGTACTTTCACCTTTTAGCATTTTTCCTAAATTTAACAACTTACAAATCAATGTGTGTCATTTATTACATATTTATAAAATTCTAAATTTACATCGTAGTTTATCTTATTTAAGTAATTAAATTCAATTAATTTAAAATTATGATTAAAAAACATGAACTTTAAAAAAAAAGGATACTAACAGATGAGTCTTGTAAGGGACTCACAATCAGTAGGTCATGTATCTAGAATATGAAGTGTCATATTTTTTCAATCGAAAGTGTCATACTATTATGACTAAATTGATCTAAATTTAGAATCTAAATATTGATTTACCTCTATCTAATAAGAGCCATTGTCATGATGATGATATGGATTATACTATGCATGTTATTAAACATGATGAAAAATAGGGATTTTTAGAATCCATCATGGAGTGAAATAACTTTGAGTTAGTGTTTTATGCCAATCACCCTTAATTCCCTATAATATCAATTTGGGATGTACAAGGGTAGAGAGAAGCTCTCTATAATTTGTGAGAAACCTCTATTCAAGTGGAATATCAAGGATAGGCCTCCTTAGAAGGGTAAATAATTGCTTTTGAAATTTTATATTACATTGAACCCTTTGAGGTGGCTCAATTATAATATAATATATAACAACCATATTTTTTTTGTTGTAGGGGGTATTTATATGGGACACCTTGAACTAAGATTACCTCATTATAATATATATACTTGAGACACCTATAGACTATGGAAGGAACTATGTGAATCTACTAAAACAAAGGGCACCCTAATAATATATTTAAAAACCCTACATTGGGTACTACGATAAATTCGATGGTCACATATGTTTTACCAAGCTATAATGGTAATGTATTCTAACTAATAAAGCTATGAATATGACCATTAAATCCTTTTATAATATTTTTCATGGGAATAAAATCATAATTTATGTATCTAAGATGATATATAAGTGTGAATATGCACATATTCACACTTGAACCATTATCTACGATGACATTTTGAATAGTTTGGTGATCAATGTGAGCTCAAATGGACAAATAGTGAATATATGAGTCATCATAAAATATTTCATGTTATACAAATGTGATGAGTTGCTTACATGGAATTGATGTATGATATGTGCCAATGGTGTTATTAAAGGGATGTAATTATTTAAGAAAAGTATAATAAACTAGTGGAGGGTATGCATTGTATGTGTAGTGCACTCCCAATATATCTGTGGTCTTATTAGTTGTATACATAGGAAAAGGATAACTAAATATTTTCATTACTTTGATTTCACTTGGTCATGCCTTTGAATTATTTATAGGTGTGATCACATCAATGATTTTTAATCTATAAAATCTTGATTCTTATGCCTTAAATTAATGCACCTATTAGTAGTGTGCCCTGATGCTCTATGAGAATCACAAAAGTCATTATAGTCAAATACCTTTAGAATAGGATTACTCACATCAACCTATTTAATGGGAGAGAGATATAGGATATTTCACTCTAATAAAAGTTTGAGGACCTTTAATATAGCTTCTATTAGATTGCTAAATTGTCTCCTAATAGGAGCTAATAATATAATGCATGTGAGTTAGTTCTAAAATTGCATGTATTATCGCCTTTTGATCATTTTTATTGTAATTTGGCTTTACCTTATATAGTTGTTACTTGGAATCATTGTATTAGAATCTGGATATGTTCTTGATCTATTAATCACTAATAATTTGAATTCATGTTATTTAATTGTATAACATAAATCTGTGCATGATAATAATTTCTTAAACATAATGTATTCATGTAGTATCAAAAGCAAGCTTTGTTCAAATGTATATTTGAGTTATTTGTCTATCATATGATTTGTCATTTTAGATAACATCTTATTATACCTTAATACATATTATATGATAGGATCATTATATTTTTGTTTGATTTGGGAAATCTTAACATATGCAATATTCTTACTAATATTGATTGAAAATGGACTAGAAACATATCAGCTAAGGGATTGAATACATGCTCTGATTAATGTTGTAATTCATAGAACCATTCTAAAGTATATTCATGTTGATATTTTTATCCCAAAAATAACATTATATTTGATATCTTAAGGGAGACCCCTATTGTTTTTTAGGAAAAACCACAAAACCATCAAAAAACTATCTTTCCCTTTTACTCAATGAAATCCATAACTCTTGATACAATTTGAACGTTTATAAATTAATTTTATAGGTTCCATTTCTCATTGAGCATCCACTTTCCAAATGGTGGATTACAGAACTTAGTGTTCACTTTTCACATTTACAAATGTATAAAATACACGATGGGATATACATCCTACAAAAGCACCCAAACTGGTAGAATCTAGAACTTAGTGTGCACTTTACACATTTACAAATGTGCAAAGTGTATGATGGGCTCTTGATCCTAAAAAACATCACTTTTACCCCTTCTATGGGATGTAGAACCACATGAACACTTTGTACATTTTCAAATGTGAAAAGTGCTCTGTAGGTTCTACTTTTTGTCAAACCAAGTCATCCAATCTTCATAGAAATTGGACCTACTTCTAGCATATTCAATCCCCACCATGAACCACCATTAAAGTGTATTTAATGTAGGGTTTTCCATATAAAAATAAGTAATTTGGGGATTTTTTTCATCATTTTTTAGATTTTAAGTGCAATTTTTAGAGCTCCAACTACTTGTGCCATGCCATCATACCTTGACCCATGTACAAGAAAGTACCTAGCCAAGTTTACAACTCTTTTGACACATCATACATGGTATTCCTCTTGAAATTTTCATCATAATTCTCACATTTTAAAACATTTTTGAGATTTTTTCCATTTTTTTATGGAAGGTTTTTAGAATATCTTTCCATAGATTTATAATTATTTCTTGAAAACATCATTTTAGGTTTTTTTATGATCAAGCATTGGTGTATTATTGCCTATGTCATTATTCTATCCAAAAGTTGTAGTCATAATATTAGGATTTTTAGGGTTTTAGATTCAAGAATTTCATTGTGAATATTTTCCCAAAGTGATTATCATTAAGTCATGGAGTTTCATCTCCTATTTTCATAGTTAAATTTAGGGTTTCATTAATCTAAAGGAATATTCCTAAAGTATATACCATTTTTAAACTAGTAGAATATTCCATAAAATTATCCAACATCCTTTTAGACTTGGGACTTATCTTAAACACCCTAGACCATCATGGGTTTTACCCTTGATTGAAGCACATTTCACCCCCTGATCTCTTTCATCTTTGCAAAAAGTGGACCTACCCTAGACACCTCTCAACTCCAGAGAACTCTCACCTACTTCAATGACCATTCACTTCAACCCAAAATCCAACATGCTTCTAGTACCTTCTACCTCCATGGAACTTTTACCTACTTTGAGCATGTCTCATCTCTGCTAGAAGATATAACTACCTTAAACACCTGTGGATACTGTCAACTTTCATAGTTGGTTTTTCATAAGAAATAACGTCATTTTCATGTATCTTAAGGAAATTAAGTTCAAATAAAAAGGCCTTAGAGTGAATCCTAATTTGGAGTATAATGTTTCATAGATAATAGATATTAATTTAGGTCACATTAACCTAGGATATTTTTGGGCTCAAATAGGTGCAGATTTTAAGAATGATTAGGTTTAGAGTATTTATGATTCTATCCTTCCACAAGTTGAAACCTTCCCAACTATTAATTCAAATACTTTAATTCATGCTTAAAATGGCCCAACATTATGATCCTAACATAAGAGAAGTATATAATGAAAGTAGGGAAGGTTATAAATCTAGACCTTGATTTTATCATCTGAGTATTTACAATCCTAGAATTTAAAATTTACCTAGATATAACACTACAAACATCCACATAATTATATGAGGATAAATGAGATGGGTGTTAGAAAATAATCAATAAATATTGGCTCAAGTCCCCCAAACATTCCTCTACTAGGTTACCAAAGACTATGTGTAAGCCTAATTTCATTGGTGAATTAGGGGACATTATCATATTATTGCACTAGGTCATTATTAGTCTTAATACCAAGTGTTTTTAATAATGGATGTGACAATATATCTAGTTTATCTAAGAAAACAAATAATACATTTAGTGGGCCTAGTTAATAAGTGATTCCCTCCATAAGTAATTGTTGGAGGTGAAAATAATGAGCAAGCTCTACATGAACTCCTACATTATATATATTTTGGCCAAAGGAAGACTATTCCTAGGCCTTAATATAGTTCTTGTGGAAATAAATAGAGTATATAACTACTACCCCAACTTTACATTGGAAGCTAGTAGGCAACACTTCAGATAAGTAAATCATGCCATTATGTTCTATAAGCAACTTGGGAGAACAAGGTTCTCAAAAGTAATGGTAGATGAAATCATCAAATGGAGATACTATTTCATATAATTCCATACATGTTATTACATAAAGGAAGCTAGGTTCAATGGTTATCCCTACACTCTTCCCCAATATGTTAGTGATAAATGGGCATTGTTAGAGCTGGTTAGGTAACTCATAGAGATTCATAAGCTCCTTTCTAATAGGCACAAGATAGGGATACATTTTCCTATTTTAATTGGCTGATGCACATGACAATCCATCCTTAAGAGCAAATGTACTGAGTCTGAAGTGTGATAGATGACACTGAAAACTTTAGAGTCTAGGCCATTCTTTGATATTTATGGAAATATCAACAGTGCATTGGCACTTGCTACATATGCTCACATGCATTATTATGAGGATTATTGGGAAGATTATGGTGACGAAGAAGTAGTTAGAATGAGAGATTATTCTAGGATGTCCCTTTGGTAAATCAAATATTATGATCTAGCACTAGTTCTAGATGACCTAGTAAATGATGATGTTAAAGTTAAGCCAATATATTATATGCAAATCATCAAACAACCCCTTCAACTAGTAAGGTGGTTAGCTTTAGATTATTTGTCACTATTTGATAGAATGACCCATGTAATTAATAGAACTATCAATTAGATGAGGAGTAAGGGAGTGCATGTCATAAGGGAAATAGTTGGGTTAAGAGAAAATGTTTTAAAACTTGAGGCTAAGGGTATCACTCCATCTGAGGAGGACCCAATAGAATCATTAGAGAAGCTTAAAAATAAGAATAAAAAAATACTTAGGCAAAGAAAGGGGAATCCAATAGAAATGGAAAAGCTATAGATAAACCAATATATCTTTCACCTGAATACATAGCTATAGCACAAGCTTCCATAGCTTCCCATGACTATCATCATAATGACCCCTATCTTTGTTATTCTCCCCCCTCCTACCTATATTACTTCAAAGGTTTCAACACCTCCACCTCATGCTTCTACTACTTCAATATCTCATGTTTCAGTAGCTCTAATTTCCACTCTACCTCTTGCCTCCACTCTTCTTACATCTACAATTTCCATTTCACCTTTTATTTCAGCCATAATAATCCAAGTGTAGCTAACATAATTGAGTCATGTGGACACTCAAGATCCCCCATTGGTGGAATCTCAAGTTTCCACTCCACTTTTTCATCCTCAAATTTCACCTTCCCCTTTCATTCCATTCCCTCTTTCCATTCCATTAATAATCCCTTCCATTCCATCCCTATTAGTTTCCAATAGTACCTAGCCATAGACTCAGTCATCCTAACTTCAGTCTCATATGCCATCCCAACTCCTAAGGTGAGTACTATTCCACTTTCATCTCCATTATATTTCCTTTCATAATCAACCCTTAGTGGTCCCACCCATTTGATTGATACATTCAATGTTTTGGCTTCTTCCCTTCCACCTATCCCTAAATTCAAAATCCTTGTGTCTCTCCCATCTTCCACTTCTCCAAGAGGCATAACTAATTTCATTTCCCCCACCTCTTCCACTTCCACTATTTACACCACACCTTTAGTAGAGAGTGGAGCAACATAGGTACTTGATGTAAAGGTTGATTTGTAACCTAATAATGAAAATAAAACTTCATAGGCACCTCTTGAGAAACCAATGTTAGCATATACCCAAGAGTATACAATAGTCATAGTGTCTACTAGTTCAACTACATCAACTACTAATTCCATGGTGATAGTGTCAATGTAGTAGGAGGCTACTCCTAATTGGCTAGCCTGGTCAGTAGGGAAAAAGAAAAAGTAGATGATTGACCCTAACACATTGGACTTTGGTCTCTTAGAGGTTAAAAATAAGTCCAAACCTTCTCTTAGGACCTTTTATAGGATATTCAATGATGATAAGAAAGAGAGGTATGTTGATGTTATAGTCTCACCATTAGAAAAATCAAAAGAAAATCCTGTGGTGGGGGATTACCAAATTTCCAAAATTCACCTTGGATGGTTGATAAGAGAAGGGCTAAAACATGATATACAATCTGGTATCAAATCTATATTTAAGGATTTATCATTATAAGGCCACCAAGGATGAAACAAAAATAAAGATGAAGTATTTTATAGATTCATTAAAATAATTTACATATCCTGGTGAATCATCACAACAACCATAGGTAGTGTAGCCAATCAATCAATTTCTAGATCAAGCCTTCATTGATTTTATCTAAGATATGGCTCACATGGGAAGTTATACAAAATAATGGTCTAAGGAACTCATTAATAAGGTCAACAAGTCATCTCAATAATAACAGATCAATATGAAATGATTAGAGAGAGAAATAATATTTTGAAAGAATAGATTAATAAATACAAAGGAGAGATTCAAACCTTGAATCTATATTATCCAAAATTCAGAGGCTCAATTGATGCAAATATACTTGTTGATAGGAACATACTAAAGGATGAATCTTAGCATGAGGAATTACATAGGGAATCTCAATTTCAAATAAGATTACTATTAGAGTTTGATCACCAAGATAAGGTGGCTCATGATAAAGTTGTTGAGATGCTATATGATATCAAAGGGATAATGAGTATGATGGCATGTTAACCAATAGATGACTATGAGAATATGATATAGGTTAAAGATGTCCAAAATAGGTTTAAACAGTTTTTTTAGAAGGAATTTGTAAAGGACACAAACTTCACCTTGAGTTCCATCCATAAATTTGTCAGGTATGAAAATACCATGGATAAGATGATAATGGAAATGTAGGGGACAAGGATTTTTAGGAAATAATTATTTAATATATAAGTAGATTGTGTATCTTCTCAAATTTACTCCTATGAACTAGATGAAGAGTGAATAAAATAAGTTTTGAATGATTTTAATGCATATGCTAAAAAACAACATGCTGAGAAGGATAAAAAAGCTAAAAAGATTCTACATATTGATTAATTTCTTTCTATTGAATATTTCAAGTGTTGTAATGCTATTTTTAATCTCATTTCAAAAATAATAAAAGTTTTAATTGTTAAATTACATCTATATTTTATAACTCTTTTTTATAAAGAGAAAACATACTTTTACACTTTATATTTTGACAATGTGAAAGTTGTAAAAAGCATAGTTGTAAATTACATTTTCTATTTTGACAATTATGAATTGATAAAAAGTGCAAAAGCATGAAGTGCAAATTGCAAGGTTCATTTTGACAAAGTGGTAAGACTTAAATTTTTTAAAAGCCTCACTTGTGTTTTTAAAGTTAGGGTTTTGCATGAAAAATAACTTGGATTTATTTCAAAGTTATCTTTTATTTTTTTAAAGTCAATTTGGGCAATGCTCATTTGCATGAAGAGTTATTTTCAGCTGCTAAAGATGAAGAATCATTACATGGAGATATTATAGTTCTAGCCACACCATATTATGCCATGCTACACCATTCCACATCAAGGATCACACCCAGATCTTACATGCTACTCTTCAACTATTCCATGAGTCTAAGATGCCAAAAATAAAAGAACTCATCTCTTTTTGCATGAGGGTTTTAGTATGCATGATTTTCTTTACTGGGCATTCATGTTATTGAAAAAAATATCTCATCTATGAGATATTGTGTATAAAAATGGGTAGACCTTGTGGCCCAAATTATCTTTTGTTGTTAAGGGATATAATTTATGCATTTTTTAATGTATTTTCTACCAGCTGTAACCTTTAAGATAGAAATAAATTGAAGATTAGCCTTTCTTATCTAAGAAATATCTGTGTATGTCAATTATTCAAGGTGGAACTTTTTTTTCTTATTTAATTCATAATAAATTAATTTTTGGTATTTTTTCCCTTCTAAAAATATTTTTTGATTAAAATAAAGAACTCTTTTCCCTTTTATGAGAGCGACTAAGTATTGCCTCTAGTTTCTCATTTGTATGAGTTTGTGTTGAGCCCATTTTGATTTAATTCTCTATTCCATTGTGTTTATCAATAAAGCATTAATACCCACTAAGATATCTGGTGTAATCATCATTTTAAGTTTCATAAATCTTTAATCTCTCCATTTTCCCTATCAAAATTTTAGTTTAGGAGAAAAGACACTAAAAGAGCAGAATTTCCATAGAACTAGGATCCTACTAGTTACATCATATATTATGAAAGGAATCCATAATTATTTATAGGTTAACCTTAATTTTACAAAGTTCCATAGTTTAGAGGTTTTCCCATTGTATCATTAAGAGTTATATGGCAAGCTATTCCACATCAGAATCTATGTAAAACTTATGTGATAACAATTTTTGGCATGCCTAATGGGATGTGAAAAATATAAGAAATTGGTGTTTTTTGTAACAAATGTTTCATGATATTTAGACACATTTAAAAATAACCTAGAGACAACTAATTTATGGTCTCAAGATTTCAAGGGTCACATATGCCAAGATGACAAACAAGATCAACTACAAAATGTAGGAAAGATGATTTTTTAGAATTGTCATTTTCACTTAAAAAGAAAACAAAATCAGTTGTACCTCATTATAAAGTATATCTAGAAAATATATTTACATATCCTACAAGTAATCCTACTCCTATTAGTTTTATTCCCCCAATGATGGCCATAAATGTTTTAGCCTTCAATGGTTAATCCCTATATAATTAGTTCAGTATGATGACATACCAACCTCAACCTTAAAAATCCTACTATACTTCATCGTCAAAACTTCCATTACTCCTATGGAACACATATAAGATATAGCCAATTTATGCATGGTTCAAAATGTGGTACAAGAAAATGTTGAAATTAGGCTCTTAGTCTGCTCCTTCAAGGGTAAAGCTTTGTAGTGGTACAAATGTCTTGCTCCTAAATCTATCCAAGTTTGGGATGATTTAGGTTTTGCACTATGTGTTTAATTTAAGGATAAGAATGACCACCTTTCCTTGGTTCAGTAATTGACCACCATTCAATGGGATCCTTATGATCTCATGACCGACTTTAATTTCCATTTCCAAATGACATGGAATAGAATTTCATCACTCATCAAACCAACTATAGATAATGCTTTTATGTATTACTTAAGAGCCCTAAATAGTGATATAACTATTATGATTTAGTATATGGGTGTTACCACACTTCTCACTGCTTATGAAATCCTAATAAGGGTGGAGAACTATTTGATTCAAGCTAGAAAATTTTCCCCAAGACCACCAATGCCTTTATTTCTAGAGATAGCTCCTATACCACCTATAATTGCTTTAATACCCATTATAATTAAGGTACTTTCTTCGATCCCCACTCTGATGGATAAATTACATGAGGTCAAATCACTATTTAAGATCTTTGGCAATGAGTTAGTAGCTATGAAGAGGCAACAATCTCAAAATTATAAACCTTATCAATGGGCTAACTTGGCATATCAGCCCAAGAAGTAACCATATTAGGGGGAAAGATAATAATACCAAGGAAATCAATAACTAGAAGGTCAAAACACATAACCAAAGCCCCCAAATGTAGGTGCCTTACCTACATTGAGTACTTTCAAAGCCATTATACCTATTCAGAACAACTTGGTTCAAGAATATGAATTGTGTTATATTTATTCAAAGCCACACATTTAGACTAATTATCCCAATGGAATCATTAGTCAAGATTTTATGTTGAAAGGCATGACAAGTATAAGGGGACAATAAGAAGATTCCACTTCCCAAAAAGTAAACACACAAGAACTTGCTTAGGGGGAAGTTACTCTTCTAGACTAGAAAGAAGACTTTTATGGAGTAAATCAAGAAGAGGCACTTTTAAATGGTGGAGGTCTAGTAACAACAAATACATGATTAAAGAAGAGATAAATCAAGAGTGATTATTTCCTAGGATTGAATAATCTTCAACTTCCAAGGTTGTACCCAAACCTACAAAGAACAACATAGTGTAAAGGCCACCCTTTGTACCTACTAGCTAACCTAAAGAAAAAGTACATATGACAAGTATTAAGAAAAAAAATTCTACTCAAACAAATATGTAGCCAAAGGTTGGTAGTATTCCTTTTATAATTATCAAGAAAATGAAAAAAACTAGTTTGAATGTCACTATTTGGGATGCATTATCTATACTAGCATAAAGAGATATACTACAAGAGGCCTTGAAGAATTTTTAAATAATAGATAAGACTATATCTAAGAGGCCTAATAATGTAATAAATTTATGTTAGCCAAAAACTAAATCTAATATGAGAAAAAGTGGTAAGCCTCCTCCTTTATATCTCTCATTGATAGATGGGAAACATCGAGTTCATAATTACATGGTAGATTCAAGGGATAGTAGTTATGTTATGCCCAAAAAGATAGTTGATGCTCTTAGCATATAATATACTCCTATAAATAAGGGAGTGGTTGAATTGGATTGGACTACCATTAAAATAGTAAAAATAATAAAATATATAAATCTCACCATCCATACTTGTCTTAGTTTATCAATTTCCCAAGATATCGCAGTTATCGACCTTCCTACTTATTTTATCATTTACTTTACATGAGATATTACCATGAAAATGGGAAGGTATTTGTCTTTATATTGGTCCCACATGTTTCTTAGAACAAGGTATGGGATAAGAGTAATAATAAGAGTTGAACCAATATCTAAGCATCATATTGAACCATACACCCCTTTACCCATGAACATGAATTGTATAATACAAGATAAAGAAGAAGAAACTGATCTTAGAGTAATGGAGAAAGGCTTTCTAGTTTGATCTTTATGGCCATATAGAATAAACTATGCTAGGTACATATTACATATATGAAAATGCTGTAATCATTCCCAATATCTTTAAATGAGATGAAGATATTCAAGGTATATGGTAATTATTTTTTTATGGTTCTAGAAGTAGAAATGGAGTTGGTTTAGGTTTTCTCTTTATCTCTCCCCAAAAGGAGAGTTATCTTTATTCTTTCAGGCTTTAGTTTAGCTGCACTACTAATGTAGCTAAATATGAAGTCCTAATTTGAGGATTGTAGATGGTTAAAGAAATAAATATAGAATCCCTATAGATTTTTAGTGATAGTGAACTAATTGTTTACCAATTAAGATATAATAGAATGAATAACAAAAACTTATTGAGATATTATAATCATAGGGTATGGGACCTGATCAAAGATTTCACCACTTTGAATATTTAGGCAGTACCAAGATCATAGAATAAAGATGTTGATCATATGGCCTCAGTGGGTTCCCAATATAATTTACCCAAGGAAATAAATAAAGGAAATTACTAGCATGTAAAATTGGTGGTAAGATCATCTATTCTTGATAATGTCATTAACTAGTAAGTATTTTATATTGATCAACAAATTGTAAACTTCTTGAGAGAAGATGAATTCTATGATAGGAACTAACCTAAGCACCAAGATCAATATGGGGATCAGATCATCTAGCTAAAGATAAACAAGCTACCTATGGGTTTTTTTACATTAGAGAACATATTAGATTTGGATGACCAACTAAAAGGCAATAACAGTAATATTTATATCAATAAAAGAGACTACGATCTAGTGGTTATTTTAGAAGGTAAAACTCTAAAGATAGGAAAGGTATGTACCAACTCTGAGAAGAAAATTTTTATTGAATTGTATTAGGAATTTAATGATAACTTCATTTCAAATTATCATGATTTAAGAGGTTTTGACCCTAGTTTGGCCCAATATACAATAGAGTTGGATCCAAACTCTAATCCTTTTAGACAAAATCAAAGGCTTATCAATTGAAATATCTAAACCCTAATGAAAAGTGAGCTTTCTAAATTGATAGAAGCTAAAATAATATTTCCAATCAAGTACTCATCTTGGGTTGTCAATTTTGTCCCTATTAGAAATTAAAATGGTGTAATCAAGTTGTTGACCATTTTTGCCCAACAGGCCAAAATCGGTCCCCTTCTTCCCTTACTATTCAAAGCCAGTCAATTTCAAGTTGCACAAGTTCAATGCCATGGTTATTTGGCTTGGTTCAAACACATTGGTTTAGTGCCTGGTTCAATAGACCACTTGGTTCATTGGCCTTGGTTCAATCAGCCTAGTTCGATATGTCAGCTCATTGGCAAGTTCATCGGCGCGCAATGTTGAATCGTCGAACCAATTCGGTTTAATGGGTTGGTTCAATGAGGTGCCCCCAAAGCCAAAGGGTAGGACCCTAGTGAAGGGCATGGAACACTTCAAAGGGACAACAAAAAAGACATTTTAACTTTTGGAATTTTGATTAAGGCAAAGTCCTGAATTCCTTCAAACTTTTTGTCTAAAGGAATTCCTTCAGACAAAAAGTCTGAAGGAATTCAGGGAAAGCCACGCCAAGAAACTCAGTAAAGAATTATGTAGACTTTTATCTATATGAAAATGTGTATGGGAAAATGTTCACAAACAAAAAGTCTACAAAAAATGTCAGTAGAGAAAAGTTCGTGAGAACCTGAGAAATAATCCAGAAGAACATAGCGACCCGCTGAAGGACCCTGAAGGGCAGGTGCCTTGCAGGGGACTCTCAGCCAAAATAAAGGGGCACTTAGCAAAGGCCGAGGGTCACCATCCCTTTGGGAAGGTGCTAAAAAGGGACTTCAAGTAGAAAAATTCTGTGGAGGACCCGCTGACATTTTGCTGGGGATGGTGACATCCCAAAAGCCATCAACCTTAAGAAAGTGAATTAGTCATTGGTTTTCAAAGCAATGACAATCGTGTGAACATCAAAATTAACATATTGAAATAGCTATTTGCTTTCAAACTAAAAGGATGCCAACCATGAAAGGAGGCCTAGAAATGTAGTGACTCACCAAAAGATCACCCTTGAGGGCCAAAGGAGCTAGAAGAGATAAGATAGGGAAAAGACAAAGTGCCAAGCATGGAGTAGGCAGATAGTCCAAGTGGTGAAGGGAAGTGCTGATTCGAGAAGTTACTCCAACAAGTGAAATAGTAGCTATAAATTGACCATTAGAAGACATGAATGGCCAACCATGTAACCCTTTTTTCTTGATTTCATATTTATGAGCAGACAAGCTGCATAGGTGCCTTCAAGAAGTAGCCTCAGTTAATGAGGAAACAACACAGCCATGTCAAAAAAATGCCTGAAGTCAAATCTAGGATCAACATAGCATTTATTTTTTTAGGGAGCCTACTCTTCCTAATGAGGGGATGCAAATGGGCCACTTGTAAAAAGGGGTGCCAAAAGTCCTCCTTTCTTCTCCTATATATTGAGGACTTGTCATTTGAGAAATCATCTTGCACATTTATAAGGTGTAGCCTTGGCAAAATTTCACCTGAATCAATAAACGCATTTTTACCTCTATCTTGGATAGATATTTCTATGTATGTCTTGAGTGTTAGTTTGTGTTTAGTCATTGTTTCTTGATGCTTTCATAGGTTCAACACCAAAATATTTGTTGTCTAAAAGGTACCATTTCTATAGCTAACAAGGAGAGTTGTATTTAGAAGTGCAGAAATAGAAGAAATTACTTACAGTGTGCATTTCATAGCACCTTGGTGAATCTCTATTTTCTATATTTTCCATGAAAGCCTCCCTGCCAAGTTTATTGCAACCTGGTCCTTCTACCAAGTGTGAAGCATATGTATGTGTTTTTTTGATTTTAAGTGTGAGGTTAGAAGGTCTATTTTATTTTGGTACATCACCTCCTTAGAGTAGATTTGTTTTCCTACAATCTTTCTCCCTTTTCATCCCCCCATTATATATATATATATATATATGTTAGCACTTGCTAGAATGAATATGATGCATCAAAGGGAGCTAGCCCTTATCTAGAGACTCTCCCCTCTAGCTTCATCGATCCCATAGGCAAGAGGGGAGTTTCCATAGTTGCGTGAAGAAGGCAGGAGCTCAGCCTCCTGCCAAGGGTGTAATCTTTTGCATTAATAGTTTTGGCATGCCCGGTGGGACATAGTTTTACAACTTAGTAAGGTTTTAAGATTGATGCTAGTCCTTTTATAGCAAATTAAAGATTTATAGCATTTGGCGACTCCACTGGTAAGAGCTTTAGTTATCCAATCAAGACCAGTTTCTTAACTTTCTATGCCTAAAGTCACCACAAGGTCTGCTTCTAAAGGGGTTCCCTTTGATTTCATTGAGTTGCCTTTGAACTCAGCAAAAAGACTAAGGTTTGAGAAGACCTATCCTTATTCAACAAGCCACCCTCCCAAACCTATTGTAAGGGATGCATATGTAACAGAGCCATAGTTACATCCCATCCCAGCTATGCCATTGCCCTTTGTAGCTTTTCATGGTCAGAGCCCCCTGAATCTCCCACATTATGATCCAATCCTAGGAGTAGCCCTAAAAAATGTCCCTTCCTTTGATGGAGAGGGGCCCATTATAGTTGTCAAGCACATTAGGAATATTGCTAACCTCTGCAATATTCACAATGTCATGGATGAAAATATTGCCATCAGATTGCTAGCACTGTCTCTCAAAGGCAAGGCTCTTGACTGGTATGGGACCTTGCCTATAAATTCAATCCATTCTTGGAATGAATTGGGTACTCAATTAACAAACCATTTTGGGGAAAAGAGTGACAGCCTCTCACTTGCTGAGCAGTTGATGGCCATAAAAAGAGCCCCACATGAGTATATGTAGGATTTCAACACGTGGTTTCAAAAGACTTGGGATATAATCCCCATTTTGGTAAGACTGAATCATAGCTATTCTTTCCTATATTATTTAATAGCATTAAACAGTGATATTGTTGTGATGATACAATCCATGGGAGGGCATATACTACATGCTACTTATGACGTAGCCATAGTAGCTAAAAATTGCTTAGTACAGGCTGGGAAAATAGCCCCTAGACCTCATATGCTACTTTTCCCAGAAATGCTACCTCTAATTCAGGCTATTGCTCCCACATTAGCTCCTCTACCTAGCATAGAGAAACTAGCTATTGTTCCATCCAATGAGCTTTGTGAAGTTAAGAGTCTATTGCAGAGCATGTCAAATGAACTTATAACTCTTAAAAGGTAGCAAGCTCAAAGCAACAGACTGAATTAGGGATACCAGCATTATGGTCAAGCCCTTAGACCCCCTTTCCAAAACTATAATCAAGGACGGGGTCAGCTTATTCAGACCAGACTATTTCAAAACTACAACCCAGGCCCCCCTTCATCATCTAAAGTCATGGTGCCTGTTTAGAACAATCTAGTACAGGAATAGCCAAGTTGTTTGACCATGAGATATGGTTAGGAATAGGCTATTTATACAAATGAGATGATGGGTTATTTCTAGAATGTAGACAATCAGGTAGCCACTCAACCCCAAGTCTTTGAGCCTCCAATGCAACCCAACACAAGTAGCAATAAGAGTCAGCCTGACTCTACTCTTATGAACCACTTGGAAGGTGAGTTCTATGCAATTAATTATGTAGGTGCTATAGACCATCAGGCTGACTATGTTGTAGCCAACACAAGATTCAAGAGGAGAGCAATGGGAGAAGCCTAGGCTACTACCCAATCAACAGTTGCACCCTCTCCATTACACTCAAATCAAAAGGCCCCAAACTTTAGACAACCATTTGTACCTTTAGCCCCTCAGCCTATAGCTCAGGTTAGAATTAGCCCTAAGGAAAACCTGAAGGGAGGCAGTCCTCAAGTCAATATAGTGGACTAGATGAAGAAGCTGCATATGAATATCTCCTTATGGGATTCATTATCTCTACTAGGACAAAAGGACATGCTACAAAGGGAATTGCATGAGCTGGACCAATAAGCTATCCCAAAAAGGACCGATAATGTCTTAATGATGAATGGACAACCATCCACCTTAGGTCAGGTAAAGAAGGAAGAGAAAATTCCCCCTTTTTATGTGTCCTTGATTATAGGTGATTTCTTGGTGCATAACTACATCATTGACAGTGGGGCTAGTACCTCAGTAATGCCTAAGTGCATAGCTGACAAGATGGGACTAAAATATGAAGAGATGAATAAGGGAGTCCTACAGCTGGATGGGACACCTACAAAAATAGTTGGGATGTTGAAGGGTTTAAACTTGACATTACATGCTTGCCCAACCTTCTCAATTCCTCATGATATAATAGTGGTAGATGTTCCTCCTTATTTTGCAATTTGCTTATCTAGGGACTTCACATCAAAGATAGGTGGCTATCTAGCAACGAATTGGTCCTATCTAGTTTTTAGAACCAAGTATGGGACCAAGGTAAAGATTGAATCTAAGCCACTCTACAAGGACCATCTAGAACCATATTCACTCAAGACAGTGAACATCAGTTACACCATTATCAACCCAGAAGAGTCCCAGATAGACCAATCTCCATCCTTTGCTCTTGAAGGAGTTGCAAACCTACTCTTGGATGAGTGGGGAAGTGATAATTTTGAGCATGATCCTTAAAAGTTCATAGAAGAGGTAGGCCTTGGAGTCTACTTCATGCACGAAGAGGGTGCCTTCATACCAAATATAATGTAGGCAAGCCAAGAAGACCTAGGCCTATAACAGCTATATTTTGACAGTTCTAGAAGTACGCTGAGAGCTGGTGGTGGAGCGATGTTAGTCTCCCCTTCAAAGGAGAGTTACTTTTTAGGTTTCCATTTCCAATTTTCTTGCATAAGCAATGTTTCAAAATATGAGTCCCTTATCCATGGTTTAGAATGGGCAAGAAAAAGAGGGATCAAGGAGTTATAAGTTTTGGGAGATAGTGAGTTGATTGTAAATCAGGTGAAAGGCTAGAATCTGACCAAAAATTCCTTGCTAAAGTCCTACAAGCATAGGGTCTAGGACTTGGTGGAAGATTTCCTCACTTTCAATATTGCCTCCATTCCTAGAGAGTGAAACAAACAAGCAGATAGGCTAGCAATAATTGGTGCTTAGTTTGATGTTTTTAAGGAGATAAGTCAAGATTGAGGTTCATGCTACTTGAAGGTGGTAGTTCGGCCCTTCATCCCTAAAAACGTTACAAAATGGTAGGTTTTTGAAAATGACCAGCAAATAGCTTTCTTCTTGTAGGAGGAAGCTGAGTTCACAACATAGAACCAGGCAAAGCTACAACAGTAATATGGCAACCAGATTCTTCAATTGAAGAACAATAAGCTCCCTAAAGGTTTGGTCACTCTTGAGAGAATCTTTAATAGAGATGACCAATTGAAAAATGACAAGGCATGCATCACAACTAAGGAGGAGAATTATGAAAGGGTTAAGATCTTCAAGGATAAGTTGCTTGCACTTGGAAAAGTCTGCATAGTTTAAGAAAGGTAGGCTTTCGTTTTGTAGTGTCAGGAGTTTGCTGATGTTTTTTCATGGGATTATAGTGATTTGAAGGGCTTCGACCGAAGACTCACCCAACACACCATCAAATTAGAAGAAGGCACCAGGCTAGTCATGCAAAAATAGAGACCTATCAACCCAATGATTGAGCCTCTCATGTAGAAGGAACTAGCCAAATTGATTGAGTCTAGGATTATATTTCCAATCAAACATTCCTCTTAGCTAGCCAATCTTGTTCCTATTAGAAAGAAGAATGGGGAGATCAGGCTATGTGTCAATTTTAGGGACCTTAATAAAGTCTCTTTAAAAGATCATTATCCCCTCTTGAGCATGGAGTGGATCCTTCAGAAGGTAATAGGTAGTAAGCATTTCTCCCTCCTAGATGGATATTTAGGGTATAATCAGATTTTGGTGCAAGGCTATGACCAACACAAAACAACCTTCACTACTGAATGGGGAATGTTCACCTACAAGATGTCATTCAGACTATCTAATGCTAGTGATACCTTTCAACAAGCCATGGACATGGCTTTTGGAGGCTTGATAAACAACAATGTGCTGGTATACCTCGATGATGTGATGGTGTTCTCCAAGGAATTGAGCCAACACATGAAACACCTCAGGCATATTTTTGAAAGGTGTAGGGAGTTCGACATCTCTCTTAACCTAAATAAATGCATGTTTTCTATTCACAAGGGGAAAATCCTTGGCCACATTGTGTCTAAGGAGGGCTTATCCATTTAACCTGAGAGAGTTCATTATATCCTAGAGATGTCCCTACCTAAACACAAGAAAGGCCTGCAGAGCTTCTTTGGTAGGATAAATTTTATTCAGAGATTCATTCTAAATTTCATAGAGATAGTCAAGCCACTGACCTCTATGTTAAGGAAGGGTGAAGAGTTCAAATGGACAACACAAAGGAAGGATAGCTTCAAAGCCATCAAGCAAGCCATAACCTGGGCTCCTACTTTGATCAGCCCTGACTTCAACAAAGACTTCAACCTCTATACTTTTAGTAATGAAGAGGTGATCTTTGCCATGCTTACCTAAGCAAATGGTGATGACCTCGAGAAACCACTTGCTTTTTTTAGCCAAGGGTTAGAGGATTTCAAAGTTAGATACACATATGTAGAGAAGAAAGTCATGGCAGTAGTGTAAAGCCTAAAGAAATTTAGGCATATACTGTCCAATAGCAGGATTCACCTCATGGTTCCACATCCTGGTGTCAAGGATTTCCCAACCAATCGAGACCTAAATGAGAAAAGAGTGGGGTGGATCACCAAGGTAATGGAGCATGACGTAGACATCAAGATCACCAAGATGGTGAGGGTAAGAGGCTTATGTGAACACCTTGCTATAGACTTCAAGAAAAAAGGGGAAGATAGCTTACTAATTCATGATGCAGCTATAATAGAAGAACTAGCTATCATAAAGGACTAGACATCAGACCTGAGGCATTTCTTTCTCACTGGTGAGTGCTTGTAGAGTCTTGATAAGACTAGAAGAAGGTACTTTAGGCTCTAGTCTCTCCCTTATGTTTTGGTTGATGGAGTATTGTTTAGGAGGGATCTCTTTGGGGTCCTTCTAAGATGCATTAACCCAAACCAGGCTGATAAGGCATTATATGAGTTCCATGATGGGCCAGTAGGTGGTCATTTCACTCTTAGAGCTACTACAGTAGGGATAATGAGAGCTAGCTATTTATGGCCTACTCTTTTTAGGGACACCCATGCCTAGGTAAGAAAGTGCTAGAAGTGTGCACTTTTCAATGGGAAACAATGGTTGGCTGCCATGCCTCTACAACCTATTCAGGTGGAACAACCATTCATGCAGTGGGGCTTGGACTTCATAGGGATTATTAATCCTCCCTCTAGTGCTGGACATAGGTGGATCCTGATTGGCATGGACTATTTCACAAGGTGGGTAGAGGCTGTTGCTCTGAAGGACGCAAATCAAAGTGTGGTCCTGGAGTTTTATGAGGACCTGGTGATAAGATTTAGGGTCCTAGCCACCATAATATCAGATAACACCTTGGCTTTTCTAGGAACCAAAACAAGTGAATGGGTGCTGAGGTATGGTATATATCTCAGCACTTCATCCATTTATTAACCATAGGGGAATGGGTTGGCTGAGTCCACCAACAAAAATTTGATCAGGATCATCAAGAGGACCATGGAAGAAAATTAGAGGACTTGGCATGCCAAGCTAAAAATAGCTCTGTGGGATGATCAAATCACTCCAAAGAGAGAAATCAGAAATTATCCATATATGCTCATATATGGAAGGGAAGCTAGGCTTCCCATCTCACTTGAATTGCCAATATTGGACCTCACTCACCAGCTACAATTAGAAGAAGGAAGTAGCATGGAGGTTAGGCTGTGCGAGCTAATGGAGCTCTAAGAGACAAGGGACTGGGCTATGGCTTCTATGACCAGTCGCCAATAGCAAACAAAGAGACACTTCAACAAGAAATCTTCATCAAAAGATTTCTTTGAAAGACACATTGTCTTGAAATGGGATGAAGACCGAGCTAAGCCTGTAAAGCATGCAAAATTTGACACCCTATGGAGTGGCCCATACATAATCACTCAATGCAAGTAACATAATGGATTCCAACTCTCTAGGTTAGATGGCGAAGAATTGCATATCCCAATTAATGGGATATATCTTAAGCATTGCCATTAACCCCTTTTATCATGTATATATTTCCCTTGTGTTTCCTGCTTTCCCTAAGTGCTTTCTGCACATGTTAGTAGTTTTCCTAGCCTTGTGTGTGTTTTCATTTCCTTGGAAGTAAATTTGCATGACTGGTTCTAGATTTATCAGAGTTATTGCTAGTTTTTTAAGTTACCATCTGACTCCATACCCAATGGACTACAAGGCAACTGGTCTTTAAGCATAGCAGGTATGCTTCCCCTGGGAGTCACCAGTTTGTTGACCATATTTTCCCAATAGGCCAAAATCAGTCCCCTTCTTCCCTTGTTATTTGAAGCCAGTCAATTTTAGGTTTCACAAGTTTAATGCCATGGTTCTTTGGCTTGGTTCAAACACATTGGTTCAGTGCCTAGTTTAATAGACCACTTGATTCATTGGCCTTGGTTCAATCAGCCTAGTTCGATCAGTCAGCTCATTGGCAAGTTCATCGGTGTGCAACGTTGAACCATTGAACCAATTCAGCTCAATGGGTTAGTTCAATGAGGCACCCCCAAAGCTAAAGGGTAGGTCCCTTGTGAAGGGCATGGAAAACTTCAAAGGGACCACAAAAAATATGTTTTAACTTTCAAAATTTTGATTAAGGCAAAGTCCCAAATTCCTTCAGACAAAAAGTTTGAAGGAATTCAAGGAAAGCCAAGCTGGAAAACTCAGTGAAGAATTCTATGGACTTTTGTCCATGGGAAAATGGCTACAAACTTTTGTCCACAGGAAAATGTTTGCAGACAAAAAGTCTACAAAAAATGTCTACAGACAAAAGTCTATGGGAAACCAGGAAATAATTTGAAGAACACGACTCACCAAAGGACCCCGAAGGGTAGGTGCCCTTACAAGGGACTCTCAGCCAAAATAAAGGTGCACTTAGCAAAGGCTGAGGGGTCACCTTCCCTTTGAGAAGGTGCTAAGAAGGGACTTCAAGCAAAAAAAGCCTACAGAGGACCCAATGACATTTTGTTGGGGACGGTGACGTCCCAAAAGCCATCAACCTTAAGAAAGTGAATTAGCCATTGGTTTTCAAAGCGATGATAGCTGCGTGAATGTCAAAATTAACATAATGAAATAGTCATTTGCTTTCAAAGTAAAAGGATGCCAATCATGAAAGGAGGCCCAAAAATGTAGCGACCCACCAGAAGATTGCCCCCAAGGGCCAAAGGAGCTAGAAGAGACAAGATAGGGAAAAGACAAAGTGCAAAGCATGGAGTAAATAGATAGTCTAAGTGGTGAAGGGAAGCGTCGATTCAAAAAGTTACTCCAACAGGTCAAATAGTAGCTATAAATTAACCATTAGAAGATGCAAATGGCCAACTCGGTGACCCTTTTTTCTTTATTTCATATTTATGAGTAGATAAGCTACGTAGGTGCCTTTAAGAAGTAGCCTTGGTTAATGAGGAAATAATGTGGCCATGTCAAAAAATGCCTGAAGTCAAAGCTAGGGTCAACACAACATTTATTTTTTTAGGCAGCCTGCTCATCCCAATGAGGGGACGCAAATGGGCCACTTGTAAAAAGGGGCTCTAAAAGGCCTCCTTTCTTCTCCTATATATTGAGGACTTGTCATTTGAGAAATCATCTTACACATTTGTAAGGCATAGCCCTAGAAAAATTTCACCTAAATCAATAAACGCATTTTTACCTCTATCTTGGATAGATATTTTTGTGTATGTCTTGAGTGTTAGTTTGTGTTTAGTCATTATTTCTTAATGCTTTCATAGGTTCAACACCAACATATCTGTTGTCTAAAAGGTGCCATTTTTGTAGCTGATAAGGAGAGTTGTATTTAGAAGTACAAAATAGAAGAAATTACTTACAGTGTGCATTTCACAGCACCTTGGTGAATCTCTATTTTTTGTATTTTCCATGAAAGCCTCCCTGCCAAGTTTATTACAGCCCGGTCCTTCTGCTAAGTGTGAAGCATATGTATGTGTTTGTCTAATTTTAAGTTAGGGTGAGAAGGTCTATTTTCTTTTGGTGCGTCACCTCCTTAGAGTAGATTTGTTTTCCTATAATCTTTCTCCCTTTTCATCCCCCCATTATATATATATATATATATATATATATATATATATATATATATGTTAGCACTTTTTGGAATGAATATGATGCATCAAAGGGAGCTAGCCCTTATCTAGAGACTCTCCCCTCTAGCTTCGCCGGTCCCATAGGTGAGAGAGGAGTTTCCATAGTTTTGTGAAGAAGGCAGGAGCTCGGCCTCCTGCCAAGGGTGCAATCTTCTATGCCAACACAAGTTATGTGTGGATTTGAAAGACTTGAATAAATAATCTATAAAGGATCACTATCCTCTCCTACCAATGGGACAAATTTTACAAATGGTAGTAGGATCTAAGAGGTTTTCCCTTCTAAATGGTTTTTTATGGCTATAACCAAATCTTGGTATAGGAATTAGACCAATATAAAACTCCCTTCACTATAAAATAGGGCATGTATGTATATAAAAATATGTCATTTTGTTTGACTAATATTGGAGTAACATTTTAATGACCCATGGATATGAAATTCAAAGGGTTGATAAATGAAATGATCCTGGTATATCTGCATGATATCACCATCTACTCAAAGCATATTAAAGCACATATATACCACCTTGGATTTTTTTTGAAAGGTATAAATAATATGGGGTTTATTTAAACATAAATAAGTGTTTTTTAATAGTCCATAAAGGGAAGATATTGGGTCACATAGTGTTGGAGGAAGGTCTTACAATAGACCTAGAAAGAGTTAGTGTTATATCTACATTGACACTACCAAGCCATAGAAAAGGACTTCAAGGTTTCCTTGGGAAGATTAATTTTGTGAGAAGATTTATCCCAAATTTTACCTCCCTAGTAAAATCCCTCACTGCAATGCTAAAGAAGGTACCATTTTTAGTTGGACACAATATGGAAGAGACATTTTTCAAGACATCAAAAAATCTATCTCTCAAGCTCCTACCCTAGTCAACCTAAATTATGAGAAATACTTCATTATTTATGCATTTAGAGGGGAAAAAAGTATCTCAGCCATTCTAACTTAGCACAATCAAGAACAATTAGAACATTTGATATCTTTCCCAACCAATCCTTGAAAGGATATGAGGAGAATTATAGTTTTGTGTAGAAGTAGGTATATGCCATGATTAAGGATCTTAATAAATTTAGGCATATGCTCTCTAATAATAAGATTCATTTTATGGTAAGCCACCTAAGTGTTTAATAGTTTCTAAGCAACTAGGAGATCAATGAAAAGCAAGTAGGATGGATTACCATGGTCATGGAATACAAATTATACATGAAAGTTATCAAGCTAGTAAGAGGAAAAGGTTTGTGTGAATAGATAACTTTTGATATTAAGAATATTGAATTAATACCTAAAGTAGTATGTGCTTAAAATGCATCTTATCCAACCAACCTACCTATTTTTCATAACTAGATTCAAGATATGATCAACTTCTTATAGATTAGTGAGTATCCATATGATCTTCAATGGTATAAGAAAAGGTATTATAGACTCCAATCTATTCTTTAAGTCCTTTTTAATGGATTAATATGTATAAAGGATATGAATAGAGTCATTTTAAGATATATTGAGCATGATCATGTTCATAAGGTAATCCAATATTTTCATGATGGCCCATTAGGAGGCAATTTATCTACAAGGACCATGGCCATCAAGATAATGAGAGGAGGATATTACTATCCTGAATTATTCAAATATGACCACCAATGGGTAATATATTATGAAAATAACACTTATTTCATTAGAAATCAAACATTAGTATCCTTCCCTCTTAGACCCATTTAGGTAGATCAACCATTTTCCCAATAAGGACTAGACTCCATAAGAATGATCAATCCACCATCAAGTGTAGGGCATAAATAGGTCCTCATAGAAATAGATTATTTCATGTGATGGAATAAATTAAATGCATTAAAAGATGCTAATAAATCATCAATTCTATATTTTATGGACATCATAGTGTCAAGATTTAGTGTACCACACACCATTATCTTTGATAATGCTAAAGATTTCATGGGCACACAGATTAGTGTATGGACCATTAATCAAAATGTATATTTGAGCACTTATTATAATTATTATCCTTAGGGTAATGGTTTTCCCAAGTCAACCAATAAGAAACTTATTAGGATTATCAAGAGAATAATAGAATATAACCAATGATCTTGGCATACAAAGTTGAAATCAACACTGTGGGTTGATAGGATCACCCCTAAGAGATCCATAGGTAATTCATATTTCATGATGGTATATGGAAGAGAGGTTTGATTCCTAATATCAATCTATCTACCATATATAGAGCTCAATAACCAATATTAATTGATTAATAATGATGTAATGATGGTTAGATTGGTTGAGCTCATAGAACTCAAAAAAATCAAAAACCAAGCAATGAAGGTCTTGGAAGTTAATCAGGCCCAAAACAATAAGACTTTTGACAAAAAGGCATCTAAAAGGAACCTTAATGAAGGAGATATGGTCCTTAAATGGGATGTCGATAGGGCCAAACTAGGTAATCATACCAAATTTGATGCAATATGAAGTGGTCCATACATTATTACTCTATGTAAAGGAGTCAATGCATTCTAGCTCTCTAAGGTTTATGAAGAAGAACTGCCTATCCTAGTCAATGGGATATACCTCAAATATTTATTTTGAGATAGGAAATCATTTCAAAAAAATTAAATTTCATAAATAATAGGGATAGTGGTGTTTTTCAATAAGTACTTCTTCACAGGTCAACTCATTAGGAGTTTTTGTTTCCTTAGGTTATGATTTTTTTCCCTATTTTATTTATCTATTTTTTCTATTTTATTTGTGTCTATTCAAATCCTAGTTTATTCTTCCCTAGGTTAGAGTTTGCTCGAATCAAGGCTGACTCCATGCCTAATGTCTTTGAAGGCTATTGGATTTAAAGTGATTAGTAGGTGATCATCCCATGGAGGTCACCAAATTTTTTGATATTTTTGTCCCAAAATATCATTACATATGATATTATATGGTAAACCCCCTTTGTTTTTTAGGAAAAAAATCAAAACCACAAAAAAAACCATCATTCCATTTTACTCAATGGAATCTATTATTCTAGATGAAATTTGCACATTTGAAAATTACTTCATGGGTTCCATGTCCCACCAAGAACCCACTTTCCATATGGTGGAATGTGTAACTTGGCATGCACTTTACACATTTCAAAATGTGCAAAATGCACGATGGGATCCACATCCCATAAAAGCACCCAAGTCAGTGGAATCTAGAACTTGGTGTGTGCTTTACATGTTTGCAAACATGCAAAGTGCATAACAAGATTTGAAACTTGTAAAACATCACTTCTTCACTTCCATTAGATACAAAAACCCATGAACACTTTATACGTTTATAAACATGTAGATTTATCTATGGGTTCCACCTTCTACCAAAGAAAGTCATCTAACCTTCATGGAAATTAGACCTACTTCTAACATCATTGATCCCGACCATGAACCACTATTAGAGTGTATTTAATGTAGGGTTTTCCATATAAAACTAAGTTATTTTGGGATTTGTTTATCATTATTTAAATTCTAAATGTGATTATTTATTTATCATTGTTTAAATGTTAAATGCAATTTTTGGAGCTCCATATACCTGTGCCATACCACCAGACCTCGATATATGTGTAATCAAGTACCTAACCAAGTTTACAAATCTCAAGCCATGTCATACATAATATTACCCTTGAAATTTTTGATGTAATTCTTGCATTTTAAAATGTTTTTGCTATTTTTTCCATTTTTTGTGGAAGTTTCTCAAAATATCTTTCCATAGAGTTATCATTATTTCTTAAATAGTATCATTTTAGGGTTTTATATGGTTATAAATTGGTGTATTATTTCTTGTGTCATTATTCTATCTAAAAGTTACAGTCATAGGATTAGGGTTTCTAGGGTTTCATATTCAAGAATTTCATTGTGAATATTTTCCCAAAGTGATCATCATTAAGCCTTGGAGTTTACCCTCCTATTTTCACAATAAAATCTAGTGTTTTATTGATCTAAAGGAATATTTCTAAAACATATACCATTTTCAAACAAGTATAATATTCCAAAAATATCTCTAACATCCCTGTAAACTTGGGACCTATCTCAAACACCCTATACCCCCATGTGTTTTACCCTTGATCGAAGCACATTTAACCCACATGAGCTCTTTCATCTTTGCATAAAGTGGACTTACCCTAGACACCTATCACCTCTATGGAACTCTCACCTAATTAAATCAACCTCCACTTCTATCATAAATCCAATGTGATTCTAGTACCTTCTACCTCTACAAAAATTTCACTTTCTTTGAGCACATCTCATCTCCATTGGAAGATATAACTGCTTTAAACACTATGGATCTAGCCAACTTTCATAGTTGGTTTTTCATATGTAATAACCTTAGTTTTCATGTCTCCTAAGGAAATGAAGTTCAAATCCAAAGGCCCTAGAGTAACTCCTAGTTTGGAGTCTAATGTTGTAGAAATAATAGATATTGATTTAGGTCACATTAACCTAAGATATTTTTGGGATCAGATAGGTATATATCTCAAGAATGATTGGGTCTAGAGTATTTATGATTTTGGCCTTCCATAAGCTATAACATTCCCATTATCAGTTCGTATCCCTGAGTTGGTGCTTTCAATGGCCCAACATTATGATCCCAATAGAAGAGAGGTCTACAACAAAAGGGGGGAAATGTTTTAATTCTATACCTTGACGTTATCTACTCAATATTTGTAATCCCAAAATTTGAAATTTACCTAGATAGAACCCCATAAACATATACATAATTATATAAGGATAAATGATATAGGTGTAAAAACAAATCAATAAATAGTGGCTCAAGTTCGTTAAGCAATCCTCTACTAGGTTACCAAAGATTATGTATAAGCCTAATTTTAGTGATGAAGTAGGGGACATTATCATACTATTACATCGAGTCACTGACAATCCTGATACCAAGTGTTTTTAAGAATGGATATACCAATATATGTGGGTCATTTGACAAAATAAATAATACATTCAGTGGGCCTAGTTAATAAGTGATTCCCTCCACAAGCAATTGTTGGAGGTTCAAACAATGGGAAATTTATACATGAACTCCTACATTATATACATTTTGGCCAAAGGAATACTATTACAAATCCTTAATACAATTCTTGAGGAAAACATAGAGTATATAACTGCTACCCTGACCTCAAATTAGAGGCTAGTAGGCAACACTTCAGCTGATTAAATGATGCTTTTATCTATTACATCATTATTATGTTTATAAAGGAACTTGGGAGAAAAAGGTTCTCAAAAGTAGTGGCAAATGAAATCAACAAATGGGGATCCTATTTCATATAGTTCTCCACCTTTTTTTACATAAGGGTAGTTGGGTTTAATGGTTATCCCTACACCCTTCCCCAATATGTTAGTGATAAATGGGAATTGTTGGAGTTGGTCAGGTAACTCATAGAGACTCATAAGGTCCTTTTCAACAGGCATAAGGTAGGGATACACTTCCTAATTTCCATTGGATGATACACATGTTAATCCCTCCTTAAGGCCAAGTGTGTTGAGGCTGAAATTTATGAGATGACATTGAAAACTTTAGAGTCTAATCCATTCTTTCACGTATATGGAAATATCACCAACACATTGGCACTTGATACATATGCTCATGTACCATAATATGAAGATTATTAGGAAGATTATGGTGATAAGTAAGTAGTTATAATGAGGGATTATTCTAAGATGTCCCTTCAATAAATCAAAGATTATGATCTGGAACTGGTTTCAGATGACATGGTAGATGATGATTCTAGATTTAACCTAATCTATTATATGAGAATCATCACATAACCCCTTCTACCAATAAGGTGTTTAGATATAGAGTCTTTGTCTCTATTTGATATAATGGCCCATGTAATTAACAAAAATCTCAATTGGTTGTGGAGTACATATCAATAGGGAAATAGTTGGGTTCGTAAAAAAAAAATTGAAACTTAAGGCTAAGGGGAATACTCCATATGAGGAAGGTCTAGGAGAATTATTAGAGGATCTTGAAAAGAATAAGAAAAAGGCAAAGGTAAATAAAGGGGAATTCAATAGATAGGGAGAAGTTATAGAGTAACCAATAGAAATTTCACCTCAAGACACAACTATAGTATAAGATTCCACAAATTCTATCCCTATGACTATCATTATAATGACCCCTATCTTTGTTTTTCTCCCCCTCCTACCTATATTTATCTAGATGTCTCAACACCTTTAACTCCTAATTTTACTCCTTTAATATCTCAAGTTTTAGCATCTTAGTTTCCACTCTACCTCTGACCTCCACTCCTCTTACATCTATAGTTTCCATTTATCCTTATATTCTAACCACAATAATCCAAGTGCAGCCAACATAATTGAGTTAGGTGGACATTGGGGTCCCCCATCAGTGAAATATCAAGTTTCCACTCCACCTTCCCCTTTTGTTCCATTCCCTCTTTCCATTCCATTCATAATCCCTTATATTCCAACCCCATTAGTTTCCAACATTACCCAATAGTACCTATCCATGGATTCATTCATCTTGACTTCAATCCCATAGGCCATTCCAACTCTTGGGGTGAGTATTATTCCACTTTTATATCCATTCTCTTTCCTTTCATCATCAACCCTGAGTGGTCCCACCCATTTGATTGATATATTCAATTTTTAAGCTTTTACCCTTCCACTTATCCCTAAATTCACAATACCTATATCTCTCCCTTATTACACTTTCCCAAGAGACATAACTATTTCCATTATTCTTGCCTCTTCTACTTCCACTCTTTCCACCACACCTTCAATAGAGAGTGAAGCAACATAGGTGCTTGATGTAAATGTTGATTTGTAACCTACTGATGAAAATGAACATTCAAAAGCACCTCATGAGAAAACAATGGTATCATTTATGTAGGAGTCTACAATGGTCACATTTTCTACTAGTGTAGCTACGTCAACTACTGATTCCTTTGTGAAAATGTCAAAAATAGTAGGAGTTTACTCCTAGTTAGCTAGCCCAGTCAGTAGGGAAAAAGAGAAAGCAGATGATTCATCCTAACACATTGGACTTTGGTCTCTCAGAGGCTAAAAATAAGTAAAAACATACTCCCAATGCCTTATTTAAGATATTTAATTATGATAAGGAAGAGAGGTATGTTGAAATTTTAGTCCCCCAACTAGACAAATCAAAAGAAAATATTATGGTGTGGGATTACTAGATTTCCAAAATTCACCTTGAATGGCCAATAAGAGAGGCGATGAAACATGATGTGAAATAAAGAATCAACTCTCTCTTTTAAATGATTGATCATGACAAGACCACCAAGGATGAACTAAAATAAATGTGGATCAACTTATAGATGCATTAAAATAGTTTACATAGCCCAGTGAATCATCACAATAACTACATGTAGTGTAGCTAATTAGTTAGTTTCTAGATCAAGATTCAATAATTTTATTTGATAGATGGATCACATGGTAATGAATACAAAATAATGGATTTAGGAAGTCATTATTAAGGGAAACAAGGTCATTATAGAAATAATGGATCAATAGGAAATGATCAAAGAGAGAAAGAATACTTTGAAAGAACATGTTAATAATTATGAAGGAAAGATTCAATCCTTGAATTTATACTATCCAAAATTGATAGTTATGGGCTCAATGGATGTAGATATCTTTATTGTTGATAACATATTGAAGTATGATGCTAATCATGATAAATTACATAGGGCAACTTGATTTCAAATAAGATTAATAATAGATTTCATTCACCAAGCCAAGGTGGATTATGACACAATTGTTTACATGTTATATGATATCAAAGAGATGATGAGTACGATGTCATGTGAACCAATAGATGAATTTTAGAATCTCCTATAGGTTTAAGAGGTCTAGAATAAGCTTAAAGAGGTTATTGACAAGGAATCTATAAAGGACATAGTCTTCACCTTGAGTTCCATCCACAAAATTGTTGGGTATGAAAATGCCATGGATAAGATGAAAATATAAATGTAGGGGATAAGGAAATTTAGGAAAGAATTATTTTATGTACAAGTATATTGTGTAAATTCTCACATTTACTCCTATGGACTAGATAAATATTGAGTACATGAAGTTTTCAAATCGTTTAATGCATATGTTGAAATATTGTAGGCTGAGAAGGATAAGAAAGTTGAAAAGATTTTGGATATTGATTAATTTATCTTTGTTATATATTTCAAGTGTTGTAATTCTATTTGTAATTTCATTTCAAAAACATTAAAAATTTTAATAGTGAAAGTACATCTATATTTTATAATTTTTTTTGAGGAAGAGAAAACATACTTTTACACTTTATATTTTGATAATGTGAAAGTTGTAAAAAACATAGTTGTAAATTGCACTTTATATTTTGACAAGTGTAAATTTAAAAAAAATGAAAAATCATGAAGTGCAAATTGCAAGGTTCATTTTGATAAAGTGGTAAGACTTAAAAGTTGTAAAAGTCTCACTTGTGTTTTGCAAGTTAAGATTTTTCATGAAAAATAACTTGGATTTATTTTAAAGTTATATTTTATTTTTTTTAAAGTTAATTTGGGCAATGTTAATTTGTATGAAGAGCTATTTTTAGCTATTGAAGATGAAGAAGCAATTCATGAATATCTTCTAGTTCCATCCATGTTATACTATGCCATGCTACACCATTATACATCAACTATTATGCCAAACTCTTGCATGCCACTCTTAAGCTATTCTATGAATGAGTCCAAGACACCAAAAATAGAAGAACTAGCCTATTTTTTCATGAGGGTTTCATATCTGCATGATTGTATTTATTGGGTGTTAGAGTTATTAACAACTACATCTCATTTATGAGATATTTTTTGTTAAAATGGGCAGACCCCATGGCCTGAATTATATTTTTTTATTAGGGGATATAGATTCTACATTTTTTAATGTACTTTCTATAAGCTATAACCTTTGAGATATAAATAAATTGAATATTAGCCTTTCTTGTTTGAGAAAACTTTTTATATGTCAATTATTCAAGTATTTGTGGAAGTTTTTTTTCTTATTTTAGTCACAAGAAATTTATTAGTGTTATTTTTTCCCTTCTAAAAATATTTTTTTTATTAAAATAAATAACTCTTTTCCATTTTATGATAATGACTAAGTATTACCTTTAGTTTCTCATTTGTATGCATTTGTTTTGAACCTATTTCAATTTAATTCTCTATTCCATTGTTTTTATCAAACAAGCATTAAGACCCATTAAGATATCTAGTGCAATTACCATTTTAAGTTTCATAAAGTTTTATTCTCTCCCTTTTCCTTGCCAAAATTTTAGTTTAGGAGAAAAGACAATAAAAGAGAAAAATTTACATAGAACTGGGATTCTACCAGTTGCATCAAATATTTTGAAAGGAATCTAGCCTTCTCTGGAGGTTAACATCAACTTTCCAAAGTCCAATGGTTTAGAGGTTTTCCCATAGTATCATTAGGTGTTGCATGATGAGCTATTCCAAATTAAAATATATGCAAAAATTATGCGAGAACAATTCTAATATACTTATTAGAAATAACTTGGTTAATAACCTATCAATGGATGCATATCCAAACATGTTGCTTATAATGCTCTCAAATGCTATTCTAGGTCACCCTTTCCATCATATAGCATGAACTTGGGTACTATGAAACCTATTGGTAGAGGATATGTTGTTATGTGTTGTGCCAATTGAGTGTGAAATAAAGTGTGAGAATTAAGTGCCTGATTAGGTTTTGAATCACTTTGTTCTAAATATAACACCTTGATTTTTAGAGCTTAAATCCTATGCATAAAAGATTACACATTGAGAAAATAAGAATGTGTGATAATTATAGATGATATTTATGGATCATATATCACTTCAATCTTATACACTTGGAAAAATTAGACCTTGGATTTTTTCTCTCAATTTTAGATCTTTCCTATTTTCATATATCTCGTATATACTTTATCTTGTGCCCTTTGGCCTATCTATTTGTCCAACTAATCTTATTTTGATGACCCAAACCTTCTATCCTACCCAAAATTCTTAAAATATATTTATCTTATGCCCTTACAAGTTATGATCTTATACCTATTTTTTAACTACCAGGACTCTAGTATTAGTCTCTGAACCCTATGTAGACACTAGTGTCCTACACTAATGCAAGTGTCTAGTGCCCTAAATTTATCTAATTTTTAAATGAAACATATCCTAATGGTTGGACTAAGTTATGTAATGTGAGTTATTTCTCCAAGAGCATTGGTATAAATATAATATCAACCATTATTCATTACTCACCTAGAAAATAACAAAAGAGACCAAGACAAATTATCAAAAGCATTTTATCAAGAATTAAATTCAGTAAATATTCCCTATTTACATATCATTCATAGGGAAAACACATCTACTAGTCTAAATTATTAAAGGACTAGCCAAAGTGTTATATTTTCGAAGTTAAGCTAGGTCATTATTGTACTTAATTTCCATATATTTCATGATTCACACACAAGATAACATCTAGGGGAGAACTACATTATTTTGAGGCCCTATTCAAAGTATTAGATATGTAGGTAACATCCATTGATAGAGGTGTCTTTAGGGTTAGCTTGACACCATGTGCACTCTAACCCATTTTTCGTAAGGTCACTATGAAGATGAAGAATTGGGGTTTTGTAATTTTGTAAAGAATGATAATCCATGACCCAGATCGAAGGTTTTTTTAATCGAAAATCTTTGTTAATTGACAAATATTTCATTTTATGAATTCAAAATTTGGTGAGTTTATGGGGATAGTAAACAACATGAAATCACCTAACTTTTTAGGGTGGTAGTTAATTTTGAGGGTTAGCTTGCCTACTTTTTATAAGAAATTTATTTTTATAAATGTATGTCATTGTTACCTCATAGTATAATACAGATGAATTTTAAACTATATATAATATATTAAACACTCTTTTTTAAATTTTAATCTTCAGTAAAGTCAAGTTTCTTTGCCTGAATGGTAATAGGTATTCACTCCTCAACTAAATTAAACTATCTATATTAATTATCATGCATCAATATCTATTATCAATCATCTGTGTCTATTATCAAATGATAGAATTTAAATTTCAAACATTTAGATTTCACTATCAGGCATTGACATTATATTTTCTACAGTCAACATTCTATTGTCAAGATTCAACATAATACTATCGGGTATCAATGCTTTATTATCATGAATCGGCATTGTGTTTTTAGGCATGAACATTATGTTATCAGGTGTTGGCATTGTGCTATCAGGAATCAAAATTGTGTTATTAAGAATTAAAATTGTAATATTAGGTGTGAGCATTGTGTTGTTAGGCATCTTCATTCTACATTTGTGCATATTTATTTAACTTTCTACGAATTTACTATGAAAATCTTATGTTTAGATTAAAGGGCTGAGATGTTTAAATTAGTTAAATAAATATGCAATAATTAAGTAATGATTTTTTATGACATTTGATCTTATTTTAATTTATAATAATAGTAATAAAAAGGAATAAATAAATATGTATCTAAAAATTAACTATTACAGATGATCTGGGTTCTAAAAGTTGAGATTTGAGTAGTTATATGTGTCATCAATAGAATTCTAGTGTTTGATTACTCATTGGATAGTAGCATCCAATATGTAAAGTTTCACCATTTGTGAGTAAATTTCTAAATGTGGTGCTACTATCCCCTTTGAAAGACTATTCTTGTTTTTTTGGAGCCCCTGTGCTTGTGTCTATATGTCTTCTTCCTATGTGCACAAAATTTGGAGTTCTATGTTGTGCGTGGAAAACCTAATCTAATACACAAACTTTAATCCTCATTGAAATTATGGCATGATCAATAATTTTGTGTGTGTTATTAGGATAAACTAGACATCCTCAACACCCCATTGTGTAGATATATTCCTACATACCAATACTCTAAAGAGGGATCAACCCCGATGTAGTTCTCCCACCTAATGTTTGATGCAAGTGCAAGTAAATGTTAGAATGAGAGTGACCTTATATGATTTGAATGTTCTTTAGATTTGAAATGTTTAAAAACTAGAATTAGGGATACTATAAATGGTAATATGCATAAGTAGGGCATAATAGAGATCAAATACCTTATTTTTTTCTCAACTTTATCTTTCATTTAAATAGATTTTACATCTAATGAATAAAGGTGGATTAGACTTATATTTGCAGGGTTTTTTTTCTTATGAGAATAATAAAATGAGCTTATATTGACCTTAGGAGGGGTACACATTTGAAAAATTATCCTTTGGGAAGAGGTAGGGATAAGGACAGTAGCTCATAATTGGGGACACTAGTGTCATGTGGTTGTAGTGTCCCAAATGTGGTGATAATGTCCTATTTATAGGCTATTAAGAAATTTAGATTGGGATCTAAGATGATAGTTCTAGTATTGTTGTTTGACTAGATATAGATGACTATGGTCTATTGAATGATTGAAAAATTAAGTTGAACACTCAAGGGTAGGTTTGTGGCTAGCCTAGGGATAGATTAATTCAAGAGGCACTCTTAGAATCTAATTTCTAGTTTTAGGGGATTACATCTACCCTCCTTTATTAAGGTAATACAACAAAGCAAAATGACTAGTATAAAGGGAAAAAAACATACATGGACTTACCTTGGAAGTGAATCTTTTATAGCTAATTTTGAGTGTGCAAATATGGTTCTACATATGTGGAACATGATCCAAAGCAATGTCTTGTAATGAAAGATGCAAAAATCAGTACTTACTTAAGAGATAATCAAAATCAAAATAATATGTTGAATAAATGTAACTAAGTGAAGTTGAGTAAAGAGAGAGGAAAGGAATGAATACACTACATTGGATACATGAATGAATACATGAACCTAGTGATAACCTGTGTGTATGCATAGTGATCATAAAATTAAATATATTGAATTGAGATAATGGCTTATTCAATCCTCATATGTGTGGCTTAAGAACTCAACCAAGTTTTGAATCCATCATTTTCCACCCCTATTTGGTGGATTTTGATCTCTATGAATAGCTTGGATAATATTGTAAGTGTGTTTAATCCTCTCATGTAGGTGGCTCAAAAACTCAAGTAGGACATGAATCCATAATTACCCACCTATGTAAAGTATATTCATATATAACTAACTATATAAAGATATGAAAGTATATAACTAATTAAATATAACTATGTATTTTTCTTTGCAGTCGCTTGAGTGAATTAAGTGGGTATGGGACTCAATAATGCCAACCATTATAAATGGAGTAAGGCATGAATCTAGTGAAAAATTGGAATGTGATATCAAGTGTATATAGTGTAGATAATTACATGGAGTTTTCCATTCCATCTGATCAATCCATTTAAAGCTAAGTATATAGAATCTATGTGCCACACACATGCCCCCAATTTGGTATCTGAGTATATTGAATCTAAACTATGTAATAGTTGAATCTATGTAATTAAACTAAAAGTGGGATTGATAATGTCATTAATGATGCCCCTAAATATGAAAAAATGGTATGAATCTATGATGAAATGAATGAATATGATCTAAATATAAACCTAACTATCAAACCTTAAACTATATCTAAGTAAATCTAATTGTACTTGGTGTACTAATCTGAATGATCCAAACTATCCTAAAGTTGGGGCTACTGGACAATAGTTCCTTGTAGTGGAAAATAGTGCCTTGTGGCACTAGTGTCTCATTCTAGGTGCTAATGTTTTCTTGGTCTAATTTCTATGTGATTTGGGCTGAATTCTAAATCTTTGTTCTATTCTATGTATGCCTTAAGTTTGATATTTAAAATTGATCCTATGTGTTGAAATATATTTTTGAATATCAAAGTAGGAACCTGATCTCTATGAAAAACCCCTATAAATTCCCCATCATTTGAGGGTAGTCATGAAACCTATGTAATAAATTCCCTCTATGAAAATATCTTTGTAAAATGTGTTAGCTAGAGCATATGCATGATATCCCAATATAATGTAAAAGAATAACATTAGAATGTAAATATATCTGAGCATAAGTAGGTAATGTAAGATGTATGTTATAATCTAGCATTGTACAAGGGTGTCAAGATAGATGTAATCAATTTATAATAATAAAATCTAAGTAGCTACCTAGGGGGATTGGGCATGATGTCCATCACATATCCCAAGTAAGAAGGGTAGATGCATGATATCTATCATGGCATTGAAAACTTGTGTGTGTGTGTGTGTAACAAGAAAATACAAGGGTCATGGTGTAGAAGCATACAAAGAAGAAAACATATAAGCACATGAATCATGAAAAAGGTAGGCTAAGGGGATAAAATACAAGGGACATGGGGACATGTCACTAAATCTAAAAATGAAGACATATAAGGACATGTTTAAATGCCCATAAATGTAAACAACAAGAAATTTGACATAGAGAGATAGAGAGGGACATGTTCAAATATCCACATATAGAAGTAGAAAGAGCACACACAAGGGACACGGGCACATGTCCAAGGAATAAAAATAAAGAAGTGGTGTAGAGCTAAAGAAGAATGGCATATTCAAATGCCTTCAAAGATGGAAAAAGCATAGGAAACACAATCAAGTCTAATCTAGAAAAACTAGAAATGAAAGCATGTATAACTATGTAGTAAAAATCTATGTAGATGTCAGCATGCATATATACTGAGTCTAACTAGTGATAGTTGGAAAAAAATTTACAAATGAAGAGCAATGATTAACATTAAGATAAATTAATGCATAACTGAAATGTATAGTATGTAAAGCTAAAACCTAGTTATAATAACTATGTAGGAGATGCCCCCAAGTGGATAAATGTATCAAATGTATAAATATGGACCTGTGTAAATGTCCCTAATGGGTAGATGATAGTTGGTCTCGATCAGTGTAGTGTATTAGAGTCCTATTTGGAATCTGTAAGTACTTGACAAGAACAAGTGAATCATATGTGTATGATAAAACTAACTATACTAGGATAACTAGCAATATGAAATATCTATCAAGTAGTATAAATGTAAACATAACAAGGCATACAATTTGTAAATTTTTGTATTTTTAAAATATTTGAATGTTTTTTTATTTTTACATGTTATATTGATTTTGTGTTTTTTTAGTATAATATATATACAAGCATATGAAAATAAACTATGTACAAGGAGTGTGAGAGAGAAGAAAGTATTTAAAAAGGTAGGAACCATACTAAACAATGAGTCTCATGAGAGACTAACCATCATTGTGACCTATGTTAAATAGGGGAACTATGATCATGCAAAAAGTGTGAAAGGGCAACTATGAGCCCATGATTTGATGTGATGTATAATTTGAATGTGAAGCTACCTGATTAATGAAGCTATGATGTTTTCACACTAAATATGATGCCTTGTGAACTATAAGGGTCTTAAGGACCCATCTAGTATATGTATAATTTATAGGTGATGTATGTGACCTATGATGAGAACCCATAGACCCCAATATAATAGATCATGGTGTTAACTAAGTATAGGAAGGTCCTCAAGAATCTATGATGTATCTCTAATGTAATGGTATTATTGACCAAATTAGACTTATAGTCAAATTAGGTCAAACACTAATATTTAAAAAATAATAATAAGGTTCCATAGGTCCTATGGGGTGTTATATTAGTCTAGTATCATACTTAACCTTATCCTAGTCCTTGTCTAAGCTCACCCTCATTGAAATGGCCTAGCCAACCAAAGTCAACCCTATTCAAACCTTGGAAAAATGTATATTTATGTAAATTTGTCATATAATTGTATTTAAAATGATTCATATGGTTTACAAGCCATTAATTGGCCATTGGTTATGTCTCATGTGCAAAAGGGGGTCTTTTGGCCACTTTCTAGCCCATTAATGGACTTGTACAAATTTTAAAGAGGGTAAATTTGTCACAAAGATTATTTTAAATGTGGGGAAGGTCATAATAATTTTATGGATAGTCATATGTCAGCCAAGAAGTAGTTATGTTCAGTGGATGATAGTTTCTCCTTATTTTTAGGGGGTTTTGGGCACTTATATAGCCTCCATGATCTGATCTCTAGCTAAAAATGTGGTGGGGTGTCTCTTCACCTCCCCTAAAAAATTTAAATTATTTTTATTCAATAATTTCATTATAAATTTCATCTTCAACTCATTTTCTCTTCTTTTCCCATTGGCAAGCTAACAATGGTCAACTTAAAGCACTTGGCCTAGGCTGTACAGGTGGAATTGGAGGGAGTGATTCTAGGGGTGGATTTTACTGTAATTACAATTCATTTACATAACAATAAATTTAAATTTTTTTTCTCTTCCTTTATGAACAATTAATTACACCCCAAATAGCTTTTTCTGGGCTTACAACCATGAGAGGGTCTCTATTTGAGCTTGTCTTAACTTTTCTTGTTTTGGTCTCATGGGTTTGTGTGTTTTAGGTGTTTTTACATAATTTTAAAAAAATTCCCATGTTAATTTATTTGTGTAAATATCAATGTCTAATAAAACCCCTTCTAGGCTTGTTCATGCATGTAAAATGTTGTGGTCTGCACCAACAGTCATCTTAGTTGCTTTACAAATGACTATCCACATTGTGAAAAGTGATTTGATGTTATTTTTATGATTCTCTTGAAGTTTAAGTTATGTGTAAGGTTTTAAAAGGTTTTTTTTAGTGTTTGAAGAGTCTTATCTTTGTAAAATATTGCCTTTTCATGTTACTACCTATATACCATAGTCAAATCTTCATTTTCAAACCCCTATTGACATCATGGTGACATATGTGGAGATGTGAGGAGACCCTATTTGAAAACCATTCTTATGGATTAAAACCATGCTAGGATTTTTAAGGTAAGGAATGGTTAAGGGGATTTACAAGGCACTCAATGAAGATGAAGACTAAGATTGGGCTCTCAATCCCCAAATGTAAAAAATAGAGGTTTTGGGGTTTTTAGGGATTAATATGAGCCATGGTAGAAGAGGTTTTCACCATTTTGTTATTTTATCCTTGTATCCATATTCACCTATATTATCCATGAAAATTTTTGGAGATAAATATTAAGTGGAAGGTGTACTTTGAACTCCACCAACTTGTCAAGAAACCTACTAAAAGTTAGCAGTGATATCTATAGGATTTTTAAGGAGTGCTCACCCTACAATGAATTTGGTATGTCCAAAGCCATGTCTAATAATGGGAAACAAATAAAAGGGTCTAAAAAGACTATTTAAAGAAAATTTTCCATGAGAGAGGACATAACTAATGATAATGACCTATTAGGCCTATACTTTATTCGTATATAGGACTATCACAATCATCTATAGGTAGAAAAGTCAAAAGTTTGAGAGATGAACTTGATCATGAAGGGGATGAGAAAATTTTATGTTTTGAAGGAAAATAAATACCTACATTTCATCAAATAAATGATGAAAAATTCCATCTTGGCCCTATAAGACACCTATAGACCTAATTTGAAGAGAAAATAACCACCTACACTTGAGCAGATAGTGGAATGAGGTAATAGCATTTGAAGAAGTGTTAAATGTTGGGATAAAATAGGTGGAAATGTCAAAAAATAAGAAACTTATGGATCTAAAATAGTTTCTAAAGTAAAAATTAGGATAAATTACATGCCACTCTCACCCTAAACTCACCTATAGGTAGGGTCCTAGGATTATCTCAGTCCAAGAGGACAAAAAGCAATTGGAAGGTCTAAAAGGCCAAGATGCTAGTTTGGAAGGATAGGCTCACATTGACATAAGGATATGGGTCAAAATGGACTATGGGATGTTTTGAAACCTTGGTTAATACATATAAACAAAGCCACCTAAGAGAGGATACCCTATTCACTGCCATAGTTAGATAGGGTCATAAACAAGAAAGGGACATGATGAGAATTTGGTGCCTAGGAAAGAGAAGGAGAGTTTAAAATAGTTTGATATGAATTCATTATAATCAAATTAAATAAATAAAATTCCCAAGACATCCTCAAGCTTTCCAAGGTCCCTTTCCCACAAGCAAATAGGCTCAGTTCGTATAGGCAAGGTAAGGAAAACCTTGTTTCAAGGTGGAGTATGAAGGTTTCACTAAAAAGAGAGGTTTTGAGTGGATACCTAGGTTAAAAAAGCATGAAATGAGGGTAAGGATAATCCATGATAAGGAGAGGTAAGAAATTAAAAAAAACATATTCCTTTTCCCTCTAACCTTGTAGAAAATTTCTCAGGAAACTCAGTCTTGATTTTTAAATCAGTTGGAGTGTCATTCTTTAGAGGTAAGAGCTCAAACTTGGTAGAGGTCATCCTCATGACCTAGGATATCATCTATCATAATTGTTTTTTTGAGATAAATAATGTAAGTTCCCCCTATTTTATCCCAGATAGGGGTCACTTTTCCCTTTCACAAACCTTGCAAAGTTGTAAAATGTGGTCCAAACCATGCACCAAATGTGAAATAATGTTTCCAAAAGGTTTGGTTAGGTGAATCACACTTAAAACCATTATTAAAAATTAATTTTAGGGCTGGAAACCATACAATATGTTTGGATCTACCAAGTTTGCAGGTGTAGCTAGTTGTGAAAGCAATGGGTCTAATACCAAATAGAGGGTCATTCTTAGTTATAAATTCTAAGAAGTCCTCTAATGTATTATTACATGTGTGTCAAAACATATTTGGTGTGTATAAGATATTAGATGCAAGAAAATCATTAGAGAAGAGTTTTTGAACCCAAGGTTACATGCACACTCCTTACACAAGGTCTAAGTCTAATCTTAAATAGTAATGATTCTTGATTTTAGTTATTAATGAGATATACCAGCCATTTTAGGAGGTGAACAGGATATATAAAGAGGTGATATAACTCTTTGTTAGTAAGATAACTTCCCTAGAAGCCACTTTAGGCCTAAAAGGTTCTTAAACCCTTGCAAGAGGCAAGAAATGGCTTAAATATCTAACTTGCATGGGACCTGGACATATTTCATAATATTTTAAATGGGACTTGGAGATATTTATAGAGGTTGGATAAGGTCCTTAATAAGCCACAAGTGCCATTTGGAAAGGAGTTTATCATTAAACCTTTTTGAATAAAGGTTATGAGTACAAACCCTCCAAAACCCTATTTTGGGACTTGATTGTGAAAATTAAGGTAGAAGTGTCTCTAGATTGATGAGTTTTACCATGAGTGATGAGTAGAAGTTATTTCCAAATCCATGAGGATAATAGCCATGTGATCTTTTTATAAGGAACTATATGGATCTAAGGAAAAAATATCTTTTTTTAAACATTTTGAGTGGTTTTCAAGCTACAAAAGGAGTTAGGAAATGAAAAAAAATTTGGGACGAATATTTACACATGAGATAACTCCCAAAATTAACCTCATCTCATGAATCAACCTATAAATTCCCAAACTAGGCCCTCACTTTTAGCTAGTCTAGTGAGTCAACTAATGAACACTTAGGGAAAGTGGTGAAAAGTAATTAGGGAAGCCTTTTAAAGTTTTTTCTTAAAATTGTTAAAATGGGAACCATTGAAAATTTTCATTTCCTCTTTTTCATGGATTATTTTTAAAAATTGAGAGTTTTTGAATGCCAAGTGTAGAAGGTGCATGAAAAATAGCCATTTTGAGACTGCTAGGAATGATTTTGCATGTCTACAAGAATAGGGATGGTTAGGGATCAATCTAATGAATGTCAAGATTTTTTTGTAACCCGTATTTATTATGCCAACCATCATACCTAAACACATGTAGATATAAAGGTATTTTAGTAATGAAAATCATGAGGGCAATTTCCTATGCTAAAATTACAGGTTTTATGCCACTTTTCACTATCCTTATGACTTGTTTTGAATAAGTATACCTCCTAACATGGATTATCTCACCCTATAATTATCTCTAATTCATTTTTAATTGGTCTTCACATTAGTGACACATGTCCTTATGCATCTTCAACTTCTATTCTCTCTCTCTTCTTGTAAGTTCTATAAATTAGGCCTTCTTGGCCATTTTGTGTATCACTCTATTGGGTATAGAGAAGCCCTACCAAAATTTTGCCTTGAATAAATAAATACAAGTAATTTTACCTCATTATAAGGATTCAATAGGTTTACATGATAGTGTTTAGTATTGTGCAAGTGTGATGTCTATTTACCTTCACATGTACTCTTACTAATACCTAGTGTGTTATGATATTTTTCTTGTAGGTCAACAAGAAGTGTCAAGTGAAGTTGTAGGTATAGTGTATATATCATTAAATATATTGTCTTAGAATGCCTATTTACTAATCCTTCCTAACCTAATCTATCTCCTAGACCCTATGTTGAAGCATTGATGTGTGTGAGAGAGTAAATATTGAGGGAAGTGTATATGTAACTTGTTTTTAGTTCCAAGTGCATATCAAAGGTATGAGTAGAGAAAATTCCTTGGTGTATCACCCCCATAGAGTAGGTTTACTTTTAGTCATCCTCTATCCATTTTCATCCCCAAGTTTAGTAGTAGGATTTGAGCCTTATTGATACATCAAGGGGAGCTAGCCCCTAATCTAGAGATCCAACCCCCAATAAGGATACCCATAGCACTAGGGTGGTTCCATTATTAACCTTGAATGAGGAGAAGTTTGTCACATCTCCTAATTGGATCAAATTTCAAGTGAAAATAGTTTTTTTTCATGATTAGTGGGACTAGAGGTCCTTTACTTGAAAAATTTTGTTGTTCTTCTCAAGATACTAGCCTTTGGAGGCAATCCACTAAGCACCAATGGTGACTCCAAGTACATATCTACTAGTTGAGCAGTCCATGTATATCTATTGAATTTTTTTTTCTTGTTTCATAATATTTTTGTGAATTAATTCATGGATAATTATGAGTTTGATCTTATTTTTACACAAGTTGAAGATTTATGTCTAGCCTTCCCTCTTCCTCCTAATTATGAGCAAGTTCTTGGCCAACCTTGCCATGATTATCTTCAAGCATATGTTGTCAATGACCAGCCTTATCAAGTTTGTGCTCCATATCTCCCACATATCTCCTCTCCAAGACACTCCATTGTTAGTTTCAAAAGGAATCTCCTTGGTTATCAAGATTATATGTTAGACCTTGACACTAGGTATGGTTGTGATCAGATTATCCCTAGTGTTTATGTCAAGAGTGTGATGGATGATTTGGATCAATTCAAAAAGGAATGGATCCCTACAGATAAAAATAGTTGGATATGTATTTATAATGATATTCTTGATATTTGTGGTTTTATCTTCCATTTAGAAGAAAGGTTGAGAACTTATGAACAACCTTCATCTTGGTAGCCTCAAGGTCTCCCAAATTAATTTTCCTTTTCCTAAAACTTGTCCTCTTGGAAACCCATTCAAGAAAGTAGCTAAGGGAAGGATGATATCTTGATGGAAGAAGTTGGTACACTTGGGAGATATTTTGAATTAGAAGGATTGAGTTTTGAAGCTCACCTGGAAAGGAAATTGAGTTGGCAAATTAGGTGTGGATGAAATATATTATGATAGTTGAAAGTGAATTATCTTAAGCTACCTCTCCAACCTATAATGAAGGTACCAATCCAAAGGAAAATCCAAGTTTCTTAAATATATCCTTCACCCCTTCATCAACCCCTCAATCTCAAGAAAATATCCTTGAACCTACCTTTCCAAGATGGAAAGATGTGATGGCAGTTCATGAAGAAAGGAGAAAATCATGCTTAAGTGGAGAAGTTGTTAGGGAAGATACTTTTGGAACCATTTAACTCCATCCCACCCCTAATCAAGAAGATATTAAAAGCATCCCTCCACCCCTTCCAACTAATCAAGTTTCCCCTCCTAATGTTGGGAATTATATTGCCACTCGGGAATCCCCCTTTGGCCAAGCTCCCTATTTTTGAAGTGCCTAAGGTTGATGTCACTAGGAGGGAGGATGAGATTGAAATTTTATATTGGATTAAAGATGGATAAGGGATAAATGATGATGAGAATAAATTAGGTTGTGATGATATGAAGGAATATTTCCCTTGTGTTAGAAAAGATGCCTTGAAGCAAGTTCTCTTGGACTGTAAGGAAGAATAAGAAATGGCCTTATTTGTCTCTCATTTTAATGATGTAGGATAGCCAAAGGATGATGACCTATGGAAATTTTTTAAGAGCATATGTAATGAATTTGAATCTCTAAAAGAGCCTACAAATTATTTAGAGCTGACCAGTCATGACAAGCAAGAAGATATGTCTTAAAGGGAGGACATGTGGCATATTTACATGCAAATGTTTCAAGAGTATGATGAGGAGGAAAATACCAAGCTCATAGACAAGAAATCTCAAGATGAGAGATAAAAAATACATGTTGAAGAGTAACATCATGAAGAGAGCCTAGATCATAATATAGTAATATATGATGATTTTAGGCGTTTTGAAAGTGATTTGGAACTTGTCTCTACATCCACCTATGTAGCTACCTCTAGAAAATTCCATGAAGAATGACAAAAAGAAACACTTCCAAGTGGTTTTGATACAATACTCCTTGAGGAGTTTTAAGATATTATAAGAATGGAAAAGGATGATCAAATCCTTTAAGGAGATATGAACTTGCAACAAACTATCCCATTTATTGATTTTTAGATTTGTCATGATAAGATGAAGGGACAATAGTTTGAGGCATTATTTTAGGTTCAATATAACCTTACCCACTTTGAAAATACATTGGACATGACTCTATTTAGTGATGTACAAAACCAAAGATCAAAGAGAAGGAAATAGTCATATAACACCCCATCTAAGAAGAAGGATGCTTGGCATTTTCACTTATCTAGTAAGGAGACCTAAGATACTTCCATTTTGAACCAATAAGGGAGGTATAATAAATATAAATCCCTTATAATAAATATCAATGTACACATTTTCTTCCTTTTTGCTATGTTTTGTTTTCCTTAAGTACTTAGTAGCATAAGTGTGTCCTTATTTTGTGTTTGTTTGGTATTTATGTATGTTGTGATTTCCCTTCTTGTGTTTTGAGGTAATATTACTATATTTTTTGTCTTTTAAAGGTATAATCATAATTTTTTCATGTGTATTCTAACTCCCTTGACCAATGGATAAGATAAGGCTACTAGTCCTTAACATAGGTAAACATGTTACTAAACTGTTGACCAAATTTGACTTTTAGTCAAATGAGATCAACCCATATTATTTAAAACTTTTAAATAAGGTTCCATAGGTTCTATGGGGTGTCATGTTAGTCTAGTATCATACTTAACCTTGTCCTAGTCCTTGTCTAAGCTCACCCTCCTTGAAATATCCTAGCCAACCAAAGTCAAACCTAGTCAAACCTTGGTCAAAGTTGGTCAAAGGTATATTTTATTGTCAATTTGTCCTATCATGGTCTTTAACATGCTTAATATGGTTTAAAAGTCATTAATTGGCATTGGTTATGTCTCATGTGCAAAAGGGGGTCTTTTGGCCACTTTCTAGCCCTTTAATAGACTTGTATAGACTTCCAAGAGGGTAAATTTGTCACAAAGATTAGTTTCAATGTGGAAAACGTCAAAATAATGTAAGGGATATTTATGTGTCATCCAATAAGTAGTTATGTTCAATGGATAGTAGTTTCTCCTTGTTGTTAGGGGCTTTTGTGCACTTGTACGACCTTCATGATCTAATCTCTAGCTAACAATGTGGTGGGGTGTGTATTCACATACCCTAACCCTTTTTCACACTTGATGTGCAATAATTTCATTATAAAGTTCATATAAAACTCATTTTATCTTCTTTTCCCATTGGTAAGCTAATAATGGTCAGCTTCAAGCATTTGGCCTAGGCCATACACATGGAATTGGAGGGAGTGCTTCTGGGGGTGGATTTTAATCTAAGTACAATTTATTTACATAAAAATAAATTTAAATTTTGTAGCTCTTCCTTTATGAACAATTAGTTACACTCTAGGTAGCTTTTTATGGGCTTACAACCATGAAGGGGTCTCTATTTGAGCTTGTCTCATTTTTTATTATTTTGGTCTAATGGGTTTGTGTGTTGCAAGTTTTTATACATGATTTTATAGACATTACCATGTTGCTTTAGTTTTACAAATATCAATGTCTAATAAAATACTTTCTAGGCTTGGTCATGATTGTAAAATGCCATGGTTTACACCAACAGTCATCTCAGTTACTTTGAAAATGACTATCCACATTGGGAAAAGTTTGTTGATGTTGTTTTGATGATGCTCCTAAATTTTAGGTTGTATGGAATGGTTTAAAAGTTTTTTTTTTAGTGTTTGGAGAGTTTTATCCTTGAAAAATCTTGCCTTTCATGTTCTTACTTGTATACCATAGTCAAATCTTCATTTTTAGGCCCCTTCTGACATCTTGGTACATATGTGGAGATGTGAGGAGACCCTATTTGAAACCTATGCTTATGGATGAAAACATTGATAGGATCATTAAGGTAAGGAATGGTCATGGGGCCTTATAATCCACTTAATTAAGATGAAGACTAATTTTGGGCTCTCAATCCCCAAATGTAAAAAATAAAGGTTTTAGGGTTTTTAGGGATTAATATGAGACATGATAGAAGAGGTTTTCACCATTTTTGTTATTTTAGCCTTGTATCCCTATTCACCTAGAGAATATATTAAAATTTTGGGAGCCAAAGAGTAAGTGTAAGGTGGACTTTGAACTCCTCCAAGTTGTCAAGAAACCTACTAAAAGTTAGTAGTTATATCAATAGGATTTTCAAGGAGTGTTCACCCTACAATGCATTTGGCAAGTCCTAGGCCATGTCTAACAAGGGGAAAAAATAAAGGGTTATAAAAGACAATTATAAGAAAATTTTCCATGAGAGAGGACACAATTTATGTTAATAACCTATTAGTCCTATACTCTGTCCATATATAAGACTATGATAATCATCTACATGTAAGGTCAAAAGTTTGAGAGATGAGCTTGATCATGAAGGGGATGAGTAAAGTTTACGTTTTGAAGGAGAAAAATACCTCAATTTCATAAAATAAACCATGAAAAAGTCCATATTGACCCTATAAAACACCTATAGACCTAAAATGAAGAGAAAATAGCCACATATAGTTGAGCAGATAGTGGAATGAGGTTATAGCATTTAAAGAAGTGTTAAGGAACTTTAGGGACAAAAGAGGTGGAAATGTCAAAACCTAAGTAAATTGTGGATACAAACAAGTTTATAAAGCAATAATAAATATCAATTACATGCCACTCTCACCCTAAACTCACCTACAAGTAGGGTCCTGGGATTGTCTCAGTCTAAGAGGACAAAAAGTAACTGGAAGGTATAAAAAGCCAAGATGCTAATTTGGAAGGATGGGATCACATTAACATAAGTATATGGGTCAAAAATGGACTGTGGGATGTTTTTAAACCTTGGACAATACCTCTAATCAAAGGCACTTAAGAGAGGATACCCTATTCTTTGCCATAGTTAGACAGGGTCATAAACAAGAAAGGGACATGATGAGAAGTTGGTGCCTAGGGAAGAGAAGGAGAGTTTCAAATAGTGTGATATTACTTCCTCATAATAAAATGAAATAAATAACATTACCAAGACATTCTAAATATTTCCAAGGTCCCTTTCCCATAAGAGAATAGGCTCAATCCATATAAGCAGGGTAAGGAAATTCTTGTTTCAAGGTGGAGTATGAAGGTTTCACTAAGAAGAGAGGTTTTGAGAGGATCCCTAGGATTCAAAAGAATGAAATTAGGGTAAGGATAATACATAAGAAGGAAAGGAAATAAATTACATAAACACAATCCTCCATCTAACTTTGTAGGAAACTTCTCAAGAAATTTAGTCTTGAGTTTTAGATCAGTTGGAGGGTCATTATTTGGAGTCAGGAGCTCAAACTTGGTGGAGGTCATCCTCATGACCCAGGTTATCATCTACCATAATTGGTTTTTTCATATCAATAATGGAAGTTCCACCTATTTTTTCTTATATAGGGGTCATTTTTCCCTTGCACAAACCTTACAAAGTTGGAAAATATGGTCAAAACCATGCACCAAAAGTTAAATAATGTTTCTAAAATGTTTGGTGAGTTGAATCAAAATTAATACCATTATTAAAAATTAATTTCAAGGTTGGAAACCATACAATATGTTTGGACCTACCAGGTTTACAAGTGTAGCCAATTGTGCAAATAATGGGTCTAATACCAAATAAAGGGTCATTCTTAGTTTTAGCTTTTGGGAAGTAATCTAATGTATTGTTACATGTGTGTCAAAGAATATTTGGGGTGTTTAATCTATTAGAGGAAATAAAATCATTAGAGAAGATTTTTTGAACCCAAGGTTACAGGCTGACTCCTTGCACAAGGTCTAAGTCTAATCCTAAAGAGTAACCATTTTTATTTATAGTTCTTAATGAACTATCCCATTCATTTGAGTAGGTGAATATGATATTTATAGAGGTGATATAACTCTTGTTAGGAGAACTTCCTCAGAAGCCACTTTAGGCCTAAAAGGTGCTCAAACCTTTGTAAGAGGTAAGAAATGGTTTGAATGACCAACTTGAGTTTCTCACATCTTTCATAATCTTTTGCATGGGACCTATATCTATTTATAGAGGTTGGATAAGGTCCTTAATAATCCAAAAGTTCCATTTGGAGAGAAGTTTAGCATCAAACCTTTATGAATAAAGGTTAAGAGTATAAACCCTACAAAACCCTATTTTAGGACCTGATTGTGAAAACTAAACTATAAGTGCCTCCATATGGATGATTTTGACCATGAGTGATGAAGAGAAGTTTACAACTCCATAAGGATCAAACCATGTGATATTTTTGTATGGAACTTTAAGGATCATAGGAAAATAAGACATTTTTTAACCATTTTGAGTGGTGTGTAGACTATAGGAGGAGTTGGGGGATGAATTTTTTTTAAAGGAATATTTAAACTTGAGATACTTCATAAAATTCACCTAATATCATTAATAAACTTGTAATTTCCCTAACTAGTCCCTCACTTTCAGCCTGTGTAGTGTGCCAACTAGTGAACACTTGGAGAAAGTGGTTAAAAGCAATTAGGGAAGCCTTTTAAAGTTTTATTTTATTAAAAATATTGATATGGGAACCTTTGACAAGTTTGATATGGAGAAGGTGCATGAAAAATAGCCATTTTGAGACTATTAGGAATGATTTTTCATGTCCACAAGAATATGGATGGTAAGGGATCAATACAATGAATGTGGGGACTTTTTTTAACCCCTATTACTAAGACAAACCATCAAAACTAACCACACATATAAATAATGGTAGTTTTGGAAGGAAAATCATGAGGGTAGTTTCCTAAGCCAAAATTGTAGGTTTTGTGGCACTTTCCAATATCCTTATGACTTGTTGTGGATAGGTATACCTACTATCATGGATTATATCACATCATAGTACTCTCTCATTAATTTTTAATTAGTCTTCACATTAGTGACACATATCCTTATGCCTCTTCAACTTCTCTTCTAGTGCTCTCTCTCTCTCTCTCTCTCTCTCTCTCTCTCTCTCTCTCTCTCTCTCTCTCTCTCTCTCTCTCTCTCTCTCTCTCTCTCTCTCTCTCTCTCTCTCTTCTTGCAAGTTCTATAAACTAGTCCTTCTTGGCTATTGTATGTATCTTTCTATTGGGTATGGTGAAGCCCTGCTAAAGTTGTGCCTTGAATAAATAAAGATAAGTAATTATACCTCATTCTAAGGATTCACTAAGTGAGCATGATAGTGTTTAGTCTTGTGCAAGTGTGATTTCTATTTACCTTCACTTATACTCTTACTAATACCTAGTGTGTTATGATCTTTATCTTACAGTTCAACAAGAAGTGTCAAGTGAGGTTGTAGATATAGTGAATAGATAATTCAATATAGTGTCTTAGAATTCCTATTGCCTAAGTCTTCCTAACCTAGGATATATCCTAGACCCCATGTTGAAGAATTTATGTGAGAGAGAGAGTTAATATTAAGTGAAGTGTATATGTGACTTACTCTTGATTCCAAGTGCATATCAAAGGTATGAGTAGAGAAAATTATTTGTTGTATCACCACATTTGAGTAGGTTTAATTTAATTCATCCTCTATCCCTTTTCATCCCCAAGTTTAGTAGTAGGATTTGAGCCTTATTGATACATCAAGGGGAGCTATCCCCTAATCTAGAGATCCACCCCCAATAGGGATACCCACAGCCTTGGGGTGGTTCCATTGTTTCTCTTGAATGAGGAAAAGCTTGTCCCATCTCCTCATTGGGTGAAATTTAAAGTGATAATAGTCTTTTTAATGATTTATGGGACTAGATTCCCTTTACTTGAAAAGTTTTAGTTTTCTTCTCTAGAGGCAATCCACTAAGCACCAATGGTGACTTCAAGTACATATCTACTAGTTGAGCAGTCTAGGTATACCTATTGCTAGTTGTTTTCTTATTTCTTAATATTTTTGTGAAGTAATTCATGGAGAATTATGAGTTTGAGATTGTTTTAACATAAGTTCAAGAGTTATGTCTAGACTTTCCTCTTCCTCCTAATTATGAGCAAGTGCTTGGCCAACCTTACCATGATTCTCATCAAGCATATCTTGTCAATGACCAGCCTTATCAAGTTTATGTTCCATATAGCCCACCTAGCTCCTTTCCAAGCCACTCCATTGTTAGTTTCAAAATGACTCTCCTTGTTTATCAAGACTATATGTTAGACCTTGACACTAGGTATGGTTATGGTTAAATTATCCCTAATGTTTGTGTCAAGAGTGTAACGGATGTTTTGGAGCAAGTCAAAAAGGAATGGATGCCTATATAGAAAGCTATTTGGCCATGTATTTTTAATGATATGATTTAAATTTGTGGTTTGATCCTCCATCTAGAAGAAAGGTTGATAACTTATGAACAACCTCCATCTTGGTAGCCTCAAGGTGTCCCAAATTCCTTTTCCTTTTCTCAAAACTTCTCCTCTTGGAAACCCATTCAAGAAAGTAGCCAAGGGAAGGAGAATATCTTGATGGAACAAGTTGGTACACTTAGGGTATATTTTGAAGAAGAAGGATTGATTTTTGAAGCTCACCTTGAAAGGGAAATTGAGTTGGTAAATTAGTTGTGGATGAAATCTATTATGGTAGCTAAAAGTGAATTATCTAAAGCTACCTCTCCAACCTGTAATGAAGGTACCAATCCTAAGGAAACTCCAAGTTTCCAAAACATATTTGTAGAGTAATTTCCTACTCTGCATCATATTTATTTTATTTTTTTGATTTGAGCACTACAATTTTGGTTCCTATGTAACCTTGGATGTCGTGACATAATTTTGAAGTAAAGGCCCAGTTCATTTTGCCTAAGTATTGAAGTGCGGTGGAAGCTGCCAAGTGTCACCCTTTGAGCACAAGTCTTTTTCCCCTTCTTGTTTCCTTCATCTCATTTTACCCAAGTATTGAATTCAAGCAAAAGTCACCATGTGTCAATTTCTAGGAGATAAAGATGGACAGTTGGCATCCTCTGAACGCCCTTTTGTAACTTTTGGGAAGGCCACAGAATGTGCCACATACCTAATAACAGCTAAGCAAAATGCACCACATGTCAGCATCCAAGTCTGATAGAGGCACCTATGTTTCATTCTATCTTTTGACAAAGACTTTCAATGGACCAAGTAGCATAGAGAGTGGAAAGCACTAGGTGGCAGTTGTGAAGACCCTGAATGACCTTTTTGAAGAAGGCAACGGAAGATGCCACATATCTTCCTAGGAGTAGTGGAGATCACCACGTGTCAATTTTTGAGAGACCATCTTTGAGCCTAATTGCCAAATAAAGATTGTGGTGGGTTCTTAGACATTATTTCAAAGGATCGAGGAAGCACTCAGTGTCAGCAAGTGAAGACTACCACGTGCATCCATCCTTTCCTAAAAGTTGCCCAAGCAAGGAACACATAAGTTTTGTTTGATAAAGCTGCAAAGTATTAAGGAAGTAGGCTATGACAAGTGTTGAAGGCAAAGTGTTCCTGAGAAGAATATAGGAAAAATGGAAGTAGCCAAGTGTCATCCTCTAGTGCCTTCTAGACAATAGGAGGGAAAATTCATAAATTGACTAAGTGTCCTCTTCTGTTTCAAAGTTCCCGTCTACCTATTATAGTGAAAATGGGGGGAAATTCAGTGAGAGTTACTCCAAGCAGATAGAACAGTGCACTGAGTAGATTTTTGGGGCTTAAAAGCATTAAAGATGCCATCTATTTATCCCCTGATAGCAGAGGTAGAGTAGACAATTGAGTGGCCAAAAAGATGATGGAACAAAGAATTTTTGGCATGAAGAGAGGTACTAGACATGGATTGCCATGCCATAGTCAGGGCAGTTCTTGATAAGACCAGGATGCATCCAAGGCATTTAATGCACCATCTATTTTGTCCCCTATGAGTGAAGGATGGAGTGGAATTGTGTGGGAAAGAAAGTGATTGAAGGAGACATCTGAAGATATATAAGCAAGATTGTAAAATCAAAAAAAGTGGGGGGAATTCTCATAGTTTTAGACTTTCAAAGTTTTTGACCAATAATATCATTTTCTTTTGTTACATTTTCCTAAGTTGAAAGGTTTATATGACTGTGTGTGTTTTTGCATCTTTTGTCTGACCAGAAGATTCAATAAGAAAATTGAACGCTATGCCCTTGTTGATGTTATCTAGTCATTTGCAAAGTAGTTTATGCTATAGATTTTCAAGTGTTGTGATTGGAAATGTTATTTACTTTTGTCCCATTTTTTGGAGTCTAAAGTTCTACATAACTATGTGTGACTTATGTGCCTCTAATGTGATTGGAATATTCTATTAAGAAGATTGAACACTATGCCTTTGTTGACAATTCTTGTATCTCAGCAAAAGACTTCCCTATTATGAGCCTCTATTTCTGTTATTCCAATATTTTACATTGATCATGCACTTGTCTAATCTTAAATGTAATAGTATCATATAATAGTCTCACTATGCTCAGGTTAGGATTAGGATTACACTCAAGCACATCACCATAGTTAGGTTTCAATTCCTGCATTTTGTGTTTCTATTTAGTCTCCTATCCCTTTTCCTCAGCACCATAAAACAAAAGAGACCAGCTTCTTTAAAACTTGGAGGTTGTTTCAAGTCACATTGTCCCACAACTTGAAACTTCCCATTGTTTATTGGCTAGGATCTAGCACAATTTTATGCCATCAATAGTTTTTGACATGCTCGGTGGGATGAATCTTTCAAGGAGTTGAAGAAATTTTGGTGTATTCTTCAGCCAATTAGCCTTTGGAGGTTTTCATCAACACCAACAATGACTCTGAGTGATCAGCTGATCAAGCAGTATCATCAAGAAATCCCTTTTGGTATGTATAACTCTATTACTCATAGCTATGAGTCCTATTCTCCTTATATATTTAATCAAGATCAAGTTCCTCCTAAAATATCTCCAAGTAATGAGGATGCACATGGCCATGAGCTATACCAGTTTTATGCCTAGTCTAATCTCATTTTCACCTTCAAGAAAGCATTGTTGGGATTTAAAAAATATGTGTTAGAGCTTGACAGCAAAAGGGAATATGGCCAAGAAATTCCTTGTCATGTCATCTATCAAGTGAGGGAAGCAATAGACCTGATCAAAAGTGAGTGGGATCCCATTGAAAGGGTAAATTAGCAAGAAATTACATATGAAATGCTGGATGTGTGTGGATTGATTGCATTTCTAGAAGAAAGGCTAAGCATTCATGAGAACTAACCTTACCAAGTCTACCAAACTTCATATCCACCACCACAAATCCCATATCAAGCATATGCCACCCTTGTTCATGAATAAAGGTCAGACTTGTCAAGATCATTTCCCCAATAATACAAAGTTTATGATAGAAGCAAGTCAAGAGGACCCCAAACTCCCATTATCCCCTCAAGTCCCTTGCTCCCTTACTTAAGAAGCTTCTTATTTTCCATCGTAGCCTTCTTTTTCATCCCCTTTTGAAGAAGAATATATTTTGAAAGAGGTAATTGAGTATGCAAAAGAATATGCTCAATTCATGGCTAGTCAAGAGGATTCCATAAGTACAGATAAGGAGGAAATCACTATAGATTCCCCTTTTGATGAGCAAGAGGATAAGCTGCAAGCTTTTTCCTTCACTTCAGATGAGGAGGAGATCATTTCTGACTTTTTCCTTACTTTGCAAGAAGATACAGAGGAACATGGATACTCCCTTTACCAAGTCATTGAGACAGATGACACTATCCTATAAGAAGGCTATGGATTGGCCAAGTATGGAGAAGACAGCATCAAGACTCAGCTGAGTATGTAGAAGGAATGCCAGTTTTTAGATTCATCCTTTCAAGAGGATGAAATCATCAAAGAGCTTACTGATGCAATAAAGCTAGAATCTAAAGAAGATGAGCTGAAAGATAATGGATATCAAAAGGCACAAAGTGAAGAACCAATAACCAATGATTTCTTGATGACACCCAACAACATGAAGAACTAGTATTCGATGGGCATTCAAGGACAAGAAGAGTTCATAGGTGTTGAATACATGTTTTGCTCGGACTCATTCAAGTGCCGGAAAATTCATGTGGCCAACGCAGAGGACATCCCATCAAAGGTATAGCCATTGCAATCACTAGTATGGCAACACAAGTTGGCTTGTCATAAAGAAGATGTTGGAAAGTTCATTTTTGATCTCAGAGGAAAATAAAGATTTGTAATTAATGTAGTTAGGTAGTTTCCATTCCTGCATTACTTTGTTTTGTTTTTGGCTTTCCCACTTTTATTTTAAAATAAGTGTTTTAAACATAGAGTCAACATCTTAGAAGCTTTAAATTCTTTAAATTTTATTGCAATAAATGCTTCCCTAGATCTTTGGGATCTCTAAGGTACCTTGTGCCGCATAATGTGTCTACCTCACTATTTCCCAAAGATTGAATAGTATTTGCTAATGGTCATCTTAATTTAATGTTATTTGGGACTTGCTAGGCCCATAAATATCCCTTAGCAAATTTTAAAGTTTACAATTCTCAAGCATTCCTACGAAATATCTTGCTCATTGCGATTGTTGTTGGGGATCAACCAACAATATGATTACACTTATGAAAGCAATAAATCACGGAATTAAATCAGATAGATAAGTAACTAGAATCAGATAATAGCAAAGAATAAGAGATACAATAAACCATCTTAAAAACTTGTATTAAAACTCTTTACAAAAGGAATACAATTGAAGAAAATTCTTTCTTCCACACCTCTCTCAGATGCACAAGATCTCTCTCTCAATCTCTATCCCTTAACAGCTCTCTCTCTCTCAAGTATAATCAATTCCAACAACCTGGATTGATACAACTCTGTACTGTTCTTCAACATTCACATACAATGAACTACTACAATAATCACACTAAGCTAAGAAGATCTAATTCTACATATAGAATTAGGAAAACTTGAGCATGCACTTACAACCAATAGTTAAGCCTCTTGAACAAGGGCTCTAAAAATAATCTTACTAATAATAGAAACATGAACTTAAGAATAAGACTTAAACTCATCATGCAAACACTCGCTTCTATCCTCAAAAATAGCATTTTGGATGCACAGGTAACCAACGCCGGTTCCTACTTGCTTGCCTGTGACCGATGTCGGCTGATCCACTGCCAACGCTGACGTCTCTTCAACTGCACCAGACCGATGTCAATCACTCCTGACCGATGCTGATGACTGTGTAAACCTAAAACTTTGGTAATGCACTCATATGTGAAGCTTTTAGGCTCCACACCTTAACAATCTCCCACTTGGAGATAAACAACTGCACCAGTACCTATACATTAACATCTTCTAGCTCCTCTATCTTCAACTTAATCATGAAGACCAACAGAAGTTGAATGAAGATTTAACTTCTCCTTTGTAATCGGCTTGGTTAACATATCAGCAGGATTCCTATCTATATGGATCTTCTCCAGCTTCAAATCACCATCTTCCAATACCTGTCGTATGAAGTGGTACCTTAGCTGTATGTGCTTGGTTCTTGAATGAAAAGCTGAGTTCTTAGCTAAATGGATTGCACTCTGACTGTCACTATACAATCTACAACTCCCATGCTCCCTTCCAAGCTCTTCCATGAACCGTGTCATCCATATCATCTCTTTGCTAGCTTCTGTGGCTGCAATATACTCTGCTTCTATAGTTGACAAGGCAACAACCTTCTACAACTTAGATATCCAGCTAACCGCCGTTCCACTTACAGTGAAAACATAACTTATAGTGCTCCTCCTACCATCCAAATCACCTTCCATATCTGAATCTACATAACCATGTAGAGAAGTATCTGAACCTCCATAGCACAAGTACCTATTGTTGGTTCCTCTCAGATATCTAAGGATCCATTGAACTGCTTTCCCATGTTTCTTACCTAAATTGGCCAAATACTTACTTATAACTCCCATTGCTTGGGCAATACCCAGTCTAGTACACACCATTGCATACATCAAACTCCCTACTGTGGAAGAATATGGAACCTTACTCATGTACTCTACCTCATCATGTGAATTAGGACATTGTTCTTTACTCAACTTAAAATGTCTAGCTAAAGGTGTGCTTACCGGTTTAGCATCCTGCATATTGAACCATTTCAACACCTTGTCCACATATTCCTCTAGAGACAATATCAACCTGTGATTTTTCCTATCTCTCTTAATGCTCATGCCAAGGATTTTCTTTGCTGCTCCCAAATCCTTCATAGCAAATGTTTGAGCTAATTTCACCTTAAGCTCAGAGATATCTTGCATGTGTGGTCTTGCAACCAGCATATCATCTACATACAACAATAGAATAATATATCTACCATTATCCAATCTCTTAAAATACACACAATGGTTAGATTGACACCTACTGTAGCCATGGTCAGTCATAAACTTGTCAAATTTCAAATACGACTATCTAGGAGCTTGCTTGAGGCCATACAAGCTTTTCTTCAATCTGCACACTAATTTCTCCTTACCTTTGACCTCAAATCCTTCCGACTGTTCCATATAAATTTCCTCATTCGAATCTCCATGAAGAAATGTTGTCTTAACATCTAGCTGCTCAAGATGCAAATCCTCAATAGCAACCAAAGATAGTATAATCCGTATAGAAGTCATTTTAACAATAGGAGAAAAAATCTCACCAAAATCAATACCTGGCTTTTATGCAAATCCTTTCACTACCAATCTAGCCTTATATCTCATCTATCCATTCTCACCTTCTTTCAACCTGTAGGTCCATCTATTCTTCAGTGTTATCTTACCAGCTAGCAATTCAACCAAATCCCATGTTTGGTTCTCTCTTAAGGGCTCCATCTCCTCAACCATGCCACGCTCCCACTGACTCTTGGACTCCACATGTATTGCTTCTTCAAAACTTTCTGGTTCTCCACCATCAGTTAGCAATAAATAGAATAATGAAGGAGAATATCTAATTGGAGGCTTACTTACCCTTTCAGACCTCCTGATGGGTGTCTAAGACTCGTTCACAACATGCTGTCCACCCAAATTCTCTAATAGTGACCGACCTCAGTCACCTCCAGACCTGTTACTGGCTGATGCCAGTTCTACCTGACTGACGCTGGTGCCTATCCTGTCGACATCGGTCTCTGTATGACCAACCTTGGTTTTTGTTCTATCGACGCCAGTTCCTAACCTGTTGACATCAGTCTCTGTGTTTTCCTGCAAGTGATTATTTCTTTTTCTTGTGAGCTCATTTTGGACCATCACCTCATCCAATTCACTATTGCTCTACCCAAATTGATTCAGCTTCTTCAGCTGATCACTATACATCACTTTTTCATTGAAAACAATGTCACAGTTCCTAATTACCTTGTTAATTCCTAGATTACAAAATCTAAAACCAAAATCATCTGAGCCATAGCCAATAAACGTGCACCTCATAGACTTAGCATCGAGCTTTTTTCTATTTTCCTTATCTACGTGCACAAAGGCTTCACAACCAAAAACTTTGAGAAAAGAGAGATCTACCTTTTTACCTATCCAAGCTTCTTCTGGAATTCCACCATTCAGAGCTGTAGAGGGTCCTCTGTTAATTAGGTACACTGCAGTGTCAATAGCTTCTACCCAAAACTCTAAAGGCAAACCAACATGCAATCTCATACATCTTGTACACTCCATGATTGTTCTGTTCATCCTTTCAGCAATTCCATTCTGTCGAGGTGTCCTTGGAACCATCCTTTGCCTACAGATTCCATGCATGTAACAATACTAGTTGAACTTATAACTGCAGAACTCTCCACCATTATCAGATCTCAGGCACTTTAATCTTTTCCCTATTTCATTCTCAACCATAGCTTTCCAAATCTTAAAAGTCTCAAATATATCAGATTTCTTCTTAATACAGTAAATCCATACCTTTCTTATAGCATCATCTATGAACGAAACATAGTACTGTGATCCTCCAATAGAAGCTACCTGAGCCGGTCCCCACACGTCTGTGTGAACAAGCTGCAACTTATGCTTCTTCTTTGTAGACCCAGTCTTGAGAAAATTAACCCTTTTCTATTTTCCAAATACACAGTGCTTACAAAATTCTAGATCCAAACTTTTCAAATCTGAAAGCTTACCTTTAGACTTAAGAATTGACATCCCCTTCTCACTCATGTGGCCAAGCCTTGAGTGTCACAATTTTGCATCCACATCTGAAGAAGATAATACAGAAGGAGAATTGTTAGTAACATAATTACACAAATAGAGAGTACCTACTCTCTTACCTCTAGCCATGACAAGTGCACCCTTGGTCACCTTCCAAGATTCTACTGTGAGAGTTACTATACAACCCTCATCCCCTAACTTTCCTACAGAAATCAAATTTCTCTTCAAGCTAGGAACATGCATAACTTCTCTCAACATCCATGTGTTTCCATTCTACATTTTCAGCTGCACTTTACCTTTGCCAATAATTTTACAGGGTTCATCATCCCCTAGATATACTATTCCAAAATCTCCATGGATATAGTCACAGAAATATTCCCTATTAGGGGTAGCATGAAAGGATGCACCAGAATCTAACACCCAAGATTCTATATTATTATGCAAAGAGAATATTAAAGCATCTTATGCAATACCTGCAACCTTTGCTTCTTCTTTTTCTTCGTGCTGATTGTCCTCCTTAGGCTTTGACCAACAATCTCTGCTTATGTGCCCCATCTTTTCACAATTCCAGCATTGTGGCCTTCGGCCATTTCTAGATTTGGATCTGCCTTTCCCCTTAGACTTGGATCTTGATCTCCCTTTCTTGCTCTTCTCTTTTTGCCTTCCCCTGCTCTCAAAACTTAAAGCATTCACAGATGTCTCTTCTGTGCTTTTCCTGTGAATTTCCTCATTCAAGATAACACTAACAACATCCTCTACTTTTAAAATATTTGATGCAGATGCAATATTACTAACTGCCATTACTAAGCTATGCCAGCTTTCAGGCAAAGAACATAATATTAAAAGAGCTTTAATTTTATCATCAAATACAATTTTGACTGAACTTAATTGATTTACAATACCATGGAAATCATTCAGGTGATTAGATACAGATCCACCTTCCTGCATATGCAAATTGAATAGCTGCTTCATAAGATATACCTTATTAAAAGCTGAGGGTTTTTCATACAAATTTGTTAGAGTAGTCATCAAATCTATCATTGTTTTTGCCTGTGATAAATTAGATATCATAGTAGATGCTAGACTCAGTCTTATAAACCCCAGAGCCTTTCTGTCAAGAACTTCCCATTCTTCATCCTCTATGTCTGTGGGCTTCTTTGCAATCCCACCTAATGGTAAGTATAGATCCTTCTGATATAGATAGTCCTCTATCTGCATTCTCCAATGTTGATAGTTTTTGCCATTGAACTTCTCCATTCTCAATTTACTTTCATCTGCCATTGCTTCTCCCACTCGAACATAAATCCCTACAAAAACTCCTGTGAGCAACTTATAATCAATACACACTACACAGATCTGAACCACCTGTTAGTGAACCTGAGCTTTGATACCAATTATTAGATATCAAACTCTAAACCTACAACCAAGGCTCTGATACCACTTGTTGGGGATCAACCAACAATATGATTACACTTATGAAAGCAATAAATCACGGAATTAAATTAGATAGATAAGTAACTAGAATCAGATAATAGCAAAGAACAAGAGATACAAGAAACCACCCTAAAAACTTGTATTAAAACTCTTTACAAAAGGAATACAATTGAAGAAACTTCTTTCTTCCACACCTCTCTCAGATGCACAAGATCTCTCTCTCAATCTCTATCCCTTAAGAGCTCTCTCTCTCAAGTACAATCAATTCCAACAACCTAGATTGATACAACTCCTATTTGTTCTTCAACATTCACATACAATGAACTACTACAATAATCACACTAAGCTAAGAAGATCTAATTCTACATATAGAATTAGGAAAACTTGAGCATGCACTTACAACCAACAGTTAAGCCTCTTAAACAAGGGCTCTAAAAACAATCTTACTAATAATAAAAATGCGAACTTAAGACTAAGACTTAAACTCATCATGCAAACACTCGCTTCTATCCTCATAAATAGCATTCTAGACGCACAGGTAACCGACACTGGTTCCTGCTTGCTTAGCTGTGATCGACGTCAGCTGATCCAATGCTGACATTGGCATCTCTTCAACTGCACCGGACTGACATCGATCGCTCCTGATCGACGCTGATGACTATGTAAACCTGTAACTTTGGTAATGCGCTCATATGTGAAGCTTTAGGCTCCACACCTTAACAATTGTCAGCGCCTAGTGAATTATTTTAGCTAGCATATTTTTATCTTGAGCAAAGTTCATAGTAGAGTACCATACAAGAAACATAGAGATGGTAGGAGAATCATCATCCCAACAAGGAACAGGGACACCTAGATATCTAGACAGGTTACTGGTAAGTAGATCTTATGCTACAGCTCCCGTGCAACCACCTAGAAGCTACCCAAGAACAAAAGCTCTGGGAGTCAGTCAGACCAGTGACCCATCCAAAGTAAGGGACTATGCAAATAGTATCGTGGACCCAATTTTTCAAAGAGCCAGTGGTAAGAACCTCAAAGAAGTAGCACACTAGAGGTGTCTGTAAAGAGCCAAGGCAAGACAATATGAAACATTTGAGATGAGGATTTGGACCTCACAATTAGCTCAATTCATTATTCTAGCTGTGCACCCATGCCTAGATATAATTGAGTTATGCACAGCCTTGCTCAACCCATAATCTTACTCCATCCAACAAGGACCCTTCATGTTGCAAGTCACCCCTTAAGCTATTAGGGACATGCTTTCCCTACGATACGATGATACCACCACCTTCCCCACCATTGATAGGATGTAGAGGATGTGGGCAAATGTCAACAATCAGACCAAGTTCTTAAGGTTTGAGTTGTAAATAGTTGATGGTGATGCGACACCCATGTTCCTAGCATCAAGAACTTAGTTTGAGCCCACTAGCCAAGATGCACTGTCGATGATGGCTCTCATCTTTGGCATGAAGGATGACATGGTTGAATATGTTGAGCAGATGGCCATCCTCTTTAGGTTAAAAATAGTTGATAAGATGTAAGAGTACCATCTTAATTCTCTGAGCATCTCGCCTTCTTGATGTTTAAGCAACTGACCTAGTTTAGGGCATAAGGGATATTTAGGTATTCCTCCTTTCTATTCCACCTCATTCTATACTAGAACCTTGACCTGTTCTCCCAATTTATGAGCCTGAACCTATATGACCTAGCCTTCAATCCCCAAAGGACCATTCTTGTGTCTGCATGGACACATGTTTTATCAAAAACCAGTGACACGTATGACTTTTAGGAATTATTTGTCACCCTTGTTCTTCATTGCCTCAACCCTGATCCTATTATAAATAGGTTATTTTTGAGTGTTACAAACCTCCTGATTAGCTACCCAATTCCATGTGACTTCTATTTTGGGGCCCACCACACGATCATAAGGGTTCATGGATTCTATGGGGAGCTAGTGTTGCTACCAAAAGTTTTGACTCTTTAGTTAGCTTTCCTAGAAATTGCTAGGTAGGTGTCAGTGGTTGATAATGAATATGGATCTAGGAAGAAGAAGAGGAGAATGTACAACCTCCCATGGATGGTAGGCAATGTAAGCCTAGAAGCCAAGGAAGCTGAGACTGTGCTGCTAAGGAAACTGACCTTCTTAGGGTTCCTATTGGTCGAGGACAAGTGGTTTTATGACCCAGCTGATTACATAGCCTCCATAGTGAAGATAAATAGAATTGGAGCTAGGATTGCACATGAAGGCTACCCTTTTTGGGAGAACAAAAAGAATCTTGCTGAAAATGCCCCTAGTCTCTAAGTTGAGCTAACAGACCTTTCTCTCCCACCAAATAGGCCATGGGAGACCTTCTATGATAAATAGAGGGAGTATGATCCCAAGGTCAGGATGACCTCTGGCTTGAGAAGGATGCTGAGGAATAACGGTTGGGATGCAGAGAAAATTGAAGCCTATTGGAAATATAGGCAAGAAATCTCCCAGACCACCCATACCTTCATAGGCGTAGAATCAGATGAAAGGTGGGAATAACTTTGGGATGAATGGCATCCATCCCATATTTCTAGCCATGCTTTGAGGTTCAAGAGAACCGTACCCACTTTGAAAGTACATGGGAAATGACTCTATTGAATGATGTACAAAACTAAAGATCAAAGAGAAGGCAAGAGTCATCTAACACCCCATATAAAAAGAAGCATTCTTAGCATCCTCACTTATTTAGTGAGGAAGGAGACCTAAGCTAATTCTCTTTTGATCCAATAAGGTAGGTATAATCAAGAGCAATGTATATATTTTCTTCCTTTTTGCTATGTTTTATTTTCCCTGTGTGCTTAGTAGCACCAATGTGTCCTTGTTTTGTGTTTTTTTTGGTATTTATATATGTTTTGATTTCCCTTATTATGTTTTGAGGTAAGATTAATAAATTGTTGGTATTTCTAAGGTCTAATGTATTCTGACTCCCTTACCCAATGGATAGGATAAGGCTACTAGTCCTTAACATAGGCAAGCATGTTACCCCTAGGAGTTACCAAATTGTTGACCAAATTTGACTTCTAGTCAAATGAGGTCAAACCCTACTATTTAAAACTTTTTAAAAAGGTTCCATAAGTCCTATGGTGTGTCATGTTAGTTTAGTATGATACTTAACCTTGTCCTAGTCTTTATCTAAGCTCACCCTCCTTGAAATGGCCTAGCCAACCAAAGTCAAACTTGGTTAAACCTTGGTAAATGTTGGCCAAAGGTATATTTTGTGTCAATTTGTCCTATCAGGGTAATTAACATGATTTATATGGTTTATAATTCATTAATTGTCTATTGGTTATGTCTCATGTGCAAAAGGGGGTCTTTTGGCCACTTTCTATCCCATTAATAGACTTGTACAAACTTCCAAGAGGGTAAATTTGTCACCAAGATCATTTTAAATGTGAGAAAGGTTAGAATAATGTCAAGGATAGTCAAATGTCATCTAATAAGTAGTTGTTTTTATTGGATGGTAGTTTCTCCTTATTTTTAGAGGCTTTCGGGCACTTATACAGCCTCCATGATCTGGTCTCCAACTAAAAATGTGGTGGGGTGTCTCTTCACCTCCACTCACCCATTTTAACAATTGGTGTGAAAGAATTTAATTATAAAGTTCATCTAAAATTCATTTTATCTTCTTTTCCCATTGGCAAGCTAATAATGGTTAACTTCAAGAACTTGGCCTGGGCCATACAGGTGGAATTAGAGGGAGTGCTTCTGGGGGTGGATTTTAATATAATTAAAATTAATTTACATAATAATAACTTGAAATTTGGTGGATCATACTTTATGAACAATTAGTTACACCCTAGTAGCTTTTATGGGCTTATAACCATGAGGGGTTCTCTGTTTGAGCTTGTCTCAATTTTTCTTATTTTGATCTAATGGGTTTGTGTGTTACAATTATTTACACATGATTTTATATAAATTACCATGTTCCTTCAGTTTTTGAAATCTCAATGTCTAAGAAAATCCCTTCTATGCTTGTTCATGCATGCAAAATGTCATGGTCTGCACCAATAGTCATCTCAATTGCTTTAAAAATGACTATCCACATTGGGAAAAGTGATTTGATGTTTTTGATGATGATCCTAAAGTTTAGGTTGTATGTAAGGGTTTAAAAGTGTTTTTTTAGTGTTTGGAGAGTCTTATCCTTGCAAAATCTTGCCTTTTCATGTTCCTACATGTATACCATAGTCAAATCTTCATTTTTAGACCCCTGTTGACATCATGATGACATTTTTGGAGATTTGAGTATGAAAATAATGCTAGTCTTGTTAAGTTAAATAATGGTCAAGGGGATACATAATCCACTCAATGAAGATGAAGACTAATTTTGGGTTCTCAGTCCCTAAATGTAAAAATATAGGTTTTAGGGTGTTTAGGGATTAATATGAGCTATGGTAGAAGAGGTTTTCACCATTTTTGTTGTTTTTTACTTATATCCCTATTAATATAGAGAAATTATGAAAATTTTGGGAGCCAAAGAGTAATTATAATGTGTAATTTTAACTCCTCCAAATTGTCAAGAAACCTACTGAAAGTTAGCAGTGATATCTATAGGATTTTCAAGGAGTGTTCACCCTACAATTAATATGGCAAGTCCGAGGACATGTATAACAAGGGGAAAAAAATAAAAGGGTTAAAAAAGACAAATCAAAGAAAAATTTCCATGAGAGAGGACATAATTGATGGTAATGACCTATTAGACATATACTCTATCTGTACATAGGACTGTGACAATCATCTACAAGCAAAAAAGTCAAAAGTTTGAGAAATGAGATTGATCATGAAGGGGATGAGGAAAGTTTATGTTTTTAAGGAAAATAAATACCTCAATGTCATCAAATACACCATTAAAAAGTCCATATTTACCCTAGAAGATACCTATAGACCTGAAATGAAGATAAAATAACCACCTACAGCTGAGCATATAGTGGAATGAGGTTATAGCATTTGAAGAAGTGTTAAGGCACTTTAGGGAAAAATGAGGTAAAAATGTCAAAACCTAAGTAAATTTTGGATATAAATGAGTTTATAAAACACAAACTAGGATAAATTACATACCACTCTCACCCTAAACTCACCTACAAGTAGGGTCTTAGGACTATTTCAGTCTAAGAGGATAAACAACAATTAGAAGGTATAAAAGGCCTAAATGCTAGTTTGGAAGGATGGGTTCGCATTTAAATAAGGATATGGGTAAAAAATTTAATATGGGATGTGTTGAAACCTTGGTCAAGGCCACCAAACAAAATCACCTAAGAGAGGATACCCTGTTCACTACCATAGTTAGATAGGGTCATAAATAAGAAAGAGACATGATGAGAATTTGGTGCCTAGGGAAGAGAATGAGAGTTTAAAATAGTGTGATATGAATTAATCATAATAAAATGAAATAAATAACATGCCCAAGACATACTCAATATTTCTAAGGTCCTTTTCCCACAAGCAAATAGGCTCAGTCCATACAAGCAAGGTAAGGAAATCCTTATTTCAAGGTGGAGTATGAAGGTTTCACTAAGAAGAGAAGTTTTGAGTGGTTCCATAGGTTACAAAGGAATTAAATTAGGGTAAGGATCATCCATGAGAAGGAGAGGAAATAAATTACAAAAAAATAGTTCTTTTCCCTCTAACCCTATAGGAAATTTCTCAAGAAATGTAGCCTTGAGTTTTATATTAGTTAGAGGGTCATTCTTTAGAGTCAGGGGTTCAAAATTTGTGGAGGTCATCCTCAAAAACAAGGATATCATATAACATAATTGGTTTTTTGAGATAAATAAGGGAAGTACCCATTGTTTTGTCTCAGATAAGGGTCACTTTTCCCTTACACAGACCTTACAAAGTTGAAAAATATGGTCAAAACCATGTACCATAAGTGAAATAATGTTTAAAAAAGGTTTGGTGAATTTAATAACACTTAATATCATTATTAAAAATTAATTTTAGGGTTTTAAACCACACAATATGTTTGGAGCTACTAGGTTTGTAGGTGTAGCTAGTTGTGTAAGCAATGGGTCTAATACCAAATAGAGGGTCATTCTTAGTTATAGATTTTGGGAAGTCATATAATGTATTTTTAAATGTGTTTCAAAGAATATTTGGGTTTTATAAGCTATAATAGGAAAGAAAATAATTATATAATACATTTTAAACCCAAGGTTGAAGGCAGACTCCTTTCACAAGGTCTAAGTCTAATCCTAAAGAGTAACCATTCTTGTTCCTAGTTATTAATGAGCTATCATAGAAATTTTAGTAGGTTAATAAGATATATAAATAGGTTATATAACTATTGGTTTCTAGGAAAACTTCCCTAGAATCCACTTTAGGCTTAAAAGGTGCTCAAACCCTTGTAAGAGGCAAGAAATGGCTTGAATGACCAACTTGAGTTGCTCACATCTTTCATAATATTTTGCATGGGACTTAGAATGATTTATAGAGGTTGGATAAGATCATTAATAATCCAAAAGTTCCATTTGGAGATAATTTTAGTGCCAAACCTTTATGAACAAAAGATAAGAGTACAAACCCTCCAAACCTTTGTTTTGGGACCTGATTATGAAAACTAAGCTATAAGTGCCTCTCGATGGATGAGTTTGACCATGAGTGATGAATATAAGTTGTTTCCAACTCCATGAGGATCATAACCATGTGATTTTTTTATATGGAACTATATAGATCAAAGGAAAATAGGGCTTGTTTTTACCATTTTGAGTGGTGTGTAGGCTACAAGAGGAGTTAAGAGATAAAAAAATTTGAAAAGAAGATTTTAACTTGATATAACTCAAAAAATTCACCTAATATCATGAATAAATATATAATTTCCCCAAATATGCCCTCACTTTCAGCTAGTCTAGTGAGACAACTAATGAACCCCAAGGGAAAGTGGTGAAAAGCAATTAGGGAAGCCTTTTAAAGTTTTTTTTAATTAAAAATAATGATATTAAACAAAATTAAAATTATCATTCCATATTTTTCATAGATAAATTTTCAAAATTGGAAGTTTTTAAATGGAAAGTGGAGAAGGTGCATGAAAAGTGCCATTTAGAGACTACTAAGAATGATTTTGCATGTCCATAAGAATAGGGATGCTCAGGGATAAATATAATGTATATGGAGAATTTTTTTAATCCCTATTTCTCAAACCAACTATCATACCTCACCCCAAACACACACACACACACACACACACACACACACACACACACACACACACACACACACACACACACACACACACACACACACACAGATATATATATATATATATGTCATTTTGAAGGCAAATCATGAGGGTAGTTTCCTATGCCAATATTATAGGTTTTATGCCACTTTTCACTATCCTTATGACTTATTTTGGAAAATTATACCTACTAACATGGATTATCTCACCCCATCATTATCTCTCATGCATTATTAACTATTATTCACATTTGTGACACATGTCCTTGTGCCTCTTCAACTTCTCTTCTCTCTCTCTTCTTCTAAGTTCTATAAATTGGGCCTTTTTGGCCATTGTATGTATCTCTCTATTGGGTATGGAAAAGCCCTACCAAATTTTTTCCTTGAATAAATATAGACAATTAATTTTACCTCATTCTAAGGATTCATTAAGTGTACATGATAGTGCTTAATCATTTGTAAGTGTGATGCCTATTTACCTTCACATGTACTCTTACTAGTACCTAGTATGTTATGATATTTTTTTTATAGCTAAACAAGAAGTGTCAAGTGAGGTTGTGGGTATAGTTAATATATAATTAAATATAGTGTCTTGTAATTCCTATTTCCTAAGTTTTCCTAACCTTAGCTATCTCCTAGACCCCATGTTGAAGCATTGATGTGAGAGAGAGAGTTGATATTGAGTGAAGTGTTTATGTAACTTGTTCTTGGTTACAAGTGCATATCAAAGGTATGAGTAGAGAAAATTATTTGGTGTATCACCCCCATAGAGTATATTTACTTTCATTCATCCTCTATCCCTTTTCATCCCCAAGTTTAGTAGTAGGATTTGAGCTTTATTGATACATCAAGGGGAGTTAGCCCCTAATATAGAGATCCACCTTCCAATAGTGATACCCAAAACCATAGGGTGGTTCCATTATTTCAATTTAATGAAGATAAGCTTTTCCCATCTCCTCATTAGGTGAAATTTCAAGTGACAACATGTCTCTTTAGTAATGGTCTCTTAAGGAGAGAGTGTGTGCATGTATATACCATAGGAGTAGACCTAGCCTACTTTGATGACTCAAATAAACATTGTGATGTATGCATAAGAGTTTTACTCTATATTTTAATTGATAACTATGTAATATCTTGTAATGTTATAACTATAACTAGTGTCAGTGTTGAAACTATAGCTAGAAATTATGATGGAACTACCTATGGGATGTGAAGAGGTTACTCATATGGGACACCCTCAATATTAATAGCTTCATTAGAATGTATATTCTTCAAGTATAAATTTAATATATATGGGATGGATTATATCTACTACAAACATGGCCTACCCAATAATATATTAAATATACCTACACTAGGTACTATTAGGAATTGAGTGGTTGTGTGTGTTGGTCCAACCTAAAATAGAAGCACAATATCCCCAATGGAGCTCTAAACATGTCCAATAAAACGTTAATGACTATATCTATGGGGGATGTATCCCACTCTATGTATCCCAAGTGTTTTAAGAGTATCATGATACAAAGACTTATGTTTGACCCATTATCAACCATAACACTATGAATAGGATTGTGGTTTATATATGATCGTATGAAGAGTTCATGTAAATATTTGTCATCCTCCATAATATTCTACTCTAAAAATGTGATAAGTGGTATAAGTATAACTATAGTGGGATACATGCCAATAATTTCATGCAAGGGATGTGTCTCTTTTATAACTATGTGATAAAAAGCTGGTAGTGGATGAACATGGTATATATAATGAACAACTAATGTGCCCCTTGACTCATTAGTTGTATGTTTTGGTAAAGGATCTTAAAATATATTTACTACCTTTTCATTTTTTTAATTAATTCCTCTATGTGTGTGCCAACATCGATAATGTTATCCTCAATGAGATATTGTATCTTGTGTTTCAGGCTAATACATTTATTTTTCATTTAGCTTGGTGCCATGTGATACTTGAAAAATGTATTTCAATCATAACTCTTGTTTGAGAGTTTTAATGATGATGTCATAATGGTGTCATGGAGGTTCCTTAGTGAGTGTATGAAGTGATTTTATAGTTTATGTGACAATAAAAAAGTGTGCAATGTGCTTATTCTTGTATGCTTGAAGGTGGCTTAGTTGATCTTTAAAGTTTGACTAATCAAAAGTGTTTAGGGTTGAGTATGGTAATTGGATCATGTGAAATAGGTTCCTAATATGTTATCTATGTTTTGAGATCTTTTTTTACATGAGTGGAATTCATCTGGTAGTTTATTGTTCTCATCTAAACACTGTGGGTCTAGTAGTAAAAAATCTAAGTAGGTGGTTTGATGATATCACCATTACCACGTGAGATTGAGTCAAGGGATGTTGGTCATATGGTTGTGATAACATTAGTTCCTATTTTTTATTTACCAAATCTCAATTCATGCATAAAATCACAATTAAAGATATGAGGGTGAAAACTTGGATTCTCAGTCAAAATTCATTATTTTCCCATACTTAGCCAAATTTGTAATATGGCCAAAAAGAGTCAAGTAAAAAATTTGATGATGGAATATCTTACACATGTGAACATTTTAGGAAAATGTGGTCATATGGGTTTGTTAATTTTTGGACCTAGTTTATTTTTTATAATTTAAATATTATGTAATATAGTGCATCAAAATATAAGCATATGCAAATTTGGGATCCCAGGTAATTTGACTATGTTTTTCCATACTTAGACAATTTTGCAATGAGGTAGAAAGAGCCAAGTGATAATTTTGTTGGTGTCATATCTTGCACATGTGAAGGTGTCAAGATAAACTAATCATATGGGTTTATCTAATTTTGATCATAGATGATTTTTGTTAAATTTGAGATCATGCACTAAAGCATGACAAAAATTTATATCGAAGAAAATTTGGTCTTCCAAACATAATATAGCATGGTTGGATCTGTGACAGAAGATTTTGAGAAGGAAATTTAATGTTGATATATATCTCACATTCACAGGTTTTATGAGATATGTGTTACATGGTTGGATTACTATGTGAGGATATCATCTAGTCTAAATTTAAGATCATGTAAGTGAGCACAGAAGCAATTATTGAGGTGTAAAAATGGCTATTCAGGCATATTGAAATGGTTCCCATAGTCATTTTTGAATTTGTTAAATCTCAAGTAAGAACAATGGTGCAAGTGGCTCCAAGATGTCAGGAGGAAATGAGATGAGGATAGGTGCATGATGTTTAATGACTAATCAAAGGTATAAGATAATGATCCAATAGTGAGTAGAAATTTGTACAATTGATCAAATGGTGAGCATTGATCATTAAAGACCTGACTGATTCATAGAGACTGATAGAGTGTGTTGAGTCAAAGTTCCCATATTTCATAAAATGAGGTCAAATTTATAGAGGTTTAACATTTATCTTTGGTGGTTTATGCATCAAATCTTGGACAAGATCAATGCTACATACTCAATCTAAGCTGAGAGTCCACAAGATTTGAGCATTGTGTTTGAAGGTTAACTATGATTGTTGTTATTCAAATATTTGAATTTAACATAGGAAAAACTAGATCTTTGTATTTTAAAATTCAAATTTTCTATTGTTTTAAAAAACAAAGTGGTAGAGGAATCCAAGGCACATTTGGATATATAGATTCGAATATCTAGAAGTAAGTCAAAGATATTGAGACTATAAGTTGATTGTGTGCTCATACTTATTCTGAAAGAGACCTGAGATGGATATTCAATATTTTATTGATGTTGTTTTTATGTATCACTATTAATTAGATATTGAAACATGTTTTAAACTCCATGATGATGCTCTGTGTGGATTTTTGAGGTATGATCAATATATCTTGAGTATGAATAATGCTTAATAAATAGACTGTGTGTTCATTCATGGTGACTATATACACTAGGTTACTATTTGAGATGTTTGAGCATATGAAAATGTGAGCTAAGTTTACTATGATAATTTTATGATGTCAAAGGGGACATAAGGAGTGGACCCATGTATTTAAAAGTGGTCGTGTGTTCTTGTTTTGATTAAAGGAGTGATAAAAGAGTGAATGGGTTCACATGAGACCTATAAGGGATACAAGGGGCTTATTAAAAGATGTAATTACTTGAGGGTGACCCATAGTTACTATGGATGACCTATGGAGGTTGTATTGAGCCATGTTTTCTTGTGGGATGTGCCTTAAGGGATAAGGTATTCCTAATGGCCTACCAAGGTGGTGATTATCAAGATTGCTCTATAAATAGTGAAACTAAAGATGTTAGGTTCTACACTTGTAAGTGTGATACTAAGGAGAGATTGGATAGAGACTTGTGTGTTTTATGGAGTTAAGAAGGAATTGAGTTCCCCAAGGATGATTTTAAGAGCTAAAAAAATTGAGGACTATTTGGATGACTTGTTGGTCATAATTTTATTCGGAGAATAGTGTGCTTGTTGTTTGAGTGTGAGAAAAGGTGAAAAGTGATTAAAAAAGGTCAATAATTAGGTGTTTTTCATTATGTTTTATTGTGGTATCTCAACATCTAAGATGGTTATATCCTCCTTGTAAGGTGAAACTTTATAAAAGGTTTAGTTGTTATTGCAACTTAGCTAGAGAGGTGTGGTAACACCTTATGGGATTGTAGTCTCACTAAATAGGGATTGGTAGATGGTCTAAATTGGTTGTAATTATTATAGGATAGTATTCCAATTATAGGTTCCAGTGGGATTTCTTCCCCAAGGGGGTTTCCCATGTATGTAATGTGTTATGTGATTGATCTTGAATTATCTCTCTAACTCATTGATATGAACGGTGTATATGCTTCATGAATGATTATGGTAGTTGATTAAATATTTATAAAAATTAGATTTAAATTTGGATTATTTAGGATCACTAATTCACCCTCCCCTCTAATTTATTTTACCTCTAAATTTTCTTATGAGCAAGGTCATTTAATAAAATCTAGACAACTTGAAAGTGATCCAAGGTATAATGGCTAGTGAGAATGTGCAAGCTGGTTTCTCTACTAAGAAAGCATCAATATTCAATGGATCTAGTTATGCATTTAAGAGTGATATGATGAAGACCTACATTATGTCCCTAGGGTTTGATGTATGTCAATTAGTTTTAGATGGTTATATTTCTCCTACTATTATTACATCTAGTGTTACAGATAAGAAGTTATTTGAGAACAACTCTAAAGAAATGAATGCCATCACTTGTGGTCTTATATAAATTGAGTTCAAAAAATTAATTCATTGCACATATACCAAGGAAATATAGGATAAATTGAAGATTATTTTTGAAGGAGATCCAAAGGTTAAGCTTGTTAAGTTGAAAACTCATAGAAGGCAATTTGAAAGTCTCAATGTGAATGAAGAATATATTACGGCATCCTTTCTATAGAGAGTTAATGAGATTATGAATATTATTAGAGGTCTTGGAGAGAATATTGAAGAGACTAATGTTATTAAAAATGTATTAAGGTATATATCCCCCAAGTTTGATCCAAATTTATCTGCTATAGAAGAGAGTCATGACCTTACTCAATTGAAGATGGATCAATTGCATGGCACCCTTACTACCTATGAGAGGAATAATGATGATATACCACCAAATAAGGAATTTGCATTCAAGATAGAGATGAAGCCTAAAAATAAGTTACAAGGTAATAAATCCAAATAGGATGACATATCTAACATTGATGATGATCAACTAATTATTTTGATTATTAAGAAATTGAACATTGGCTCAAGAAAGTTTAAGGGTAAACTACCATTAAAATGTTTTAACTATGGAGAGATAGGAAAATTTACTCAAAAGTACCCTTATAAGCATGAGAATAAAGATGATGAAGAGCATGATGAAGGAAAAGATGAAGACAAGAAGACATATAAAGAAAAGATTCATGAAGTATAACAAGAATAAGATATCCTTTAAGAATAAAAAGAGTATTTACACCAAAGAAGATTGAAACTCATTAGATGAGAATGAAGATAGTAATTTAGAATACGATCATGAAGATGATGGTCCTAATAAATATGAATCACAAATCATGGATGAGGAAGGAAGTTACTCACATCAGGAATATACTTAGAGTGATTTAGATGATGATGAAGATGAGGTGGACTATGAGAATATTTTGATGAATGCAATTGAAGAACTAAAGATTGAAAATAAGATCAATAAGAAGATGAAATCTAAGCTCAAGGACTATGAGGATCAATTTAGTGTATATGAGGAAAGATTGAATGAAGACTCTGAGTATGAAGATATGATCAAACATCTCAGTTGTCAATTATGAATTCTATCTACAAGCCTAAAAGATAAAGAAGATGAATGTTCAAGGTATGTTTCTAAAAATGAATCTTTGAAATCTTAGATAGAAAAAAATAACTATTAAGGTGAAGAAATTTATGAGATTTTAAAAGATCTCATGTTATCTAGACAATATTCTGAGTGGTCAAAACCATGCTTATGATATAACTAGTCTTGGATATGAAGAATAACAAAATACTATAACTCAAGGTAAGATGAAGATTAATGTGAATGAGGATAATCATATTTTGAAGACAAATCATCAAACAAGGAATGAAGGTGCTAGTAGAGTAAAGACAAATAAGATATAACAACCAAATGCCATGAGGTATGCAAGATTCAATGGTTACTATTATACATGTAATCAATTTTGTCATCGGGATAGAGAGTGCAAGAGACCTATTAGAAATTAATTTTGATGGGAATATGATAGGGGTCATGAGTCAAAATATGTAAACAAAATCAAGTATTTTAATTGTCTTGATATGGGACACTTTACAAACCATTATACACATAATATTAGACAAGGTGATACCTATTAAAAAAGGGTAGGTTGTTTTGTTTTTCATGACATAGGACACACTGAAAATTTATATCCAAAAAGGTAAATCAAGATATGTTTCTTTCAAAAAGTATGGTGTGATGCAATTGTGAATAGACAAGTCACATTGTTAGGTTATACAAACAAATGGATACAAGATAGAATATATTATATAAGGATCCTATAGTTCAATAAATATGTCAAGTTAACAAATGGAAGCCAAAGGTGAAAAGTGTGAGTCATGATGAGATTGAAAGTCCAATTAATTTGTTTACTATGGTGGAAAATACTTAAGTAGTTAAACATTACCAAGAGGTCTCATTATTTGATCATGTTGAGAATGAAGAGATCAAACTCAAAGAGAAGACCAAGGTGTCTATTGAGGATATTACTAAGGTATGTATGGATATAAGTGAACATATTTCTATTGTTGATAATGTATCATATAAAGAACATCAATTGTCTATGTCTAGTGATGAGGTTCCAAGATGTAAGGAAGATTATTCAAATGAAAAGGTATGTAATGAATCTATGTTTTCTCCATTTATTGTTAATTTAATAATATAAGAAAAGGATAATGTTGTAGTGGATGATAAATTTGTTTCTCCTAAGCCAAAGAAGAAGAAGAAGAAGAACTACAACTATCAAATGAGCAAGGATGAGATGGAATATGAGGATTTGTTTTTTTTTAGAGCATTAACATATATAATGTGTCTCTATCTATGCTTCTTAAGATAATATTTTTAGTGGAGAAGTAATTTTCTATGATCAAGATGACAATACTAATTAGATAAGGTCTTTGGTTAAGGGGTAATAACAAGTTCATGAGCCTATTTTAGAGGTTTATGAAGGAGTTGTAGTATAGAGTCAGATTGGGTGGTTCCAAGTGGCTTAATGAGATTGATGCAAATGTAAACAAGTATTTAGTTCTCAAAAAGGGCTGTTCATTTATTTTTGGTTTTATCTAGTTATTTTTGAGGTCTGAAGGTATGTATGTGCCAATTGAGGATTTTTGAGTGGTCTCAGTTTTTGTTTTTTTTGTTTTTTTCTTAAATTTAAGGGAAAGTAGGCCTAAAATGGGTTATAGTATGTATGGGTTTCCAAAGGTAGGGAAGATAAATTTTTGTTACATAAGTGTGTGATGGATGTCTCCAAGTGTGTAAGAAGTTTTAGAGATGTACGTTGACTAGAAGGAGGTTTGTTGACCCTATTTGCTTTGAGTTCCTAGGGTTTTTAGCTTTGCTTAAAAAGTGATTTGCCTTATGAATTGAGGTATAAGGACTATTAATATGTTTAATTGGCCAAATTTGTGGTAAAATAAAGATTCAAATAGATTTTAAGGTTTGTGGTTCTCTAATTATTCAAGTTTTTGTAAATATGGAGGGTTAATTGGCTAGTTCATTTGTAAAGGAAGTATGCTACAAAGGATAAGCTTGGTAATGAAAATTGGTGTGATTAAAGAGGAATATGATAGTGATCCATATATGGAATTTTAGGTTTTGAATATGTTTCTACTAAAAATTTTAGGCTCTAGAAGTTTTAGGTAGGGCTACAATAAGGCTAAACAGGCCTAGTTTGAACAAGAGTGATTATTTACTTAGTTTCTCCAAAAGAGAAAGGTATGTGTATTTAAAGGTATGTTTTAAGGTTAATTAATAGAATTATCCTATTTTTTGAGTGGCATGAAGTTATAATTACCGGTCCTTGTAGTAATTTGAGACAAGAGGCTAGTTAGCATGTGTGATAGTTCTTCATAATGTGAGGAGATCTGAAGATGATCAAAAGGTGTAATTGTTTAGTGTTATTAAGGGGAGTCCCTCTAAAATGTTTCTTGGTGAGTTACATAATATTTTAGTTATTTTTTGTGTTTTTTCTTCATTGGTTGCAATGCTTAGTTGAAGAGAGTGTTGGCATTAAGTAAGAAGAAATTGTCAAGACAAGAAGAGGTTGGCTCAAGGTAAGGAGGATTTTGTATCATCTTTCTAAGATGGTCCTTTACTATTTGATAGTATTTTAAGGTCCTAAATATCATTTTGTGCCCAATTTTTCATTATGTCAAAGGGTGAGAAAGTTCCTATAATGGGAGTGCTTTGAAGTGAGAGAAGGTGAACTATATATTGATATATTGATGGGTGTTGACATCAATGATAAGGTGGGAAATTTTTGTAGAGATATAATATTTGTATCATGGAGGTTACCTAGTGTGTGGATGTTCCTTGATAGTCTATGTGATAATGACAAAGTGTACAATGTGCTTGTTCTTATATGCTTAAAGGTGGCTTAGTTGATCTTTAGAGTTTGACTGATCAAAGTTGTTTAGGGTTGAGTATGGTTATTGGAGCATGTGAAATAGGTCCCTAATATGTTACATATGATTTGAGATATTATGTGCATGAGTGGAATTCATTTGGTATTTCATTGTTCTCATCTAGACACTTTGGGTCTAGTAGCATAAAATTAGAGTAGGCAGTTTGATGACATCACCACTACCACATGGCATTGATTCAAGGGGAGATATTCATATGGTTGTGATAAAATTAATACTTAGTTGTTATACACTAGATATCAAGTCATTCATTTAAGTTTAGTCAAATATATGAGGGTGCAAAATTGGTTTCTCGGTTAGAATTAATTGTTTTCCCATACTTAGCCAAATTTGTAATATGGCCAAAAAGAACTAAGTAGTTTGATGATGGAATATCTCACATGTGTGAAAATTTTAGGAGAAGGTGATCATATGGGTTTGTTTAATTTTGGACCTAGTTTATTTTTTATAATTTTTGGATCATGTAATGTAGTTCATAAAAATATATTAATATGCATAGTTGGGCTTTTAAGCAGTTTGACCATGTTTTTTCATACTTATCCAATTTTATAATGAGGTAGAAAGAACCAAGTTAACATTTCAATGGTGTTATCTATTACATGTGTAAAGGTGTCAAGAAAAACTAATCATATGGGTTTATTAAGTTTTGAGCATATATGATTTTCAATAAATTTGAGATCATGTATTGAAACACAATAAAAGTTATGCAGGAGCAAAATTAGTCTTCTAGACATATTTTGGTATGGTTGGATCTGTGATAAAAGATTTGTGTGTTCTTTATTCATTGGTTGTGTGTCACATGGTTGGATTATAATATGTGAAAATATCAGCTGGTCCAAATTTTAGATCATGTGAGTAAGTGCAAAATAATTTATTGAGGTGCAAAAATGGCTACTTAAGAATATTGAAAGGGTTCCCCTACTTAGTCATTTTAAAATAATGTTAAAGATTGAGAAATATCAATGGTGAGCATGGATATAAGATGTTAAGAGGTATCAATATGAGGATAGGTTAATAATTTTTGATGACTAAGTAAAGGTATAAGATAATGATCTAATGGCAAGTAATCATTCATATAGTTGATCGAATGGTGAGTGTTGATCATTAAAGACTTGACTAATCTATAGAGATTGGTAAAGCATTTTAAGTCAAAGTTACTAGATTGTATGATATAAGGTCAAAGTGATAGAGGTTTTATGTTTGGACTTGGTGGTCTATGCATTAAATCTTGGACAATATTGATAGTGCATATTCAATCTGAGCTGAGAGTCCATGAGATTCAAGCATTGTGTTTGAGGTTTAACTATGACAATTGTTATTCAAATATTTAAATTTAATGTAGAAAAAATAAGAGACCTATATTTCATACATATATTTTGATAGAATTCAAATTTATTGGTGATGTAAAAATAAAATTGGTAGAGGAATCTAAGGCACATTTGGATATATATATTTGAAATTTGGAAGTGAGTACAATCACATATATTGAGCCTAGAAGTTGATTATGTGTTCATGCTTATTATATAAGAGACCCAAGAAGTATATTTGATCTTTTATTAATGTTTTTTCAATATCTCAAAATGAATTAGCTATTGAAAAATGTTTTAGAGTTCTTGTTTTGCTCAAGTGAGTGCTAAAAGAGTGAATGGGTTTACATGAAACCTATAACGACTACAAGGGCCTTATTAAAAGGTGTAGTTACTTAATGATGACCCATAGTTACTATGGAAAACCTATATATATTATATTGAGCCATATCTTCATGTGAAATATGCCTTAAGGGCTAAGGCATACTAAATGGCCAACCAAGGTAGTGATTATCAAGATTGATCTATAAATAGTGAAACCAAAGATGTTGGGTTATAGAATTGTAAGTGTGAGACCAAGGAGTTATTGGAGAGAGGCTTGTATGTGTGTTTTATGGAGTGAAGGAGGGGTTGAGTGCCTTGAATATGAGTTGAATATTAGAATAGATTGAGGACTATTTATATGACTTGGTCATATTTTTATTGGGAGAATAGTGTGCTTTCTATTTAAGTGTGAGAAAAGGTGAAGAGTGATTATCAAAGGTCCATCATCAGGTGTTGTTGACATTAGTTTAGAGGTGGATTTGTTTATAGGTGTTGTTGTGGTATCTCAACATCTAAGGTGATTGTATCCTCCTTGCAAGGTGAAAATTTCTAAAAGGTCTAGTTATTGTTAGAGCTCAATTAGATATGTGTGACAATACCTTATGGGATTGTAGTCTCACTAAATAGAGATTATAGTTCCTTAATTATTTTTAAATAATCTAAATTAGTTTTTGTTATTCTAGGATAATAGACCCATTACAAGTTCCAATGGGTTTTCTTCCCCAAGGGGGGTTCCCACATATGTCATGTGTCATGTGATTGATATTTCATTATCTCTCTTACTTATTAATATGAATATTGTATATGATTCATGAATACTTGTGGTAGATGATTAAGCATTTATAAAGATTAGAATTAAAATTTGATTATTTGGGCTCACTGATTCATGCCCCTCTTAGTGATTGTACCTATAACAAATCTTTGGAAAAGGTCATGTAATATTAACCTCTTTAATGGGATGGAGAGATATAACATTACATGCCAATAATTATATAACTCATGTTGGTGACTTTGGTATATTAGTGAAGACTTTGCATTAAGAAGTAGATAAAACTAGTATAGGAGAAGGTTTTGAAGTTGTGTTGACTATGGCCTTTTGATCACTTTTATATTTTGTGTCCCTTACCTTGTATGGAGGTTTATTTGTAATCTTAATAGTTGATTATGATCCATTTATGTACTTGATTTTAATCTTTGATAAGAAATTAACCTATCTTTCCTTGATTGAGTGGCACACATCTATAAATTTAGGAAACCTATTGAATAAGATAGATTTGTGTAATGTTAGTAATAGACTCCATTTAAATATATCTTGAATCTCTCTATCTACCATGGGGCTAGTCAGTTTAGATAATATTATTTTTTATCATAAGACATAAGTGGCTATGGGCTCATTTGACTTTTGCTTTTATTGTGTCACTTGTGCATATGATATGTAATAACTAATGTGTATAATTAATCATGATAGGAACATGTTAGCTAAAGGATTGACTGACGTTATAGATTGATTTGACAAATCATAGAACCGTTGTAAGGCATAATCCTTGAGACTGCATGGAAATAGCTTCAAAAAATCCCAATCATTAAACGCATAGTCCAAGAATGTTGTGTGAAAGGATTTAATATGATGTTCTATGTCACCCCTTCCATTATATAAAGTGATCTTGGGTGCCACAAAACTAGATGGAAAAATATTTGCCACTATGTGATGTGCCAAAGGTGTATGCAAGAGAATATTAGAATCCAAGGTATGTGATGGCTTAATTTCTCCTTGATCAAGATGTAACACCTTAGACTATAGATTAGGAACCTCCTGCATAAGGGATTTTACATCTAGAGTAGAAGAACTAGCCACAAGTGGTGTAGATATTATTGATGGTTGAATACCAATCTTTGGTTGTGCTATCTAATTTGGTTGAGTTGGCCCCTTTGAAGGTGTAACAATATCATTACCTAGAGGGGTTGAAGATTGACCATTTTTTAATCTTATTCATGATTTATAATATGGCATGTAAAACATGTGCATCATCATGGGATTTTTCTCAAATTATATCTTTGAATCACTATAATCCTCATCCTTGTTCATAATTATATCATTATCATTAAGTGAAGGTAGTGTGTCTTGATCCTCAGTGTGGACCTAATCTTGATCTTGGTTATATTGTTCATATTCAGATGCATTATCATTTAATTCTATATAATTATGTTGTGAATTATTAATATCTAGAGTTTTAATAGGTTCCTTATCCTTGTTATAGGTTCAATTAGCTGGAATCTAAATATGCTCTCTAGGATTACCACCTAGTCTAGTGGTTCTTCTTAATGGAAAAGAGATAGCTTTTTTAGATGGCATATAATAAATAAATTGAAATAGAGATACTATAATAGAATATATGAATTATTAATAATTAATAGTATCTAATGAAAATAGGATTAAAATGATACAAACCTTAAGAGAATCTAGGGTTAGTGTTTTTGAATCTAGGGTTTCTTTGTAATAATTTAAATTAGATATAAAATAAATATAAACCCTAATATAAAATTGATTTTATTTAGCTAGGTTGTCTAAAAAAAATAGAAAAATAAAAGTATTCATCCATAAATTTATTTCACAAAATTTAGATGAATGTAAGCTAGGGTTAGAACCAATATTTGAAGTAAGATGGGTTCACCAAATGATTTAACCTTTTAAGAATTTACTATGAAAATCCTATGTTTAGATTAAAGGGGTGAGATGCCTAAATTAATTAAATAAATATGCAATAATTAAGTATTAATTTTTATGACCTTTGACCTTGTTTTAATTTTTAATGATAGCAATAAATAGGCATAAATAAAGACTTATCTATAAACTAATTATTATGGATGATCTGGGTTCTAAAATTTAAGATCTAGGTAGTTATTTATGTTGTCAATAAGATTATGGCATTTGTCTGCTCACTTGATAGTAGCACCTAGTATGGATAGTAATTTCATCTATGTGTAGTGTCTTCAATGTGGCATTAATGTACCCTTTATGGGACTATTCTTGTTTTTTGGGAGCACCTACACCTATGTCTATATGTCTTGTTTCTATGTGCATGAAATTTAGAGCTCTATGTTGTGCCTATAAAACTTACTTTAATGCATAAACCTTTATCCTCTTTGAAATTATGGCATGAGAAATAATTTTGTGTATGTTAGTAGGATGGATTGGACATCCTCAACACCCCTCTGTGTAGATAATTTCCTACATACCAATACTTTGAATAGGGATAAAGCTTGATGTAGTTCTCCCACCTAGTACTTAATGCAAGTACAAGTGAATGCTAGAATGAGAGTGGCCTTAGATGCCTTAAATGTGATTGACATTTGAAATGTTTGAAAATTGGGATTAGGGATGTTATAGATGGTAGTATGCAAAATTAGGGCATAAAAGGGATCAAATACCTTAATTTTTCTCAACTTTGTCTTTGGTTTGAATAGTTTTTACATCTATTTTCCATCTAGTGAATAGAGGTGGATTAGACTTGTATCTATATGGTTTTGTTGTTTGTGTAGATAATAAAATTAGATTACGCTGACCTTAGGAGGAGCACATATTTAAACAAGTATCTTTTGTGAAGATTTAGGGCTAAGGATAGTAGTTCCCAGTTAGGGACACCAGCACCATGTGGTTGTAGTGTCCCAAATGTGGCGTTAATGTCCTCTTTGTAGATTAATAATCAATTTGGATTGAGATATAAGATGATAGTTATGGGACTATATTTTTATTGGATTTAGGTGACTATGGTCTACTGAATGACTAGAAAAATAATTCTAATGTTCAATGATAGGCCTATGGCTAGTCTAAGGATAGGTTAGCTCAAGAGACACTCTTAGCATCCAATTACCACTTTTAGGTGATTTCACATCTACATTTTGTTCTCATACATTTGTGTTTGGTGTCAATCATTTACATTTGTTGTCACTTATCTACATTTATATTTGATGTCCAGTCACTTGCATTCCACCCAGTCATATTTTATCTTTCGATGGTTTTTGCTAGGAATGTTATGGCATTTAGGAAATTAAAAAAATAAAATAAATTATTATCTTATTTTATCAAGATACCAAACATAGGTACCAAATATTAAACTATCTACTATTTTTAATATATTCACTTTCTTATTAAGGCTGAATAATAATTAAAATGTCTACAACCATTTTGAATGCATAACCCATTGATAACTCTTTTGAAGATATGACTCCACTAAAAGGTGTACCTAGGTATGAAATGCTAAATAAAGGTACTAAATATTAAATTATTTATATAATTTTTATTTATTTAAAACTTAAAATTTATTTAATAATATTGACAAAGTCTATAACCATTTTGTATGTAGAACCCATTGATAATTCTTTTGAAGGTATGCCTCCATTGGAATACGTACCTAGGTATAAAATATCAAATAGAGGTACTTAATATTAAATGAATTAAAATATTTTTATTTATTTTAACTTTCATATTGATTCAATAATAATGACAAGGTATACAACCATTTTGCATGCATAACCCAATGATAAAGATATGATAATCGAAGATATGCCTCCGCTGGAAGACATGCCTTGGTATGAAATGCCAAACCAAGGCACTAAATATTTTATGATTTACTATTTTTTATTTATTGTAATGTTTTTATTAATGTTTATTAATAATTAGTTGGTATATAACTATTTTGCATGCAGAACCCAATGATAACAATATCAAAGATATGCCTCCACTGGAAGACATTTTTGGGTATGAATTCTAAATGAAATTACTAAATATTATATGATTTATTATATTGTTAATTATTTAAACTTTCATATTAAGGACTAACTTTTAATAATAATTAAAATATCTATACCCATTTTATAAGCATAACCCACTGATAACCTTTTTAAAGATATGCTTCCATTAGAAGATGTCCTTGGGTATTAAATTACCTCATTGAATTCAAGGAAAAGGACACTGTAGGACATCATCATGGATTTTGATGATGAGTACCTAAAACAAAATGATATTTCTCCTTAGCCAACATAATATTTAGTTGAAAAAAGTACTAAAAAATCTATGCAAAATAAGATAATTATATGGACAATTTTAATGTTGTTTAAGTTTGATTGGGTAGCTAAATACCCATCAATTGAACATGTACAAAAAAAATAGTAATAAAAAACCAAAAAAATAAAAATGTATAATATGCATTTGAAAACTTGGAAAGTACCATAAAATGTAACTCAAGTTAGAGACAATTGAGAAACATTATGGTAAAATATATGAGTTGGTCAAATACAAAGATGGATAAATCAGAATAATAGTGAGATGGAAAAATGCAAAAGAATTCATGCATCAATTTTATGCAATAGAGGATTAAAATCATCAAAAAAATCAATGACACCTCATTGAGAATTGAGAAACAATTACAACTCAGTTCAAAAAAGTTACTCAGTCTAATCTACTTACCAAAAATATAAAGTTTTCTAATTTATATCACATTCTAAAAAGAGGTAGACTAATTTATGATTTGTTATATTATAATATTTATTTAAGAATATTGGATTTTATAACATTCCATAGTCACATTATTTAGATAATAGTGCTTTGGGGATGGGAAAATGTCTCACAATGATTGAAAAGGAGGATTTGAAAGAAAAAGTAAAAGTAACATAGTTTATCTCACTTTCTATTGACTAGGTAACATTAATTGACAACACTTAATGGGTTTGCATACATGTTTCTACATTTGATAACCATTAAAGATAGCCTCACCTATTATTCATAAATAAAGTGATGGAAAATTATAATGTTGAGAACCTTTACAAATTGGTTATTTCTAATTTGATAGATATTTTTGGGATGAATTATTATGATATAGGTACCAAGTTAGTGTGTGTTAGTGAAAATGGTGCATCAATAATGCATGTGAACAAAATTAATCTATGTGTTCACCTATAAAAAATATTTTCCTCATATATGACTCCAATCCACTACGTGGCACATAGAATGAATCTTGCTTACAAAATTGTTAGTACATTTCAAAATGTCACAAATGTGAAGGAGCTTATCTATGACTTGCACATGTAAATATCAAGAAGTCCAGAAATTTTTTTAGAATTTCATAAATTTATGATTGAAATGACTAATGGTAATAAAATATTAAAATATGTTGATACAAGATGTATTTCTATGTATGATCTTGCATGTATAATATTTGAATAATATCAATAGTTTATAGATTTTATGTTTAAATATAAGATGGATGTTGACAAGTCAAAAGATTTATTATACCATTTGATAGATTTTGAAACTCTACTAACATTGTGTGGTATTATTCCCATGTTGAAAGAAATGCATTATTTGATGAAACATGCACAAGAGGGATCCATATATATTGTTGACTTCATACGATTGAGGAAATGGGTTTGTCAATCTCTTGATATATTATACTACTCAAATGAAAGTTTAAAGGGACCAATATTTGATCGTAGGTAAATTTTAATAGATATTAAGGGCCCTATAAACTATTTTAATTTCAATATTAATTATCATCTATGTCTTGTTGTTAATGTAAAAGAGATACCACAACACACTTTCTAAGGATGAACTGATATGGTTGGAGTAGGAATTGTATAAGTACCTAAAATATGGGTTCTATATGATAATGTCATATATGAGACAAAAATAAAATTAAGAAACATTTTAAAAATCTTATCTACCAAAATTTGAGATCATTTTCAAAGGAATGAGTTGCTTGAATCCATGGAAGTGGTGAATCCTATATTTTGGAACATTGTAGAGGGTAATGAAATAACAAGTAAATTTTTTTTATCAAATACATGGGTAATCTCATTAATATTTCATTAAGTCTATATAAATCAATGGATTTGAGGTTGAGGGTATTTTAAAAAAGGATTTACTAAGAAAATAGTCAATTCATTTTTAAATTAAATGATTGAACAATATTGGTCCTTAAATGATCCAATAGAAATAGGGGCTATTACAAAGATCTGGAAGAAGTTATATTTTAACACTATTATATAATAAACAATTATAAAAAAAATGATTATATTAATTGTGCCAAACAATGATTTTGGGGTTCATGGAATATGAAAGGGTATTTAGTGCATTATCTTTTGTTAAATCAAAACTTCAGAATAAATTGGATAAAATTTTTGATGCATGTTTGAGGTTGTATGTTTCACATTATATAGTGGATGAGTTTCCATATGAAAGAGTGATTTCTATTTGGAGTTATCTTATTGAAATAAGATGAGTCATTAATACATCTAAAAAATAAGATATTTAAAATGCCACTAAAATAGTATATACAAATGGCAACGATGAAGCACAGGTGACAACAAAATTATTTTAACTACCTAAGTTTTAATTTGTATGTATTTCAAAAATAAATAAAATTCAGTCGTATGTGATAAATTATTATTTTTTACTAAACAATATTTTATCTTTTTAATTCATAAATTTATTAATTCACAAGTATTCTTGTACTAAATATTACTTTGTAAGCTCAATTATGTTTTTTATGAATAACTTTATTGATTTATTTACCAATAGTATAGAATTATTACATTTTGAGCTCTAAAAATAATATATCTTCAACATTCTAATCTTGCATATTTTTATACCTTTTAAACCAAATTTACATTGTTAAATCAAAACAAATGGTAATACAAGTTTATGTTCTATAATCTCATATTCTTAACTAAAAATTTATGAAAAAGTGTATGATGGTTGGGAGAAAAATAACTTGTAAATGTAACATCACTACATTACAAAAAATAAATTGAACATTATAATGATTTATTACACATCATAGCATAATCACCTACCATTATTCCAAAGTCTTAAGACATTTTATTGGTTGAAGAAAAAAAAAGTGTGTCACCCATATAAATAAACACTAAGAGTAAGGAGTCCAAAATTAAAAAATATATTTTAAATATTATAGATAAGATAAATTACAATGGCTATTGTTTAGGCCCAACTCTTAAGACAAATTCTTATTTTATAATATTTAAAAAACATATATAGAATTATAAGTGTAAATCTCATTATTTATCAGACACTTGGGTGTTTATTTGTGTTTCCTAGTCAGGCTAACCTTCTACTTGGCTAGAAGTAGTTCTTTCTATGAGGATCCTTGAATATATAAGATCTTTTTCTACACTATTGATAGTGGTAATACTTGCATGCTCATCTATAGTATCAAATCCTATTGAAATCAAGGATGGGTTCCCTTCAACTTTTAGTTTAAATAAAACTTTTGGGTCCAAGCCATGTTTTCTAATTATTTTATTCCTTTTATTATTTTAATTATTTATTAAAACAAGTTTTTCCTTGAAAGAAATGGCCCTAGATATACTTTTACATGCAATCTTGAAATTCATGTCAAGGACAACAACTTGATTCTTAAAAGTTGTATATTTTGACTACAAATGAATAAATAATATTAATTATTTAAAAATTATAAAATAAATTTTAATTACAAAAAATAATAAAGATAAACTTACCACGACTTTTTCTTTCTTTACTATTGTAATTTATACAATGATTTTATTTTTTGTCCATTTTTTTTAATATGCTTTTCCTTCTACATTTAAATTATCAAGCCTATTTAACATTATATCTATAACATTATCATTAAATCTATTACTCACTATGATATCTCCAAAAATTGCCTAGCTATATAAAACATTACTTTTTATAGGTTGGTGTTTAAACCATTGCATACAATTGATTGTGTTGACTATGGTTGTAAAACCAGACATTGATAACCTAAATCAAACTTTTTCCTAATACTCTCATGTTCTTAAATCTTCAAGGTCAATGATAACATAATCTTTAACAAAGTCCATAGTATTATTGGCCAATAAATTACAAATTGGAAAAAAATTACATTGGTTATCAGTTTTTAGAATCTCCTCAGTAGGATTGTCTATGTTAGGTCGATTTATGGGTGTATAAGGTTGTTTTAAATGCTATGTCATCTGAGAACCCTATATCATATCATGAGTATTAAAAATTTTCATGGGGTTTCCACTATCAATCCCTCAAAATTCTTTGTCAAGATCAATATTATTAAGAAATGTGGTTCATGTTGCACTAGGGAGACCACCGAGAAAAAAGTTTGGAAAAATAGATGTCCATAAATGCAATGTGTCACCACTTTGTATCAAAAAAATAAATATTTTGCATTTCTTGTATTTATAAGGTGTGGTGGTGGTAGTGGTTGTTCAGAAAATTTCCTTTGAAAAGGAGAAGAACCTACAAATAGGACTAAAAATCACAAAAATGAAAAATAAAAAAAAATAATACCATTTTATCATATAACAAAAATAAAAACTTAGTTTTCATTTACATACCTTGATTTTGTTATTGCAATTGAATTGGATAAGTTTTGCCCTATGATGTTTTTACTACACATTATGTCATTGTTTATATATAAGAGGATTAAGATATTAAATGATAACCTTAATCTTTTTTTTTTAATGAAATCAATGATGAGAATGTATATGAAGTTATAATGACAACATGAGAGGAAGGTTGACTAATATGTGGAGGCCCAATCGAACTCTTCATGCATTTTTTTCTTTGCAATGGCTACACCTATGGAAATGATTATGTATTTCCATTAATGTATGTTTTTGCCATAGTCTTAGTAGGTTGTAGACCCTTAATTATTGAATTTATTATCTCAATTATTTAAGCTATTTTTTTGCAATAAATAATCAAAATATTTTTTATATTAAAGAGATCATGATTCATTACTTATATAGTTATTTGAAAATAATAGTATTGCAATGAAAACTAGCATCCTAGGCCTCAAGGGAGAGTGCATTAGTAGTCATTTGGTGATGAAAATAGGTTGGAATAGTTGTCTCATGTAATTAAAAAAATGCCTTGTTGTATAATGCAATAATATAAATTGTATAGGGAAATGTAAAATTTTCATTGTGAATAGCATAATTCAAATCATCCTTAATTCTATTTGAAATAAATGAACACCAATAAAATTAGTTATAGTTGAGAGTACATAGGATATACACAAGAGTTTAGAACAAAATGTCTGATGGTCTTCCCTGTAATACTAATCTACCTTGTAAAAGTTTAATCATACCAAGTAGATTTTTTTTTTTTACTTCTTCAAGTTTAAGCCCAATTATACTACGACATTGAGGATATATAAATAAAAAATAATTAATAGGTTGAGTAATAAATACCAATAGAAGTAAAACTATTCTAAAATTTTCATTAATTATAAAATTAAAAAATTCATACCATCCACTTGCAACACATAGTAGACTTCAAATATTTTTTGTCATCACTAGTGAGTGAGACCTTCATTATGACCAAGTAAATATGATTTTATGGTAGGCCTATGAGTTTGTGGATGTCCTATAGAGTGATTCCATAAAAATTAATTAGTGTTAAAGATAATTTTAAATATAGATGCAACACTTTCAAATATTTCCAATAGAAAATTTTGTAAGAAAATATCTTCTACATATTGAGGCATGTAGATAATCCCCTTGAACTTACACTATTTGATCTAATAATTTTATGTATCTTATTCCTAAATAATTTTGATGATCATAGTGCACATCATATTTTTTTAAGATTATTTAAAGTTAGACTCTATGTTTAAATCTATTTTAGATGATCTCTCGAAAGCCATCATTGAAAACTTTCTATGGTGTTAGATCTTGGTCATTAGAAAATAGGGTAGAGGGACTCGGGAGGATAGAACACAAGAATGATAAGAGATAAATAAAATTATTAAATTTTTTCAAATGAGGTGTGAGGTTCCCTTTTATACGTAAGGATAAAGGGAGGCATAGTGATAAGAAAGGCAGATAGGTATCGGTATGATGTAAACACACATCATTAGTATGTATATGATCAACTAATTACTATAAACATGTGTTTATAACATGCCAATAATAGGATACATGTTGTTTATATTCATATAAATCCTATATATGATTGTATACATCCTATTAATGGCATTTTATATCCTACTAATAACTATTTTCATCATGCCAATGATTATTTTCATAATGCAAATGGTCATTAACATGATATAGATGGATGTTATTAAGATGTATATGGTTATTAATAATATGTAGATGGTCATTATAAGGATGTAAATGGTCATTAGTATGATTCATAGGTCATCATCAAGATACAAATGATCATAGGTAATATGTAGTCTACAATCAATATTTTGTAGACATGCATCTAAAGCATGTAGATGACCATATGTATCCTACCATCAATCATCTACATTATGTTGATGGTTTTTTGTATCATGTTAATGGGTCTCCTAGTGTCATTGTCCTTGCGATATTGATTCCCTATCTATAGACTATTATTTTCATTCCACATTATAAATATCATCTACATTTACATATACATGATTCATTGTATTACATCACATGATTCATTTGCATAATTCTACACCTTACACATTGATTTACCACCATTTTGAAATTGATTCACCTAAAACCCTTTAAGGGTTTTTATTATAAGCCACTAAAATTTTCCCTACCCAAATATAAATGCACTAGAGTGAAGGTGATGAAAACCCAAAAGCATCCAAGTGGTTGTATCATTTCCCAATAGGTATTCCATATAGGACACTTACATCTAGTTCAGATAGTAGAATTGATGTAACCATCCAAGGCTAACTCTAGTTTATGTGACTCTAGAAGCACTCAATCCAAAATTTGGTGACTATTACATAATCTTCTTCAATTTTTATTTCTACTTATTCTATATCCAGAACTATGTTAGCATCAGAACTAACTAATTACATTATTCCTTTGTCATTTCCATATCTAACATACTTTTACTTATTATTTTTATCCTATCTTAGTTTAATAAATTAATTATATGTTCTATATGAGTTTATCATTTAATTCACCTAATATATATCTGATTATCACCCTTGTGCGTTGCCATTTCTATATTCTTAACCCTATCTACCCAATTAAGATCCTTATCCAATTTAGAGTTAAACATTTAGTGAACCTAATATTTGAACATCATGATTGACTAAACACACCATTTAGGTTATTTATTACCTACTTTATCCTAATCTTTATGTTTTTATCTCTCTTATCATGGATGATATTAATTACTTTGATGATTATAATTATGAAACTCTCTAACTCTCCCTTAAAGAAGGAATTAAAATTGATTACTCTTGCATTCTTCTAAGTGCTAAAGTATATAATATAAGAGCATTGAATGATGGTATCTGATATCCCTCTAATCATGTTCATACTCCCACCATTTCAAGAGATGATTTTATCCATTTTAAGGAAGATAAATATCTTTTAACTTTACTTCCTACACCACCATCATATGATTTTAGCCTCTGATATTTGATAAAATATGGATATAACCAAGATGTTCCTCCATATGATCATCAAAAGCTCCAAAAAATACATAAATAAATTATGACTAATGTATAAATTACTTACAAGGGGAATATTCCTTAAATAACCCCCATAATTCCAAAATTCCCAAATAATCTCCCTCCTATCAGGGGTGATGATTCTCCTTTCCCTTAGATTGACATTAAAATTTTTCAAAATGTTAACCTAGAGATCATGGCCTCTTTACCAAGTAATATTAAACCATCGAGAAGAATAAATCATTAAAAACCTAAAGTGAAATTTTTTCCTAATATACTAAAAGAGATACCTTTACAAAAGCTTCCTCAAATTACAATTGATATATCCTCACCAAAATGGAATTAACCAAATTATTATAATGGTCCAAGCTATTCAAAAAGTACCAAAATTTAAATATCCAATACCACTACCAAAATATCCTAAATTTAGTGATCATAAACTTACACTCATTATCCATGAGGATGATAATACTCATATGCTCAGATTAATAAAAGGTGGTAGGTTGTAACCAATTATAACACCTATGAAAAACACCATTATTTCCATAGAATATCCTATTTCTATGATGACCACTATTGGGGATCTTCAAAAATAGGTTTTTATGCTTTAAATACAAATGTCTTTCTATAATATTAATGTAAATGTGGCTTCATTTAATATTCAGCCTATTACATAATGTATACTTAAATATCCTTATCCACAAGATTTTGAGCTATTAGATTTACCTCTCTTTTTTAGTCATAAGGACCCATTCAACCACATGATTAACTAGGTACATTCTTTTGGTCAATGGGAAAAGAGAAAAAACTATTACTGAAAGTATTGCACCTAAACATTATTAATGAGTCTCAAAATTGGTTCTATAACCTACCAAAAGGTTCCTTAACCACTTTTTTATAAGTATAAGATTATTTATTCATGGATTTCAATATTCACAAGGATAAAAAACTTACATTGCAACATTTGCATAATTTCAAGTAATGTGATGATGAATCGATTTAAGATTGTACTATCTAATTCAAAAGTACATTATATGAGTTATCATTTATACCCTTAGATTTGGAATTCAAATTTATTTTTATTAGAGGGATTCTTTCCCCATTAAATAAAATAGCACATCATAAAAATATAAGTCATTTACACATTTATATATGGACATGCATATATATATGCTTCATTCATCCTTACTCATCCAAAGGAGCTTAACATATCCCATTATAAGTACCAATGTTTTATTCCTCACACAAAGGAGAAAGATGAATTACCAAAGAATAATTATTAATAAAAATTTGGTGTTCCTAATCTTTATATGACTAGTTTGAAAATTTTACTTAACATGGGGATAATCCAAGGTCCATGTCCTATCTAAAAACCCCAAGGTTAACAACAAAAAAAGCATCCACATCAATAATATTTAATAATTACCTTATTCATGGGTGGTTATTATTTTTTCATAATCATATTAATCCTACACAAATAAAAACTACTTAAAACATAAGACAATTACAACAAATTGGCTTTGATCTAAAAAATACAAAACAAAGGAGGTTAGAAAGACGCCTTGGGAAACATAATAATACCAATTGCTTGTGGTCCTAAAGTAATTTAAACATGGGTTTGGGTTATGCCTACCAAATATCCATATGAATTTAGACTAGGAACTCTTTGGTTATACCAAATGGAAGTTATATTTGATCCAAATTAGTAAGGTATTTCCTTGTCTCATGAAGGAAAATTAATACATATTCCAAATGGTAGAATTAACTCTTCTACTACACATGTAAAGCATGAAGAGGAACATATTATTTACCTTTTAAACTTATCCAATCATGATTAAAAAAATATCAAAGATCAAACTTATGATTTAAAAGATTAACATATTACAAAATTATCAAAATAATAAAAAACTCCAAAACTCCAAAAATATTTTGAGAATAAACATGTTCTATTGGATCCTTGGCATTTATGTGTTAGTTCCATGTTGATTTTTATTAGGATATTATGTGAGAATAATAGCACATATAGTATAAACAACACATAATATGAGTTAAATTTGGTTGTAGTATATTTCTTGTTAGGTTATTCCTCACTTCACACTAGATACATGTTGTTATAACAACTTGGGTGATGTGCTGATAATGGGTTATGGGAGAAACCACTTGAATGTTATAAAAAACTATAAAGATACTAAAATTTAACCTCTATTAGATGAAAATAGGTATTTTTTGATATTATAATTATCATAAAGTGTGTTATTTATCATATTATTTCCTATTGTTATGCTTATAGAGAGATTATTGCACTTATCATGTAAGATTTACTCCATAATATGTTTATAATCAAGATCTTATTATAATGCATGCAATTAATGTAAGAAATGGATAAGTTATATGTGAGTGTAGGCTCATAAATTTTTTAATATATATATATATATATATATATATATATATATATATATTTGGGTATTTGTTTTATATGAATAGTCATGCTCTCAATATGTTTTCTATTATAGTTTTCTTCAAAAGTGCAGATTCGATTTAAGTAGTATTAGTTCTAATCGATAGATTATATATGTTGGAGCCTTAGTGAAATCCTTTTTAGTTATATTATAATTATGATAATAATTATTCACTCTCATTTATATTAAGTTTTAAGATATTCTCATAATTAGCATGTTCTAAGGAATCTCAAGAACATCTGCTCATAATGGTATGATGAGCATGAAAATTCATTATTTATAGGCATGTTCTGGTCATTTCCTAGCCAAAGAGATGTGGAACACTGGTTAGACCAAAAAATCATAGATTTCACATAAAAATAAGCATATAAAGACAAGTTATCTGAATGATAGATTGTAAAAAAACATATTTATGGTGAAATATATGAAATATTTTGGTGCGAACTCCCTGGACTGTTGGCTAGTTGGTTGGCTCATCTAGAATATCATTTATTTGGATTTAGATAAACTATTGACATCATATGGACTAAGGAGAAAATATAATAGATTTAGACACTATAAAATAGATGGACTCATGTGATATACCATTAATTATCCATAACCATTGATGGATATATTATAGATTTCATAGTACAAGGTTATGTATCATTTGAAGTGGCATAAGATTTATTTATGCAAGGGGTAAGAGGTAAAATTTTGTATCAAATCCATATGATAGTTAAGGTTTTGGATGTGGGAAGAACAATTATACCTGATCCTTTTAAAATGGAGTAATTACTTTGAATGCCATGGGGATGTGTGTGATAAATTTGTGAATGGTGAAATAGAATGTATAGAGAGATAGAATATGAGGTGAGAATGGATAATCAATAGGATATAGAGATAAATAAGACACTATAATTTTAATGAGAATTGAGACAATAAAGGAGGTGGAATCTCCTACAGAATGTTTATGTACTTGTGAATAGGAGTAAACAAAGCAGTAAAGTAGGAGAAAAGAGTAAAGATGAAGAAAGAAAAGTGGAGTGAGATGAAGGAATAAGAATGTAAAGTGGGCCCAAATTAATAGAGGAGAGAATAAAAGTATCAAGGAAAGAATATAGGATGAAATTTTTAGTGTAGAGGTAGATCAAGTTGTCAATAGTCTTACATCATAGATATGCATAAGAGTATTCCATATTAAAGATTCATATCTGTCACTTAAGGAGTAGAGACCAAGTCATAGTCGATGAATCATAGGTTCAAGCTTAAAACATGATGAGGATAGAGGTAATGATTATTCACCTTGGAAACTCACATCCCCCCAACCTAATTTTTTTGAACATAGTAAGAGTTCCTTATAAGTTTTGGAAGATGAAGAGTGGTGAGGACCAGTGACTAAAACATTCCATAACAAAAAAAAAATTGTTAGAGAAAACATATAATTAAGTAGTGCAAGGCTTCATGAGAGAACAAAAGAGAGGATTAAAAGCCTTATAATTTATTTAGATTGATATTCACATTCTTGATCAGCTAAATGAGTGGATTGACCAAATATAAATTCTAGAAGAAGAAGAAGAATGGAATAATTTAGACACTTCTTCATCATAAAATCTAAATTAGATATATAGTGAATTACATACCTAAAGAAACATTGGTAGCACAAGTGAGTCCTATTATTTTGTAACCACTACTGATCCAACCATAGATTTTTATAGTTGTGACAAATCCCAATATGGCATTGTAGTTGGGTGCCTTTATTCATCTCACATAGTATGATGGGTCTACAGACCCTAAACAATACCTAATAACTTAAGATATGAAGTGTCAAGACAAAGGATTAACTAATGAGGTAGTAAATAAATGTGAATTTTTTAGTGCTTTATCAGGATGAGCCTTAGAATTTATGTTTTTCAAAGACAAAAATGTATTAAGTCTACAAGATGTGAATAATTGGATTATCATAGAGTTAAAAATAAAAATAAGTTCTATCTATACTATCCAAGACCTCAAATAAATTTAGTATGGAGAAAAAGAGACTATTAATGATTATGACCACAATTTTTTTGACATGATGAAAAAGTTGAATTTGTCTTGGAAGACAAGGATACATTTTCCTAGTTTGTAGAAGGCTTGTGACTGAGAATAAGATTTTCCATTTTACAAACATGGTATCCTACAAAAGTATAGGCAAGGATAATTATAATCCATGTAGCACAGATTGAATATTATGAAGAAGCTTCAGATCCAAGTTTGTAGATATAAAATATGCTATAAATTCTTATAAAAAGGTTAGAAAAATAATAGGATGTAGAAGAAAGGCCAAGATTTGGTCTTTGGTGCATGGAGTGTGGCAAAGAATGACAACACAAAAATGAGTGTCCTAGAGTAAAAATAGATTTATAAAATATATGTAGAATTATCGGACATACAACATCTCAATGTCATATTCTACATTAGTACATAAAAAATCCACATATATTATATTAATTTTTTTGTAAATATCATAATCATGATGAAAATAATTGTAGATCCCTTCGAAAACTAAAAGAAGACATCACTAAAAATGTTTTTATAGTCATTACTTAGCAAATGACTAGTATGAATCAAACTAATCTAAATATTGAATGCAATATATAATGTACCAACCCTGATGCCACACCTTGGGCACAACATATACTAGCTTATTATCCTATATAAATTCCTAGTTAAGAATCAACGTATATATAATTAGACACCTCCTATTCAGAATTAGAATATTTGAATCTAATAATTATGCATTCATAATAACCTATGTGGGCATCGTAGTCATCATAAACTGAATATGGTAGATATATATGTGTACATCAAACTCAACCATGGAATGCCAACTAAATTCTATGGACGTCGAAGCACAATAATCCTATAATCGAGAGTTTCAAGCTAATAGAAGAAGAGGTGGATATAGGGGAGGTTATCAATTAGGTGCACAGAGAGGAAGTGGAAATGGTTCTCAAAGATATCCTATTCAATGTTACATATGTGTAGAATTCAACCATTACATAATAATTATCCCTCGAATACCCAATGGCAAGCCTACTACACTTATTTTCATATGTCAAATAATCATGACACTGAAGATTGTCCAATCTTAGAGAAACAACATGTATACAAAGTAGTATAGAATGTTAAATTAATTAACATAGAGCCATGATAAGATGATTTTATAAATGTGGTAATGTGAAGACATAATGTAGAATAAGGAATATCTCCTATCAAAATGTTGCATGTCCATGGCATAAAGAAGGTTTATGTAGATAAGTATCCTTAACCTAATACTAAGAAATGTTTAATGAAGGAAGATACATAGATTATAAAAACCTTACAACCAAAAGGGACTATAGAGACTAATGATGCCACCACTAATGTGAAGATATATGGAAAAATAGTGCACATTATGTGCCAATAGGGAGTTGTGACTATAATGATAGATTTTATCAAACTATTAAGTACCCTAAAAAATGAGGATATATCAAAAAAAAATATAACTTACTCCATAATGTATTAGAATGTGCACATAAAGGACAATAGAGAATGGATAAACTAGTTTGGTAAATTAATATAAATAAGTCATGGGACATATATGTGAGGATGGACATAGAAATAGTAGAATAAAAAATACCTAATGTAGTATTTAAATTTGATAAAATAATAAATATGATTCATTGGTCAACATGGGAAGCCATTAGCAGATTGCCATTGAACTAGATTCCATTCACATTTATCCTTGTAAATTACATATGAGTAAAACCCATCAGATGCTTAGAATATGTGGAGATCAAAATCATAGACCTCAATTTGTGAGGGTACTTTGAATTCATCAACACGAATATAATGGCTATACACTAAACTATGATAATTGGAAATAAATGGGCCTATGATAGTCAATTGATAATCAACACAGTCTTAGACTAGATGGAATCTCACCAAGATGACAAGGTCATCATAATCTTGTTGAACAAATAAAATGCTAAACCATACATAATCCCCAAGGAGCCAGACTCTCCATATTATCTTATAGGGAATAGCTAGATGAAATTTAATTCATAGAGGGAACCATAGAAACTATGAGATACAAAATGTAACTATATGTACCATAATTCCAAAAATTCACTCTAACCTCTAATAAGTGAAAAATTACCATATGGTATTGCATAACCAACATAAAAACCAATGTTGAACCATCAAAAGTGATGCAACTAGATAATACCAATGTGTGATCTATATTGGTAAGATCTCCTACCCATTTTAAAGTAAATTTTATATATCATATAGGTTAGACATATAAGAAATATATTGATCCTATGTTATAAGGTATACTACCTTTGGATACAATTTCTTCAATCAGTGGTTATTTAAATACTCATCTATTGAATTGATCAAAAGGGGACCACAACATAAGACCTTTACACATGGTCCTTACAACTAAATGTCAACTACCTTAGTACTTTATAATTGAAAACATTGACCAATTCATTTTAAAATTTTAGTAGAATGTGTCATACACTGATTAAAGGGTTAGTGATCTCAAATATGCAATAAAAATAATCATTGTGAATTGGTGGTCAATGCATCAAGATAAAAGTCTAGACTAGGAATAAGTACAAAAAATGATGATTACATGATTTAAATTGCTAGATGGATCAAAACAAGATTGACCAATCTTTTAATAAGGGAACTATGTATAGATCTATATATATAGGTGCATTGATGTTTAGAATTTGAAAGGAGTGGCTTCTAAATATTGGGTACATTATTTTAATTATACCCTAGGGGTTTTTCCAAATATTTAGTATATACACCAAGAGAACTATATGGGAACAAAGCAATGGACATAGGTTCAACATGATTTTATCCAAACATTCATTTTTGAGAGTGACAGATTGATAGGATATCAAGCAGTATAAAAATTGAAGGTGTTTCTATGTCATGGAAGGATTGGAGACATATATAACTTGATGGAGTCCACATTACAATAGAATGTAGATTGTGACTTGAAATATGCCTTACAAACCTCCCAGGAGGAGAAAAGTAAAAAACATAATAGAATGCAATCATGTCATAGAATAAAGTAACAAGATTAATTGACATCAGACTTAGAAATTGAATATATGGATCCCACAAACTTATTTAAAATAGAAAGAAAAGTTAAACAGTTAATAAAGCCAATCATAAGATAAACTAAATAGGATAGACTTTGAAACATTAATGTACTAGAGAGGGAAGGATAATGAGTAATAAGAGATTAAATTCATAAATATTAATGTAAGATGTATCAACAACCTCTGAATAAATATATTGTAAATATAGGCATAAAAGATGCTCCAAAAATGACACACATTAGGGATTAGTAGACTCAAGAAGGAATCTCAGAAGTCATCCAAATCTTAAGGTATTATCAGGATGTGTTCCCTATAAAATTTATAAAATTCAAAGGTGTATATCCTTCCCTAAGGGAAATGCACATCAAACTGAAGGAGTGAACACAACTGATTAAGAAAAGACTTCACCGCTTGAATCCTAACATGAAGCCAAAGGTCAAAGCTGAAATTGATCACATGCAAGAAGGAATCATATTCCCTATAGTAAATCTGATTGGATAAATTTAATGATACTAGAACCAAATAAAATTGGTGAAATTTGAGTCTATGGAGATTATCATAGTCTGAATGATGCTTGCATGAATGATCCCTTCCCCATACCTATCACAGATGAAGTATTTAAGGCTATAAGAGGACACAAGGTCTATTCATTCATAGATGAATTTAGTAGTTATCATCAGATACTGATCATAGAATAGGATTGAGCTAAAACCATGGTTTTTTTGAAAATGGGGCTCATTTGCCTATAAGGCAATGCCTTTAAAATTAAAAAATGCATCAGTGGTTTTATCCAAAGCATTAGTGACTATGTTCAAAGATTTTATCCATAACTTCTTAGAAGTCTACTTGGATGATTGGGTGATGTTTTCATTATTTAGGAATCACCTATCCAAACCTACACTAATGCTAGAAAGATGTAGAACACTATGAATTACCTTGAATTTAAAGAAATGTTTATTTTTTACATCCTTTAATGTTTTTTTGGGTCATGTAGTATGTAGCAAAGGAATTCTAGTAGACCAAGATAAGATCATAGTATTTTTTGGGATGCCACCATTGACTAGTTTCAAAGAGGTAATATATTTTCTATGCCACACCAAATATTATAGGAAATTTATAAAAGGTTATGCATCTATATCCACACCCTTGGAAAAGCTAGTACATAAAGGAATGTAGTTCATATGGATGAAATCATGTCAATATGTGTTCATATATTTGAAATAATGATTGGTGACTATGCCAATATTGGTTTTCCTAGATTGGAGTAAGCCATTCTAAATTCATGTAGATGCATCAGTGATAGTAGTTGGAGTTGTTTTAGAACAACCAAGACAAGGAGGAATAAACCACCCCATCTACTTTACAAGCAAAAAGCTATCAACCACATAAAATAATTACACTAAAATAGAGTATGAGGCTTTATCAATGGTGTTCACACAACAAAAGGTTAAACATTAATTATTGGTAACACCATTTGAGTTATTTATAGATCACCAAACACTATGACATTTTTTCAATAAGCCTATGATTGGAGGAAGAATTTCTAGGTGGTTTAATCATTTTCAATAATTTTAGTTTCACATAAATGTTAAACCTAAAAGGAATAATGTAGGACCTAACCATCTAAGCAGATTGCACAATAGTGAGTAACCAGAAGAATCCAAGATGAGTCTCCAAATGCACATCTTTTTTGAGTAATTGCAATCCAATAACATTTAGAAGAAATTACATAGTTTTTGGATCAAGGGAATTTCCCATCGCATTATCAAAATAGAGAATATAAGTAGTTAATCACTTCTTACCATATACCATTATAAATGGATTTATTTATCACCTAGGTAAGGATGAGGTTCTATGTAGAGTAGTCCTAAAACATGAGTGATCACATATACTTGAAGGATCACACCAAGGAGTATTTTTAGATCATTTTGCAGGTGATTCTACTATGAGTAAAATTATATAGAGTAGGTTATGGTTGCCCCATTTATTCTAGGATGTGATTTGAATTGCATAATAGTGAAATGTACGTCAGTGCATGGAGAAGACAAATCAGAGGGATAAAATGTTGTTATATCCTATGCTTATGCAACAACCATTTGAATAATGGGGGATAGATTTTTTTTACCCAATAAACATATCCATGTATAATACATCATTACTATGATAGATTAATTCATGAAGTGGGTAGAATCTATTATGACAACTAGTTGTGGTGTGAAAAACACTACAAAATTTATGTATGAAAACATCATTACCAGGTTTGGTTGTTTGATAAATATGGTAAGTGACATGGGTACCAAATTCCTAAATAAAAAAATCAAAACCCTAACTAATGAATTTCTTATTACACATCATAATAGCACAGCTTATCATCCATAATAAAATGTCTAGCAGAAGCTATGAATAAAGTGCTTAGGAAAATGCTTATGAAAATATGTGATGTATAGTATAATGACTAGGAAGACTGATTTCCTATATTTTTATGGGTATATCACACACACTACAAATGTGCAATAGGATTTACACCATTCCAACTGGCTTATGGCATAGAGGTAGTCATGTCTTTGTAATATGTGGTTCTTAGAATACACATCACCAATATCATGTTTTTGGATGATCAAGAGTCATTGATTAATAGAATCATAGATTTAAATAGTATGGAGGAATAATTTAGTGGAGTAGTTTGGACATAGGAGATCCAAAAATGTAGCCAAAAGGCATGGCATTGCAAAAAAAAATACACATTAAGGAATTCTAGGTGGAACAAGTGGTATTTTTATATAACAACCAATTCTTTGAAAATGCCCATATATAATCCATGAAATATCATAGTATGGGACTATGATTTTGAAATATATACAAGTAAATATTCTATGAGGTTAATTGAATGTTTGTAGGTTAAATACCTACCACCAATAAGTTTGATTTATAAATTTGAGGAGGTGTTATGATGTACCATTTTAATTTAGGGTTCTCTTTCTTGTTTTTATGTGAATTTTAGTTTGTTAGATTTTATTTTGTGTGATTATGGTGTGCAAGTTTGTTTTAAGTCACAATAAATAAAATATGGAAATATTTTATAGACAAGTAGATGTACTAATAAAAGGGTTGGTAGAGACACATGGTATAATTAAAAATGGATGATAGATATTAAGTTTGGGAGATGAGATCTAAATCTAAAAATGGATAATGGTTATTTATAGACATTAATTATTAAACAAGTGAGAGAATCAAGATGAATCCCAAAAATATATTTTACATCAACATCACCAAGTGAATAGATGGGTATGGAGGAATAAAGGAATGATGGTGTGTCTAATCAAACATCATAAAAGAGTCAAATAGGTGTCATATTAGGCTGAAGGATGTCAAATAATCAAAGAGAAATATTGAAATTCAATGTTCCCATGCACATGACCCAATGGTAGGTCTTTACATTCAAAGGGCAAGGAGTTAAATTGGCATGTTAATACCTATAAATAGGTGATCAAAAATGATAAGTTGACATTATAACCTTTGCCAAGTTTTATACTAGTGATTTCTTAGAATTTGAATAACTTTATATGATCCAAAGTATTCTCAATATCCACATTACACAAAATTCAACTACACACAATGTTGACACTGATGATGGTTGCATACAACAAAATCAAGGGACTTACAATGGCTCAAATGGTAGACATTGGAATTAGGGATAATTTATAATAGATAAAATTTGTATATCCTTAAGTGTATGATTTCATAAAATGTGCAAAATAACATTTATTTGGGTAGAGAGGACCATAAGACATGGAAGCCCTAACAGTCACCCAATATAAAATTATGTAACATAGATGTTGAAATATTGATCTGACTTCTAACTTTTGGCTATTTTAGTAACATCATGCAATTATTATACGGGAGATATAATGAAGGTAAGATCTATCTATCCCTAGATGTTACTATTTATATCAATGATGTTGATATGGAAAGAGAAATAGGATTTGTGGTATGAGGGAAGCCATTAACACCTTATAAATTAAAGAACCCACCTATTTTACAAGAAATCATAGAGATGAATGCTAGAGGCATAAGAAAAGTACTAATAAATGACATTAAATATGTACATGTTCAAATTATTATAGAATGCATTACTAGATGGTTCTGAAAGATAGCCGCAAAAGAAACAATAAAAGATGTCATCGACATTTCTTATTGCATGATTCACCTTAGTGAGGAATTTAATTTTTTAGACTTCATCATTTTTAAAATTTCCATGATTTCAAAGTAGACATTCCAATATCAATTTTTGGTATTTCTCTTAGTATTTAAAAAAGATAAATCCCCAAAAGTTATTGTACATATGAATGTCAATCACTCACCCACCATCACTTTTCAAGATCTCATATATAAGATAAAAGAAAGCATATTTTTGCACACAAGAAACTATTTACCACATGGTGGGAATAACTTGTTTAAATAGTGAACTATCACCCTTGCATCCCACCTAAGGTAATGAAGTAGTTGGGTCAATATGCAATTGTCATAGAGCTCCCACACAGAACCATCATGTGCATACATAAGCTACTCAAAGTACCTAGTTCAACATTACCCTTCTTTATTAATATGGAAACTATATAGCATGAGGTCACACACTAAAAATATCTAGTTGTACATAGAGTGATGCCTTTATAATAGTCAAGCCATAGGAACCTCAAGTTATTTCATACACAACAAAACCCATGTCTCTAGTCTTAACTCTATTGGATCATGGCAAGAGGAAGGTCCCTGAAGGGCACATATATTATTCATATCCTATATGATGTATGTAGAGAAAGACATGGTTATAAGACCCAAATGTGACCTAAATAATAAGCTAATGTAATTAGGACAAGATTAAAAATAATGTGCAACACATCTATTACACGATGAAGGATGACATGGCTATCAATTTGTATAAAAAGGAATAATAAAAATAATATGTCTTTTGAAAGTTAATGCACATTAAGAAGGTACACAAAAAATTTATAGAATGCCTTTGGGTGGAGCTACCTATTTTCCCACCATTAATTATTATGGATACTGTTGCTGAAGAAGCCCACCTGAAGGAGTTCAAGAAATAATTCACTATAGTGGGAGTGCATGAAAGCTATTCACATCCACAACTATTGGATCCACTTCCCAAAAGTAATCCAAAATTAATTCACTAAAGGAACTGTTACAGGCTTAAGTTACACCCTTGGAGAAGGTTCATCAATCTCTCTCCAACTAAGATTATAAAATTGGGACAACCCCAGGCTTGGATGGCCTATGTTAGGGTTAAACCTTTGGATTAGGTCAACTTCCTCTTTGATTCTCAGCTAAGACTAATGCTAAACTAATGCTTCACAAGGAAAGGTGTTAGAAAGAGAATAATATCTCCTAATAAAGTTAACCAATCGATACACCAAACTTAAGAGGGAAACTCCAATAAGTTCAAACCAACACTATATCAATAGAGGATAATACTAGCTTACATAACCTTAAGATCAAGCTATTTGCATAAGTATTTCATAGAAGAGGTTCATAGTAGAACACTAATATAAACCTATAAACAACACTAAAAACTCCCTAAAAATATTCATAAAAGAGGATAATGGATGAGGAAGATTCTCCTTCACAAAATGCCATCATACACAACTCATCAAACATGGATTCAAGGCAAAATATAGGCAAAGAAAGTCCTTACTACATTAAGAGGTAGTTTTTACAAATGCTTGACAAGGTCGAGCCTAATCAAGATGAACATACTTTGTGGAATCTCAAGGAATTTCCCATGTCTTAGAAAGATAAAAAGTCTAAAATTTTAGAACCCCTTACACAATGGAAAGAAAGGGATAATTTAGGAGAAGGCATAGAGAGAGAGAGAGAGAGAGAGAGAGAGAGAGAGAGAGAGAGAGAGAGAGAGAGAGAGAGAGAGAGAGAGAGAGAGAGAGAGAGAGAGAGAGAGAGAGAGAGAGAGAGAGAGAGAGAGAGAGAGAGAGAGAGAGAGAGAGAGAGAGAGAGAGAGAGAGAGGAGCATGTTGTTCATGACAATCAATGATCTATCATCTTTCAAGAGATATTTTAGTAGGCTTTTGGTATAATTAGAACAATTCATTATGAACAAGATATTCATGATATTCCCAAATAGCCTCCAAATCATTCCATTGGTTGAACAAGCTATACTAGAATATAAGAGTTTGCCAAAAGTGGTAAGTTATGATCTTGCTAGAAATGAATGCTCTAATTGATTTTCAATTCCCTGAGCCCTATCACTATGGATTTTCCACTAGATTTCATTATAAGGACAAAATCCTCATATTTTTAAATTGCCAAGGACACATCATGTCTATTTTGAGTGGTAGTTTGTCAAGGTTATGACTTGGGATGATCTTTTCATTAATCATATATCTACTCTATGCCTTGGATCTTGGATTGAAATAAATATAAGTGAAAACCAATAAAATGATATTGGTTTTACTATAGTTTTATATATGTATATATCACTCTATTCAGTGTCTATTCCCATCTAAGCATACATTGAGCTCCTTTCCTTTACCCTTTTTCACCAACTTGGGTCAGACCTAAGTTTAGGTCCTTTAAAATTCCTTGTCAAGTTGGGTCCATTTTTATTTATTTAATTTTGTTTGAATGCCCTAGGTTATTTCTTTACTATTGGTTGTAGGAAATCAACTCAGATCAATGACCCCTTTGACTTTATTTCGCTCTATTGGATTTTGAGATCTAATTAAAAATAGATCATGGGTCTTTGGGACCACTTCCCCAAACTTGGTTCCTCATTAGTCCCAGGGATTTGATAACTATTTGACTTGCTCATTCTCTCACATGTTTGAAACTTATCAACCATGCATTCCTTCTCATGTTCCTGCCAAGGATTCTAAATCCAAATGGTCACTTTATGGGTCTTAAAAATGACATCCATGCATACATCTACCATTTTTTGACCAAATTTTTAATTTTATAAATTAAAGCATAAAGATCATGGGGGCACCAAATTTGTAGAGTGGAATTAACACTAAAAGGAATAAATGTTTTTTTACTAACATTTTAAGCTTTTTGAGTGCTTTTGTAAAATGTTGAAGTTGATCAGTTCATGTGATCTTACATGATGTCTTGATCATAGTCTAGTCTAAAATGGATAAGTATGGAAAGCTAGAAAATTCTACATTAGGAGCTAACTTTAAACATGTATACCTTCTTTTACACTTCATCACGTTAGTCACAACTCGACACATATAAAATAGACTCCAAAGTGAATAGACCCATATGATTTTTTTCATGAGACTACCACACATGCTGGATCTAGTTCCATGAAAATGCCTAATCAAATTTACTACCACTAGAACCAAATGTGTGGACAAGATCTAGATGAAATGAGTGGACCAGATGAATTCTACATCCTCCCATGTTTATCCAGAGCACTCCATTAGGTTTTTTCAGCATTGGAATAGTCTTTAGAAATTGATGAATTACACTTTAAGTGAACCTAAAGTGCTTCAAAATATTTTATGAGATTCATGATTTATCTATTCCACTCATTCCATCTAGATCTAGTTCATACCATTTTGATCATTTGATCGATTAGGATCTCTTCCTCTTAATTTACATTAGGATTATTAGAAACTAGGCACATGATTGGTATGTTAGCCAGATATGGCCAACATTTTTGGTGAATTTTAGAGAAGCATGCTTGCTAATATTGAGAACCCATTTCATTTTGTCATAACTGATCCATTGAGCATGGAGTCACTTCTCTACAACTAAGTTGATCATTAAGATGATGCAAGGCTACTTATTTTCTAGAAATTTATCTTGAAACAACCAACACTAAAATATAAAAAAAAGGAAAATATATGTAGTCAAATGTAGGAAAGAAATAACAACTAATTTACTAAACAAAAATGTGCATAAGAGCACATAAATAAAATCATGAAGCCTACTCTAATGTATATATAAGTTTACAATTTACAATTACTTCATACCTAGATCAAATGGAAAGGATTTGACATCATTTACTTGTGATGGACTAGGCTAGAAAACACCTTGCCTTCAAGAGCTCATGATATGTGAGTTGAGATGCCTAACTATCAATCCCATTAGCATACTCTCAAGTGGATGAAATGGGATAAACATGTCTCCAATATAGACATATTAGTTTGTTTCTTCAAGGCTTACTCTAAATTAGACTATAGGGGCCCCTATAACCTCATCCTTTGAACTAGTGCTTGGTTAACTATCTAGGCTTAGGAAAAAAAGCTCTAAGTCATCCTAAAAGGCAACCTCCTCTTGGTCATTGGAGACAATGCCAATTTCAAAACCATATTTTCTCTATTTAATTTTAAGGGGACCATATGGTAGTTTATCAATCCAACTAGGGCCCAACATGTCATATCCCCATGGCTTTGAATCTGACCATTCTCCATTTTTAAGGATTCAATACTACCTTCAAAGGATATCTCATCTTGAGATTGGTCAGAACCCTCAACCTAATGGGTGAGTTCTTCTTCATGTTTTAGAGGAGGTATATGCTAGTTTAGAACCTCTAGTTGATCTATAAATTCATAGTATAGTTATTTCCATACTTCATCTTGATCCTATTTTTCCTTTACTCCTTACTCGAGTTTATTTATGACTTATCCAACATGGTTAGCTAACTAATTTGCTATATCAATCCTTTCATATTACTCATTTTCATCTATAGCCATACTAGGTGGAAGATCTTGAGACTAAAAAAAATCTTCCCTACTCCAAGCTACATCCTTTCTATCCATATCTTCATATGTGAAGGCATCAGTACTATCTTCAGGCTCTAAAATATCAAAGCCATACCAAGAATTCAGATTAAAACCCGAATCTTCCCCTTTTGGAAGAAGTGGACCACCTATCATGACCTCTTCATCATAAACACTTGTGCTTTCCTCTTTAGGCTCTACTTTAACTACAAGGTCCTCCTCTATTTTTTCAAAAATATTCTCCTTTATTATGAGGGATATGGTGGGAGGGTGAATAAGTTTGCCTTGTTTATAGATCAAGAGAGTATCCCTCTAAGTAGGCATTTTGGAAGCTATTTTAGGTAGTTTTTTAGGGAAGGGGGGAAAATTGAAACTCTTGTACACCAAGATAATTGATCCGAGCTATAATTTTTTGATTCATTTCTTACACAATTCACCCCTCTTCTATCAAGACTAGCTCCTAGACTTTCTCAGTTATAATTTCTCTTTTATGTTTTGCATCCTCTTTGAATAATTTCCATGAGAGAAACATGAAAGATTTGGACACCTCCTCCTTTTCTTGAATGGGTGTGGAGAGGGTGTTTTCATATTAGAGCGTATGAAACATTTGGGGTCATTAACATAGGAGAGGATCCAAGATGGAAAATCTTCATGTTCCTCAGCTGATAAAGGTGAGACTTAGCAAGGTTGACTAGAGGGGTAAGTAGGTTGATATGGATGATAGATAGGCTCATAGTAGGGTTAGTATGAATGATTAAATATATACTACACAAAACTTTGAGGGACACTTGGGGTGAAGCCATGAATATTGTTAAATTGATATAAAGGATAAGGAATGAACAAACATTCATTTTGATCAAATGGGTGGTGATTGTACATACCAAATTACGGTGATTAGACACCTAGGTTGCTTAAACTAGCTGATAGATGTTTGGAGTCATCATTAATGTTATAGAATGCCTCCAACATTTGATATGCAAAAGAACAAAACAAGAAATTCTTCCACTACTTTAGACCTTAGCCCCACTAGGCATGCCATAAACTATTATAGGCTTTATTTTCACCCTTGGAGAGGGTTCTTCAAGCTCTCTCCAACTAAGCTTATAAAATTAGGACAAGCCCAAGCTATGGGTGACCTATGTTGGGGCTAAACCTTTGGATTAGGTTGACTTCCTCTTTCACACTCACCTAAGACTAATGCTAAATGAATGTTTCATAGGGAAAGGGGTTAGAAAGAGAATAAGGGATCCTAAGAAAGTTAACTAGGTGATGCAAAAAACTTAAGAGGGAAACTCCCATAAGCTCAAACCCACACTAGATCAGTAGAGGATAATACTATCTTACACAACCTTAATATCAATATATTTGCATAAATATTTCATATAAGAGGTTTAGAGTAGAACACTAATATAGACATATAAACAACACTAAAAACTCCCTAAAAAAAGTCATAAAAGAGGATAATGGATGAGGAAGATTCTCCTTCACAAAATGCCATCATACACAACTCATCAAACATGGATTCAAGGCAAAATATAGGCAAAGAATGTCCTTACTACATTAAGAGGTAGTTCTTACAAATGCTTGACAAGGTCAAGCCTAATCAAGATGAACATACTTTGCAGTATCCCAAGGAATGTTCCATCTTTTAGAAAGATAAAAAATTTAAAATCTAAGAACCCCTTACATAATGGAAAGAAAGTGATAATATAGGAAAAGGGGAATAGAGAAAGAGAAAGGGGGAGCATGTTATTCATGACAATCAATGAGCTATCAACTTTCAAGAGATATTTAAATATATTTTGGTTTAATTAGAATAAGTCATTATGAACAAGATATTTGTGACTTAACCAAATAGCCTTTGAATCATTCCATTGGTTGACCAAGCTGAACTAGAAGACAAGAGTTTGTCAAAAGTGGCAAGTTATGATCTTGCTAGAAATTAATGCTCCAACCAATTTCAAATTCCCTAAGCCCTATTGCTTTGGATCTTCCACTAGATTTTATTATGAGGACAGAATCCTCATATATTTAAACAACCAAGGACATGTCATGTCTATTATGAGTGGTAGTTTATTGAGGACATGACTTGGGATGATATTCTCATTAATCATATATCTTCTATGTGCCTTGGATATTGGATCAAAATAACTATAGGTGAAAACCAATCTAAGGATATTGGTTTTATTATAGTTTTATATATGTATATATCACTATGTGAAAGGTCTAGTCTCATCTGAGCCTACATTGATCTCATTTCCTTTACCCTTTTTTCCAACTTGGGTCAGACTTATGTTTGGGTCCTTTCAACTTGCTTGTCGATTTGGGTTCATTTTTCTTTATTGAATTTCATTAAACATCTTGACTCATTATTTTTCTATTGATTGTATGCAATTGACCCAGATTAATGACCCCTTTGACTTTATTTTTCTCTACTCAATTTTGACATCTAATTAAATGAATACCATGGATCTTTGGGACCCATTACCCCAAGCTCAATTCCTCATTCACCCCTGGGATTCACTAACTATTTAATTTTCTTGATTGCCTACATGCTTGACACTTATCGATCATGCATTCCTTCTTAGTTTCCCACCAAGGATTTTGAATCTAAATGGTCACTTATGAGTCTTAAAATGATGTCTATGTAGATATCTACCATTTTTTACCAATTTTGTAATTTTATAACTCAAAGTGTAAAGATCATGGGGGCACCAAATTTGTAGAGAGTGGACTTAACACTAAAAGGAATAAATCCTTTTGATCCACTAGCCTTTTGAGATTTATAAGTGTTTTTTAATTTTTTTGAAATTGATTGGTTCATGTGATCCTTCATCATGTCATGATGATGGTCTAGTCTAAAAGAGATAAATATGGAAACTTAGAGAATTCTAAGTTAGGATCTAACTTTGTACATGCATATCTTATTTTATGCTTTGTCATGTGGGCTATAACTTGGTGCATATGAACTAAAATCCAAAATGAATAGACCCATATGATTGTTTTCATGAGACTACCACACATGTGAGATCTAGTGCCATGAAAATGCATATACAACTTTCCTACCACTAGAACCAAACATCTGGACAAGCTCTAAATGGAATGAGTGGATAAGATGAATTCCATTTGCTCCCATGCTTATCTAGATCACTCTATTGAGTTTATGTATCTTTGTACCAATATTTAAAAATTAATGAATTATACTTTAAGTGAATCTAAATTACTTAAAAAGATTTTGTGAGCTTCATGATTTTTCCATTCCACTCATTCCATCTAGAGCTAGTTCAAACCATTTTAATCATTAGATTGATTAGGAACACTACCTCTTTCTCTACATCAAAATTATTAACAATTGGGCATATATTTGGTATTTTGGCCAAATATGGATAGAAGGAAGTGCATGCAAATAATATATAAGAAGGTGATAAATGAATAATAAATAGAACCATTGGATGCCTCTATTCAAAAAACACTAGATTATGTTCCCCTAGCCTATTTATCACTAGAAATAGTACCAAAATTCAAGAAGATTACTTTGAAGTGCCCAACACACCCAAAGACTAGGGTGTCTAAGAAAATGGTCCAAGCATCTATGCCTACACCTTCACCATCATAGTCTGATGATCTAATGATGGAAACTAAAGAATTCATGTTGGATTAACTGGTACTAGAAGAATAATACACTGTATAGGAAGAGGTGGCAAGGGCCTTAGAGCACCAACAAAGGAATTAGGATAAGAGATAGAATAAAGAATAGGTTTAATAAAATAGGATACCAAATAAAAATAATAATAATGGGTTGTGGTACAACCATTAACCAAGGAAATTGAGGCTCAACCATAAGCCAAGGGTGTAGAAGTGATACCTAAAGAGGCTAAAGTGCAAAAAGTGTAGAATACATAGGATAAGGAGATACACAAGGAGGCTAATATGGATAAAAAATAAAAAAATCATCAAAGCACCAATGAGGTAGACAAGCAATAGGCTTCAAAGGAGGAAAATAAAAGGTAAGTTTCTACTGATGTAGATAATAAGTAAATTGAAAAAGTAGACAAGTAGAATAAATAATAAGAAGAAAAACAAGGGAAAGAATATGAATACAAGTGGTAGAAAGAGGAAGAGGAAAGGAATTGAAAAATAAGAGTAATAGAAGAGGAAAGTTAACACAGAAAGGAAAAATAAAAAAGAACAAGAGTAAAAGAAGCATGAGGAAGAGACTATAAAGAAATAGGCCATCAACAAAGAATAAACGAGGCAAGATAATGAAGAAGAGGTTAAGTGAAAGACTAGCACTGAAGTAACTAAATATAATTTATAGGAGGTGTAGTAAAGGATAGGGGAGGAAGTTGCATAGTTGATGACAACATAGGTGGTTGAAAAATAAGAGATGATAGTGTGATCAAGGAATTTGATGAAAAGAAGAGGTTAGATCAAGTGTTAGTCCATAAAACTATGAAGTCGACACACTAACAAACTAAAATCTCTAAGCCTAGATCTTATGGGGAGATTAATGAACAAATAACAATTGAAAACCCAACTACAATGCAAAGAACATCAATCTTTACCTTCCTTGAGAGCTCTAAATGATTTCTTCATTCAGATTACTTAGATTATGCATAAGAAGTCTTCATTAATGACATATGGCTAACATCGTCTCCTCTATGCACCATAGTTGAATTCTTGGCTTGATTGATATGGCTTGGCTCAACTTTGACATTATACCACTAGGCTTTTAGCTTTATGAATCTATTCCTGCATTATAACTTTATTTATGATTGAACTCCCTAAATGAATATCTCTAGGATTGCTTTTATAGGATTTTAAATCCCTTGGAATGGGTTAAATCTGACTATGGTTAAGTTTATTAACTTTGGTTGAGTTTGGCATATTCCTAAAATATTCTTTTAGATATTTTCCAAAAGTGACAACTCATAATGGTAATGAGTGTATTCTAGGATGTTCTAAGATTCTCTTGAATTTCCTTTTTAGTAATTGATTTAATTGATTTATTATCTCATGGGTGAACTCAATTAGGATTTGAAGTTCATTTAACTTATTAATTGATTTGATTAGGGTGTGCAAGTTAATTAATTATTTTTAGGCATTTGGTCATTTGTTTGATTTTGATTAATTCAATGTGTGTATTTGCCTTGTTTAATTGATTTAATAGGACAAATTGATTTAATGCATGGTTATAAAGACAAATTTGAGACTAATAGAAATTATTAGGTTAAATGTTTAATTATTGGTAATAATTGGTCTAATAGTCTAATGCAAAGCCATTGGTGGCCAAATTTTTATGTCTATAATTTACCCCTCTTTGGGAAGATGTTTCAAGTTGTAACCATAGTAACATATTTTCAAATAATAAAATGGTTATTTATGCTTATAAATGCAATGGTAATGATTGAACTATAGCAACCCCATTGAGGGAGTGATTGGCAAATGGGTCGATAAATGATCCCTTAAAAGAAAGAAGCAAAATTAAGGGACCAAATGAATGAAGATGATTGGATGACAACATAATGATTTGCCCAAAGTTGTGAAAAATCATTGAGATATACAAGTGGTATGGTGTATAATAGTTTGCCTAAAGGTGGTTATAATCATTGTACCCTAATAGTGGTAATGTGGTATGATAACATAATTATTTACCCCAATAGGTCATATAATCATTGAGAAGATGGAGCTACCCTAGTTAGGATAGACACCAAGAAAGGAAAGTGGTGATAACATAATGATTTTCCCCATCAGGTGATATAATCATTGAAAATGCATATGGGATGGTGTACAATGCTGATGTAGTATACCCTGATTATGAAAAACATGATTAATGGTTGAGGATTGATAACTTGACACTAAGGATAAAGATGAATTTGGGACAACCTACTAATAGGGAGATGCTCATCTGAACTAGAAAAGGCTGAAATTATTTGGTTAATTAATTTATTTTGAATATGATTAAGATTGTTACTGATGTTGGTTTCAAAGAGATGGTGATGCTACATTGATGTTGTAGACCTCTTAAAGGTTATTTTTTCTAGTATTTAATAGTAGGCCTCATAATATATCACCATGGGGGCTTGGAAAAAATATGCATTAGGACTAACTCCTAATATGTAATACTCAATGGAAAAAATTTGCATCGATGATTAAAAACATCATGTTAATGTATACATTTTAATATGGATAGATTAAATAAAAATGTGCAAAGAATCACCTAATAAACACACATAGAATGAATCAAGGCTATATTGTTGAAATAAAAAAATAGGCACACAAAAAAAAAAAGATAAACATAGAAACAAATAAGTGTTAGTCACTATGTTAGTATAAACAACATGACAAACATTACCATTAAAAACTAGGTGATAACTAAATAAACAAACAAGATAGGTGAATAGAATAAAAGGAAGGAAGTGGCCGAGTTGTCTCCATATAAACCAAGCACATGGATGCTACCTACATAGTTCCATGGATATGATGATATAATAAAATTTTAGGCCAAATGTAGTTATCCCAAGAAATGGGAAGAAAATGATGATTAATAGAAAACATGATGGATGTGATATAAGAATAGGGATGAACTCACAAAATTGGGACAGTGTAGGATGAAAGGCTAAAAAGGATGGGGAAACTAAGGAACAAGTGATTTGTTTATGACTTAGTGAGGGTTCCCATAATCCTTAAGGTAAAGAAGTGGTTAATGTTTTTGGAACTTTTGAAGCATCTCAACTCAATCAATATTGATGAGACACTAAAATGGTCTAAGATCATAAAAAAGTGAGAGCATTATAACTTGAAATGATGTTTGTAAAGTAGCAAGAGCATGGCTAAAGTTTCTCACAAAATAAAGGGAGTGTTATAACTTGAAATGATTCTTGCAAAATGGCAAGAGCATTATAACTTAAAATGATGCTCATAAAATGGTGAGAGTGTAGTTGAAGGGGGATTGAGCTGACCTCAACATGAATAAAACATGACCCACATAGTCTCAAAATGGTTTTAGTTCATAGTAGTTCACTTCACAACAGAGGAATCTGACTAGTATAGTAGCCAATTCAAATAAATTAGGCATAGTTGGTATGATGGCATAATACAACATAAGAATGGCTAGGTGATATGTCAAAGCACAATAAACAAATTTTACCCCTAGTTTGCCTATAGGTGGTAATAATTGAGATACAACTAATAGATCAATGATACCAATTTGTTCTAATAGGTGATATAATTAGTATCAAGACTGGTGAACATATATTTGCCCTAGTAGGTGATATAATCAGGCTCAAATAAACAAAATTGATAAGAAGGGAATAAGAAATAAAGGTTGAAACTAAAAAAACTTTTGTCATAATACTCCAAAATATTGCCTCTATCTAAAATTCTTGAAATAAATACTAACACTAAAATAATTTTGTATGTTGAAAATGTGAAACCAATGGATGAACCAAGGTCAAATAGGCTAAGTTGATAAGATTCAAAACATGTTTGGTCAAGTAGGAATGGAATGGTTGGATGGCTAGCTAGAATGTCAAAATGAGAGGATGGTAGAACAAATAGTTTGATTATGGTATAAAGAATAATATTGATAATATGGTAAAACATGAAATGGTCCTTATAGATGATGCATAAAGTTACTCAATCATAATACCATTTAAGGTGAGTAATGTTCATCAGCTCATCAAGTTTTTTGCCATCTAGTGTGGTAAGCCTATATGATCTAGTGCTATAGTTTGTAGTGATGATGAAAGGACCCACCCAATTGGGTTTGAAATTTCCTTTATGCTTCCTTTCACCTATGGTATTTTTTTGGTTCTCTTTTAGGACAAGATCACCAAGTTCAAATGTTCTATGTTTTACATGCCAATTGTATTAACCCTAAAGTTAGTTATGATAGGCATATATATTGTTCACAACATACATGCACTTATCATCAATTAAATATAGCTCTTACAAGTGAGTTAATCGATAGTCATTATCATCAAGAACATTGTTGAAAGATATGCATAATGAAGGCAACTAGAACTTAATGGGAAGTATGGCTTCAGTGTCATAAATAAGTGAGTATGGAGTGGCTCCTATGGATGTGTGATGATTGGTATGGTATACCCAAAGGTAACATAATATCTGAAGGTGCTAATCATGATCAAAATAATTAACAATCTTTTTGATAATGTTGATAATGGTTTTATTTGATGCTTTGGCTTGGCCATTACCTTGAGGGTAATACGCTATTGAAAAGTATTGTGTGATCTTGTATACAACACATAGATTTTCAACATCCTTGTTCTTAAATTATTCTCCATTATTAGATGTAATATTAGAATGGCTACCATAGCATTAGAGAGATGGTTAAAGATGAATTTGGAAATTTACTTTCTAGTCATGTAAGTGAGGGGTATAGATTTGACCCACTTAGTGAAGTATTCAGTGGTAGTGAGAATGTGTTTATAACCATTTGATGAGGTGGGGTTTATCTTCCCAATGAGGTTAAGGCCCTATATATAAAATTTACATGGTGTCAGAATTGGTGAGCACATGTATCAAATTAGCATGTCCTTGACACTTATCAACTTTCTTGACATATGTAGCTACATTTGTATCCATTATCTTCCCATAGTAACTAGTACGCAAGAGATTTTTGGATAAGACTACCCCTCTAGTTTGGGATCCACATAATCCTTCATTAACTTCATGTAATGCTAGTATAGATTCTATCAAAAGTAAGCAATGAAGTAGAGTTCCATCAAAACTATGGCAGTATAGGGTTGGTATGAGTAGGGTGTAACATTGGGCATTGTAGATGAAAGCTTTGGTTTGTTTTTAGGATAATTTTCTCATGTAAATAGGAATATATGTTTGAGTATAAATTAGAGATGGGACCAAAAATATCACATATTATTGTAATAGTTGAAGGCTCATGAGCTAGTGTTGTTAGATTTTCTATAAGAAACTAATAATCACTAGTTGTGTTTGCATGATGAATCAATGATCCAATGTTATCCATAGAATCTTCTATTTTTTTCTCACTCTTGGTATATTCTCAAATTAAATGTTAGCAAATTTTTGCTTGAGAGTGTCAACCATTGCCTTGTATGGAACCATCTTGTCATATTTAGTTTGGAAGTGGTATATAACCTAATTAATGATTAACTAAGAATCATCATAAACTATTAGATGACATATGTCTCATTATACCATCTATCATATCGCTATGATGAGTGATTTATATTTGGCCATGTTATTAGTAAAATGAAAGTTGATTCTAAATGACTTGGGGATTAGATCCCCTTGAGGTGTTATGAATAAAATGCTTGCCCCCAATCCATGTATAGTGAATCAATCCATGTATAGTGAATGATCCATCAAAATATAACTTTCAAGACTACTCCTTAATAGGTGTTTCAATGATGTTCATGATGGATTCATCAAGAAATTAGAATGTTAATGGCTTTGTGTCTTCAAGAGGTGCTTTATCAAGTTAATCTATGAGGACGTACCCCTTGATTGCTTTTTTGGTTTACATATTCTATCTCAAACTCACTAAGTAGCATGATCCATTTGGCCATATGACCTTGCAAAGATATTTTGTTAGTAGAGACTTAGTAGATATACTTTGGAAATAAACATGGTCTTATTGTTCAACATGTAGTGGTACAATTTTTGAGCTATGAAGACCATAGAAAGACAAGCTTTTTTTATGGGTGTATAGTTGTGCTCATATGAAACTAGTGTACAACTTAGAGAGTACACTACATTTTATTTTACCTTGTCATTGTGTTGAGCTAGAAGTACCCCAAGAGCATTATCAGTAGAAAAAAGATATAACAAGAATGCTTTCCCTAAAATCAAAGGCAATAGAACTAGGGGATTTGTGAGATAGTCCTTTAGATATTGAAAAGATTTTTGATAATGATTATCCCAATGAAATGTGACACCTTTATTTATTAGATGTGTAAATGGATGGAACTTGTCTGATAATTTAGATATGAATCATTGGATGGACTAGATATTTCCCTAAAAACTATGGAGCTACTTCAGATTGGTCGATGGAAGCATCTCTATTATGACTCTTACTTTAGCTAGATCGACTTCAATGCCCTTATGAGACATGATGAAGCCTAATAATTTTTCTAATGTAAATCCAAACACACACTTCTTGGGGTTGAATCTAACTTTATATTATTATAGTCGCTCAAATATCCTCCTTAATGATGTTGGATGGTTCACCCTAGTTTTGGATTTGCCTAGTATGTTATCGATGTAGTCTTTGAAAGTGTCATGCATCATATCATGAAATATGACTATCATAGCTCTTTTATAAGTGGTCCCTATGTTCTTAAGGCCAAATGACATAACTTTATAACATAATGTTCCCCACAGAGTGGTCAATGCTATTATGTGCTAGTCTTCTAGTGTTATTCTAATTTGATTCTAACCTGAGAAGCCATTCATTAGTAAAAGCATTTCATAACCCATTGTGGAGTCGACTATCATGTTAATATTAGGCAGCAAAAAGTCATCCTTAGGGCATGATTTGTTAATGTGATGGAAATTATTATAGATTATGATTCCCTCTAGTTTTTTTTTGATAGGTACTACATTACAAATCCATTCAAAATAGTCAATTGGTCTAATACATCCTACTTCTAAGATTTTCTCCAACTCTTTCTTCACTAATATAACAATCCAAGCATACATCTTCTGTAGCTTTTAATTTACTAGTTTAGCATTAGGATTGACCACAAGGTGGTATATAACTAAGGTGAGGTCCAAACCTAGCATGTAAAAATATACCCATGAAAATATATCTACAAATTCCCTCAAAAGGGTTGTAAGGACTTCACACTCCTTCTCAATAAGGGATGCACTTAGCTTGATCCACTTTGGGTCATTTAGGGACTTGATGTTAACCTATATTATATATTCAAATAAAAGATCTAAGACATCATCAAGGATAGTTGGTAATGATTTAAATTTATTGGAAACATTAGAGTCCTCTATTAATACTAGTTCTTTGACAAGTTCTCCAAGACATGATGAATCAGAATCTTCTAATTGGGAGATTAGGCCAAGTGATAAAGACAATTGGAAATTCTTATATGACTTGATCAAAGGATTCCTAAATTTAAATATTGAATTCAAACCCATTATCATGTTCATTATTATCATCTTCTTGAAATATTTGATCAAAATCATGTTGTTATTCAAGGTTGAACTTAGATCCATGGTGAACTTCATCATTGTTAGTTTCTTACATGATTTTCTCAAAACCTTGATGTTATTAAATACTAAATTTGGAATTGTAGACAATATCATCATTGGTGGTATCCTATTTTATATATGAATAAGGTTGAACACCCCCATCTAGTGGCACATGAAACATGTTTTCACCACTAGACTAGCCTTTATCTTTACTATTTCCCTAGTAAAAAAGTGCCTTAAAGAGGTTTTCACTTTGAGACCTCAATTTTTTATTTATTTTATTTTGGCTAAGGGTGTTTAACCATTCTAAAAAATAGGCTTCAGGATCTAATTTGATTTAGAATCTTGATTTATGATCTGCCAACAAAACATTATCTCTAATGCCTAGAAAATCATAGAATGTTTAATCCTTTTAAAACTCATCAATTGGTATGTATGCCTCTTGTTGGTCCCACTAAATTAGTTAAGGATAATATAATGTTAGGGGATTGTTATGAATTATTAGTTGAAGGGTGAAAATGGTGTGATTATTAAATAGGTGGGTCTAGGCTATGTCATCAAATAATCTATGATCAAACTTTGGTTTACTACTAGCATCCTCATCACTAGTAGATGGGGATGGAACATGATTAAGGTATATAGGGTCACCCCTAGAAAATTTAAATCCAAGTCTATATGGTCTTTCATATTTGGTCATAGAAATAGGTTCCAATGTTCCCCATAGATTTGGCCTGAGGCCCTTTCCTTCATAATCTTGATCTCTCATGATGTGATTGGGAATGGGATACTTGGGGTTTTTGTAACAATCAACCAAATTGTCATTATAAAACCATGACTTGTCTCTTTTGAGAGGGTCTTATTCTAGGCTAGAAACTGGTATGAAAAGGACTAGTCTTGGATTATGAATGTGGCCTTTGCCCTTTCTTTGGTAGTACATACATGGCATCATTTTAGGTCTTCAAAAGGCTTTTGGGTTCTAAGGAATCTTTTTAATATGACAGGTATCATGATTCAAGTACTCTCCTTAGAAATTAGTCAATATAGTAAAATGATTGGATACTTCAAGAGGTAGCATGTGACTAAGAGAATTAAGGGTATTAAGATCAATGCAGTTGTCCTTTGGCAATTCAAGGAGTATTTCATTCCCATTATCCTACTTATTATATTTATTCATGATGAAATGGTAGTTTTAGCTTTGGAACTCAGCCTCTAGATGTTTAAAATGCTCATATAGATGTAAATCTCCTAGAATGTTAACCTTCATCCCTAGATGGGAGAACTTGATACATTGGTACAATATTAATGGGACTGCACAAATCTTATGTAACCAAGGCCTAATGAGAAGTATATTGTATGAAAAATCAAGATCCAAAAAATGGAAAAGGTTATCATGAGTCAAGGTCCTAATGATAATTAGCAAGCTAATGGTGCCCTATGATTTATACTCTTAATTGTCATATGCTTTGATGGTGATCATTTATTATTGGAGATCCATTATCATGTACCCAATAAGCTTGATGAGCTTGAGAGAAACTATGTTTAGACCTGATCCATTATCTACAAGGACACATTTTTCTTTATGTCACATAATATATATTTCAATGTATAATGGATTTTTATTTAATAGGCCAAGAGGTGACATATCACTTTGGTTAAATATGACTTGTTGGGTTAGAGCTAGGTGTCCAACCAAAGCTTGAAATTAGTTAGGGGATATGTCATTCAAAATAGTGGATTGGCTAAGGTATTAATTCAATATTTTTTTGTGGATTTTTGATGTGCACAACAAATTTAAAATTAATATTTTTTTGGCATATTTTATAATTATTCCACTATATCAAATGTCTTTTCTTGAACAGTGTTAAATGGCTTATTCTGAGGCCAAACAATGGGTTGGATGATGGGTGAAGTGGCAAGTGGTTGTGGTCCTGGTATGGTAATTTTAGATCATCAAGTTATGATTGTATAATTAGGATTATATACAAGACTATTGTTTCTAACTAGTGACAGTAGAGGGGGGCCATATAAGATAAGTCTTGGTTGCTAATGCACTTGAGTGTGGTTATAGATTAATGATGAGTTATCATTATAAGGTCCTAATGTTGGAATCCCTACTTTCTAGTTTGCCTATGTGTAATACCAAGTCAAATAAGGGTTATTAAAATGATTAGAATGGTTTTGTATGACTAGCAATGGTCTTATCTGGTTGAAATTTGATCTAGGATTGATGGAAATGGTGTTAACACTACCTCCTAAGATATGAACTACAACTGAGTTATAGTCATGTGTAATGACATGGTTGGTTTACTGGTTATGTCCACTATTATATCCTTGGTTATATCCATTATTTTGGCTTTGTTGGTTTCATTTTTGATTCTACTTATTCAACTTTTGTTGTTGACATTATTTTTGTTGTTGTTGCACTAATTGATTGTTATGTTGAGGAAATAGGTTCTAATAGATGCCAAGGTTTTGATTGGATGTGGAATCCCCATTATCCAATGTGATCTCACCATTATCCAAAATATTTTGAATGACATGTTTGATTTGCAAAAAAAATTGCAAATTATGGCCTTTAACCCTATGAAACTTACAGAATTATTCTAGCTTGTACTAGTCTGGCATGTATGTACCCTCATGATATTTATCTTTTGGAACATGGTATCTGATTAGGTTAGCTACTATGAAATTTTGAAAGACAACTTCAATGGGTTCTTGAATTTTGGTAAAATGATGATGAGTAGGTGGGTTTTTCCTTAGAGGATGTGGGTTTTGCAAAGTCAAAGGTTATTGTGATTATTGCATTTATTTCATTGGCCTAGGTTGTGCTTGTTGTGCATGCTATAGATATTGAACAGGTTATTGGGTAGGAATAAGGTAGAAAGGTAACACTAGTTGAGCAGATGATGTTTGCACCATTTGGACATAGTGTGACTCTATTACTCTATTTCTGACAACATTCTTATTGTGTTATATTATTTTGGCCTATATTAGTTACGATTATTATGTTTGGTTTGGATTTTGGTTTTGATTATTAATCTAATTGGTTGAGTTTAGTTTTATGATCCCTTTTTTAATAATTGATGTTTCAATCACTAAACCTTTGTCGATGATCTCTTTGAATGTGTGTGCACACTATAACTCCAAATAGTAAGATATTTCACTATGTGAATTTTTGGTAAACATATCTACTAATTACTTATCTAGTAAACTATGGGTAAAGTGGCTTGTAAGGGCTCTCCATTTCTATAGTTAACATGTGAAGCTTTCACCTAGCTTTTTCTTTACTTAAGTTAAGTCAATCGATGAAATATCATGCTCAAGATTGTATGAGAAGTGTTTCACAAACTTATTTGATAGATCGTCAAAGTTAGAAAATGAGTTATTTGGTAGTTTCAAAACCTTTCAAAATTTAGTCAAACTAAAATCCTTGGAAATAAAAATAATAGATAAATGTCACTATATGCCACTAGCTAACATGCAATAAATAACTCTATCAGATGTACTTTGGGGTCACCTTTCCCCTTATACTTTTCAAACTTGGGTTGCTCATATCCTGAAGGAAATGGAATTTGTAAACACTCCATGTTAAAAGGATATGAGCACACATCATCCAATTTGAACTTTTTAACCTATTTCCCAGCTTAGAAGGTGGTAATTACATCCTTCATTTATTTTAATTATTGCTCAAAGAAACTTATTGGAATACTAGCATGGGTTGATGGTTAGGTTTTCACAAGTGGATGACTTAGACTAGGATATGATGGAGGGACTTCTTGGGGTAGGTTAGAGTGGATAGGGAATGGTCTAGGAATGTGCATATGTAGAATAAGGTGAAATTATTGAAATTTTACTTTTGGTGATGTAACATTCTAGTTGGGGTTAGATATATATGATTGGTTTTATGGATATTGAGGCTAAAATGGAGGGATATAACCATATTGTGCCTATTGTGGTTGATTAGGGACATGATGTTGACTATTCAAACCTTGTTGTTGAGTGGGAACTTGTGAACAAAGACCCTATCTCTAAACCTATGGTATATTTTGTACAGAAGGCACAAAAGTAAATTGTTGCCTAGAAGGTACTTGAGGAAAATTGGAACCTCTTTATTGTATGAATACTTGTTGAGAAGTTGATGCATGTTGGAGATTAGGTACCTGTCATTGACCAATATGAATACATTATTGACTAGACATCATTTTATTTTGGATTGGTATATTGGCCTATGAAGGAAGAGGTATATTAGTTGCTACCTAGAGAGGTGGAACATTGGTTGCCCCTTGTTGAGGTGGAAATGTGTTTGGCCTCTATTGCATTGGGATACTTGATTATTCCTACTATTGTGGAATACTACTCATCACATTTTGGGGATGAGTAGGATTTGACACATCTTGTTATGGTATGACACTACTTATTGGATGGATACTTAATCATATTGGTTGAGTGCTTGAAGAAGCAACTAGTTAGGGATTAATAGTAGTTGGTTAAGGTTAAGACATAGAAAATCCTACTCCTTGATTTTGAAAACTACCAATGGTGATATCTAAAGGCACATTTTGTTATTGATTTATTTTTTATGTTCTAAAATCATTTTGGTTTAAATTGGACATTGCTTGCACATTATCTCCTATGTTTTGCTCAATATCATGTATAGAAACTACAGATATTTCCTCTGCAATTAGTGTATTGAACATGGTTTCTATTGAAGTGTTTTATGTAAATGGGTCTAAACCCTAATTGTCTTGACCTATCAACTTTGTTAAGACTCTTGTTCAAGGAGCTAGATTAACAAGAGGTACATTTGACAAGGCCATAATGAAGTTACATTCTATATTGAGATATGTCTAGTATGTTTGATGTATTTTATCAAAGTGGTCATCTATGATACCTCTTCATGGAATAATCACATGAGGGTTTTGAAAAGGTATCGGTATAATGGAATTAGGATTGCTAGAAGAGAATTATTCATGAGTTTGATTGTAAAACATGTTGGAAGGCCCTCTTTCTAGATTTTGTAATTTTTCATACCCTACCTCTATAGTTATATTAGTATCATACATTGATAGATTTATGATGTGATAAGGTTGTTATTAATTAGTTTCTAAAAATGATGGTATATTAGATAAGTATTGGGTCATTATTTCTTGATCTTGCTCCGTATATAGAGGTGTACTAACCAAATAGTTGGCCAAAGGATCTCAAATTTATCCCCTTAGTTGAATGTTTTGGGGTGGATAAGAATCTATTTCCCAAATGACATTGTCTTCAATAGGGTTTTCCACAAACTCCCCTTGTGTGAAAGGATTCAATTCCACTAGGTGTATAGTGAGACATGTTTAAATTAAATGATAAATATTTCACAAGAGAAGGGATAAGGGTTCTATAAAATCTATAAAAGGCTATGCATTTTTGGAAAGAGAAAGGGTTAAAATGTGATCTAGCTTGGTCAAAGGTGGAGATAAATCTCTAAAAATGTCTATATAAAAACTTGACAAAAATAGTGTAGCATCAAAAGACAAATGTTAAGTGTTTGATACATGCAGAGGTCATGTAAAATGACCTAAGAATCAAACTACCAAACTATAATGTTAAAAGGTGTTTCAAGTAGGTCTAATCTACTAAAATGAAAATTTTTTAGGTCTTTTATCCAAATGTGGAGCCAAAATCTATGCTCAAATAGGATATGCAAAGACTAATGGCCAAATGGTGGCAAAATCTTGACTTAAAAAAGATGATTGACTAATCTAAAAAACTTGGCATATTTTAACATAGATAAGGTACATGAATCTAGGCATAAAATATGATCTAATTGGTATAAGATGATAAATAAGATATGTTTGAAGATAAACTGATTTGACTAAAATACACAAAATAATATAATTTTCTAAGTTTAAGTGAAAAATTAATCAAAGTTACATAATCCAAAAGAGGAAGATTTGGGTATCAACCCCATGAATTAAGGTCTAAACCAAAATAAACCAATATTTGAATTTGAACTTGTAATAGTTAATCAAGGACTTAATTAAGGATAAACTATGAATTTGATGACAAAGATCTAGAAAGATTTAAACAACATGACCATGCTAATCAAATATTTAACAAGGCTTAAGTGACTGGTTTCAAACAAATGATAATGGAGATGCAAGATGAAACAAGACAAGTCTTTTGAAAAAAAATAGGTAGGTAAGGGTATTAGCACTCTTGAAAGATGATGTGATAAATGATTTATGTTTTAAGACTTAAAAGGCACAATATTTTCAAATGATTTGGGTAGAATAATAGTGCCCTCCTCAATCAAGTGATACTCCCAATGTTTTGGCACAAAAATAGAATGTTCACTAAATTAAAATAAAGTGTCATACGGATGGTGTAATTCCTCCTCAAATAAAGGAGTGATGTGGACTCATGACTCATCAAATGACATGGTTTGAATAATACAATTTTTATTCTAACACACCACGTAAAAAAGACCAAAATACACTAAGTATAATTTTCCAAATCCTAACAAGGGTATGGTAATGTTAGGTTGACTAAAATAATTATTTTTTAAACACTCTGAATGGGTCAATTGTATATGACTTTCATGTTAGCATACAAAAGAAGAACACACCATTTGGGTTTACATCATATGGGTTGTTGTAAAAAGGTCTTACCCTTTTTACAACCACTACATCCATTGCTTGCTTAGTGTAGTGCAATGTCCAACATACTCAAACATCTTGGGCTTATCCTCTACTAATAGAGATGGTTTAACCACTTAAACCATCATATTGGTGAGGAAATCCCAATTTATATACCCCCCATAGAGAGGGGTCGAAGACAATGCTTGGAGATGAAACCCTAGGTCAAAACTTCCCTAAAGAACTCATGGGAGGTAATGACATCCCCCTCACAATCCAAGATTCATGAAATAAATGAAACAATAGAAATTTTTTATGTTTGCCTCAAGATCACCCAATACTATTGTGAGTTTTTGGGGAGGGTTTTAAATGACATTCTTTTTATGCCTTGGACTAGGCTCAAATTGTGATGCAATGGAACTTTTGATCCCAAAAGTTCTATAAAGGGGATGGATGGGAGAGCATACACACATGTCTCTTTTTTCTAAAACACACAATCAATAAGTGAGTTTACAAATAATTAAAATTAGGCTAATTTCATTGCACTGAATTGAAAGTGTTTGATTATATTCATTATTATCCCTTTGGCTTTCAGATGCACAAATGGAAATAATTACAAACCACCGAAAAATAATTTGGTGCTTTCGATCTAAAAATTTCCCTAAAGGGGATGGATGGGAGATCATACATTCACAACTCCCTATTTACTCAAACAAGTTTAGACTAAACAAATAATGAAAATAACTTGTAAAAACTTTTGAGTGTATTCAATTTTATAACACTAAATGAAATGTGTGGTGGTGTTATTTTATCCCCTTAGTTTTAACTTGTGAACTTTGAAAGAACAATCAAAACATTTAACATAAACATGAAAATCTTTCTTTTTAAACCCAAAGTGAAATGCTTAATTCATTTTAAAACATCTCACCGAGTGTGCCATTTGTGATTAAGGAATTTGAGAAAAAGGAGGTTAGATCAAGTGTTAGTCCATAAAACCATGAAATCAACACACTAACATACTAACATATCTAAGCCTAAATCTTAGGGGATATTAATGAATAAACAAGAATTGAAAACCCAACTAAAATTCAAAAAACAACAATCTTTACATTCCTACAGAACTCCAAATGATTTCTTCATTTGGCTTGCTCGAATTATGCATAAGAAGTCTTCATCATTGACATATGGCTAACATTATCTCCTCTATGCACCATTATTGAATTCTTGGCTTGATTGATATGGATTGGCTCAATTTTAACATTATAACACTAGGATTTTAGCTTCATGAATCTATTCTTGCATTATAACTCTATTTTGATTGAGATCCCTAAATGAAAAGCTCTAGGCTATCTTTTATAAGCTTTCAAATCCTTTGGAATGGGTTAAATCTAGCCATGGTTGAGTTTCTTAACTTTGGTTGAGTTTGGCATATTCCTAAAATATTCTTTTAGATATTTTCCAAAAGTGACAACTCACAAAGGTAATGAGTGTATTCTAGGATGTTCTGAGATGCTTGTGAATTTCCTTTTTAATAATTTATTTAATTAATTTATTAGCTCATAGGTGAACTAAATTAGGATTTGAATTTGATTTAACTTTCTAATTGATTTTGATTAGGGTGTGTAAGCTAATAAATTAATTTTAGGCATTTAGTCATTTGTTTGATTTTGATTAATTTAATGTGTGTATTTGACTTGTTTAATTGATTTAATAGGACAAATTGATTTAATGTATGGTTATAAAGACAAATTCAAGACTAATAGAAATTATTAGGTTAAATGTTTAATGATTGGTAAGAATTAGTCTAATAGTCTGATATAAATCCATAGGTGGCCAAATTTACATGTCTACAAATAAAATAAGTGGTAGTAGGTGCCCAAAAATTCACATCAACTATGAGTACCACACCCCTACTGCAAGTTCCTTATTCAACGCCACTTAGATCAAGTATTTGGATGTGGGATGTTTTATCCTCCCCATCCTAGTATAACACCTTATCCTTACTAATATATCCCTTATAGCATGCCTCAACCACCATGACTATTCTATTTTAGCACTTGGACCACCTACTATAAAGGATTTTCTAGATGTATCACAACTACTGCTAACAAATCAAATTAAAAGGGTAGTGGAATTTTAGGAGTCCATTTCCTAGAAAGTTATAGATTTGGACCAATAAGTGCAAATCCTTAACCTAGAAGATACCAGCTTATGCTAATAATTATGTAAGGCTAATGAAATAATTGAATACGCCTACCTTAGATTGCTCAAATAGGCCATTGGTGATCAACATCTCTCTAATTAAGAACCTATACCACTTTTTATCACATAATTAGTGGTTGAATGGTTGTCTATTAAAAATGTTAACCAACTCTAGGTGAAAAGCCAAACTATTAAGGCCAATATTGAGATTTTATTTAAGATCCTTATAGATTATTGATAAGATGTCTCTCAGGTTACCAATCAAGCATGACAAGTTATTTATCACTTATTAAATTAGAAGAAACAATTGGATGACACATGGGACACCTCATACCCAAAGTTCATGTAGGCTATCAAATCCTAAACTATTATGGATGATTGTATGACTACTTATGACTAGATGGATGTCACTTTACAAGCTTCTAGTAGCACATGTGATATTATTATGCAATGGTTTTAGACTTGGTAAAACAAAATATTACACAACACCTTAAATGGAGTACAAGTGTAATATCAGGCAAAAAATTTTAATGATCTACTACATAATATTGATGCAAAGGTGTCCAATACTAAGGACAAGATGGAAATCACTAAATATGATGACTTATTCTAGATCCTTTCTACTCAATATCTCCCATGTTCTCTTTTGCACATCATTCAAGAGTTTTTGTTGGATTGGGAGGCACTCAAGGTTGATGTTTCTACATTTTATTCTTTGATCACACCCTTTCTTAAGACTCCCATATACATTCTACCCGATCAACTTATAGTCATTCTATAGTAATAAAAGAGTGTTCCTTCTTCTTCTTCTCTATCTTTTCCTTAGGCCTCACCATTATTATCCAATTAAGTAATGTTGACTGTTAGTTTTCAAATTTTGGTTCCATGTTTGTATTTTTGTTAAGGGATGCCTTTTCAAGTTTTACAAGACTAGGATGGTTGAAAACTTGTAAATGAAGGCCCCTTGGTACACCATTTAGTTTGAAAATCACTAGGGTAGTCAAGTGGTGTGCATGGATGAAAACTGATAAATAGTGCTTCATGCGATTCCTAAGAATATTGCTTAACTATATCTAGTTTTGGGATAATTTTCTCTATGTACTAGATTGGTGATGATGTCTTGAGGTTATTGTGTTAGAATCACAACACATGGAGTATAAGTGACATGTTAGTTATGTTAAATTTAGTTGTAGTCTATTTCTTTTTAGGCTATTCCTCACTTTGTACTAGATACATGTTGCAATAACTTGGATGATGTGCTAACTATGGGTTATGAGAGAAACCACTTGAAGGTTATAAATAGATATGAAGATAATAAAATTTAACCTATATTGGATGGAAATAGGTTTTTATTAATATTTTAATTATTGTTAAGCATGTTCTTGATCATATTATTTGCTTTTGTTATGCTTATAAAGAGATTATTGCACTTTTCATGTAAGACTTGTTCCAGAATATGTTTGTAATCAGGGTCTTATTATAATGTCTGAAGTGCAAGTAATAAATGGATAAGTTATATATGAGCATAGGCTCATAAATAGATTAATATATATATTTTTGGGTATTTTTTCTATCAAGATTTGTGCTTTGAATATGTTTTCTATTACAATATTCTTATGAAACACATATCTAATTTACGTAGTATTAGTTGTAATCATTAGATTATATATGTTGGAGTCTCTGTGCAAACCTTCTTAGTTTTATATGGTTTCATTCACATATTTTATAGTTGTATGTGCTTCAATACATCATAGGCCTTCATGTGATCACATTGTTCTATGTGCTTCAATGCTACATTTACCTAGACATGTCATTCTATATGATACATGGTTTCATTCACATATTGTATAATTGTCTTACCATCTTGAGGTGAGGTAACTAGTGGATTATATTCTTACCTCATCTAAAAAGGGGGGCATATCAATAGGGGCATGCCATAGAGGAATGTTATCCACATTTGGTATAGTTTTTAAATTTAGTGGGGGCATGTTTTGGAAGTGTGATTCTACACACTTATTCAGTATTTGGCACACCCAAATTTAGTGGGGGTATGATTTGGAAGCGTGTTATCCACATTTACTAAATATTTGACGCAATTTTTAGATTTAATGAGGGACATGATTTGGAAACATATTATTCACACTTATTTAATATTTATCACTTCCAAATTTAGCGGGGGTATGTTTAAAACATGTCCTCCATTGACACTTATTTAAATTTTAGATTTATCCATATATAATGTGGGAATTATTTGGAAGCATGTTATAGATGCTTACATAATTTTTGAGTTGGCTAAAGCACACAATTATATAATTTATATTCATAATTGTAGTAGAATTATATATATTGGTACCATTATTATACATATTTTTAGTATGAGACATATAAGGCGCATATGTTATTCAATGTGCACCTAATTTTTTAAAATACAAATTAGTTTCAAATTTTAAAACACTCTTAGGGAGTATCACCACCCACCAGGTTGGAATTTTATGAATTATATTAATCCAATCTACTGTAGTAATTGGTTCATGTTTTGGTATGGTCGAGGTGATTAAATCACTCAAACTTGCTAAGATTTTATATTAGAATTTATTGTATCATCTAATCTCACCAATTTGATAGTATGAGTTGACTTTGTTCACTCATGCTCACCAAGTTATAAGTATGATTGGGTTTCATGGTTGAGCTAGTCTCAACTATTGAGTGTTATCTCTCTTTTTCTCCAAGGTTAGGGGCATGTTCCTTCTAATAAATCTCTATCTCCTTATATATATGCAATTTAAAAATTTATATATTTGTCATAATCTCAATTTTAGTGATTCATAATGATACATATTTTAAATCAAGTTGACAATAGGCATGGTAGTTGCATCAATACATAAGTATACTCATAAACCTTTTTATTTCAATTTTGATCATTTTAAATGCTTTTCCATTTTAGATTATATGTACTAATTATATACTGTAACATGATCTTGGTTTCAAGTCAGTCACTATCAAATCACTCAAGTTGGAATCATGCAAAGGAAAGGTGTGTTATATGCATCTAGGTACACATTTCTTCTCCTTTAAAATAATAATTTCATTACTATATTAAAGAGAGTAAATGTATATGATAGTTATAAATTATAATCACCTTAATCTTTTACACTTAGCAAACTTAGACCTTATTTTTTCCTCTCATTTTTAGACCTTTCTCACTTTTGGAAGTCTCACATCTACTCTATATTGTGACTCTTGTCCTATCTCTTAGTAAAACTAGTCTTATGTTGATGTTCCATACCTTCTATCTTAGAATTTTGAAAATATGCTTATTTTATGGCCATGCAATTTCTAAGCATGTACTTATTTTTTAAATTTTAGGGCATAAGCATTAGTCCAAGATCCCTACATCAATGATAGTTTCATACCCTAATGGAGATGTCTAGTGCCATAAAGTCATCTAATTTTCAAATGAAATTTATCCTAATGGTTGGCCTAAGTGATTTAATGCAATTTGTTTATCTAAGAGGATTGGTATAAATATGAAATCAACCCTCATTCATTACTCACCTATAAAATACCTAAAAATACCAAGGGAACTTATCAAAAGCATTATATAAAGCATTCAATTGAGAAAAGATTTACTATTTCCATATCATTCATAAGGACAACACATCTATAGGTTTGAATTACTGAATGATTAGCCCAAGAGATATATTTGACAAGTTACAAACTAGGTCTCTATTATACTTGATTTCCATATATGAGATGACTCTCATACAAACCAACACATAGGGGACAAATACATTAGTTTGAGGCCCTCTTCAAATTATTGGCTATGTAGATAGTGCTCATTAATAAGGGGTCTTTGGGGACATATTGACATCATTTTCCCACTAACCCATTTTTTCCAAGGTCATTATGAAGATGAAAAACTAGGGTTTTATAATTTCATGAGTGGAAATCCATGACCTAATAAATGAATACACTAGAGTGAATTTGAAAAAAAACATAGAAGCATTAAGGTGGTCGAATCCTTTTCTAGTAGGTATTTTGTATATGAGACCTACACCTAGTTTAGATAGTTGATGCAACTATCCAAGGCTAATGCTAGTATCCATATCTCTAGAGGCACACAATCTAGAATTTGGAAACTATTCCATAATATTCTTCCAGTCTATTTTTTACTTATTCTATATCTATAACTATGTTAACATTAGACCTAGTTAAGTACATTACTTATTTGTCATTTCCATATCTAACATAGTTATACTTACTATTTTTAGCCTATCTTAGCTCAATAAATTCAACATATGTTATATCTAAGTTTAAAATTAATTTGGATTATTGTATATTTTATTATCACCCTTGTAAAATATCAATTATATATTCTTAACCTTATATACCCAAGTAGGATCCTTATCCAATTTAGTGTTAAACACAAACCAAAGATGATGTTCTTAGTGACAGTAGGAATTGGCATATTAATTTATTGTTATCCTTGGATTTCCCCCATAGTATATAGTGGCATAAAAGTGATATCCAATGGTTCCAATAAAGGTAAATAACCCATAGGATTTACCTTCAAATGCCTTACTAATTTCCTCTCTAACTATCTTTATGAATACATCTTGTATATCTTGACTCTTTCACAGAAATCCTTATTACTATTTTGTATCTATGTCAACAAATATATTAAATGGTTATACCATTATTATATTATCAATTTAAATATGAAAATATTTAACTTGAGGAAAAATTAATGTTTTAATACATTTAAGATATGTATAAACAATTTTCTTATTTTAAATAAAATATGAAAAAAACACTTGGAAGATTGTTGTTAATAAAGAATGTATCAAGTATGAAAACACTATGAAAAAAATTGGGGAAAAAAAGGATGGGAACCATATAAATATTTATGGTTAGTGAGTTTTAACATTCAATCAATAGATTGGTTCACCAATATGTTTTATCATATTTCAATAAATAGAGATTAATTACCTAATTAGATAAACTGCTAAATAAAATATCAATGCTATAGATATGTAATAAATGACACAAATTGATTTGGAAAATGATAAATTTATAAGTATTCTAGTAAGTTAAAATTCTATAATAAAACAATATAGTTGGAAAATAGGAATGCATGATTGTAAGTGCAACTGTGAAATAGAGTGTGTGACTATGCAATGACTATGTGAATCAGGAATAGTGTTTCACTTAGACTTGGGATAAACCATTGGAATTGGATAGGGGTGATTTATACTAGTGTCATTAGGGTGCATCAAATTCTTGTGATGGTTTTATATCTATAATTTATATGACATGTGTGTTTCACTTGTATGTCATGTTTGACTATATGGGAGATTTTAATCCACTACAAAAACAATTGCGTACCTTATCCTTCACTTGTAACCCTAACTCAATAGACCAAAAATGATAAACATAATAAAATATAAAAATGGGTTATATATTGAATTTGTTTTTTACTTCAAAACCCCTTTCATTGAGTGTTTCCTACATATCAATACTTTGAAGAGGAATCAAACTCCATGTAATTCTCTCATCCTATAGTGGTGTGTTTGAAAGATTGGTTCAAAATTCTAAATCCTAGTGTAGTCCGGGTTTGATTAAGTTATCAAATAATACCTTATGACCTTGTAGGTGTATTTAGACTTAGATTATGGATACTAAGGTTGTGTTTACTTTATATTGGAAAAATAGGTGTTTTTCTCTCAATATGTAGTTAGATGTTCTAGTGTTTTTCAATCATATGAGTCTCTAGTGGATAATGGATTGAGAATGTGGATTTATAGTGATCCTTTCGAAATTAATTTATATGGGACTCATGAAAATTATGGTGTGACTCATTGGGTAATTTTTTATTTTAAATAATATCCATTATTTGGTGAGAGGACATGGTTGGTAGAATTGGATGGTACTAGGGAGTGAGATACTGCAAATGGAACAGTCTTATCTAAAGAGTAGAGGTAGCTAAAATGAAAAAGTATATTATTATGAAAGTGAGTTTAGGTTATCTAGAATGTGGAATAGGAATATTAGAATCACAATTTTATTAATAGGTAAGGTTCATCTGCATAAAAAATTAATTAAATGGCAATCAAATATTGTGGAATCAAGCACAAGATAAGTGTATATAAGGAGTGGGCACGAGTAAATTATTTTAGCAATAAATGTTAATTATTTGTCTACAACTATAACATATGAAAAAATTACAATTGACAACACCACCAAAGAGGTAGTTTTCAATATTATCATCACCTCCTCATGTTATACTACACAAGTTACTCGAGTGTAGCTTTATCACACTCCTTTCATAATAACTTGATTTGAATAGGCCTCGACCAAGGAACTATGATGAAAAATCATATTATTATTACCATAATATTATGGGATATTTAATGAACAAATGTTTAGACTAAGACATAATATGTAGGATCTTATAGATGACAACATTATCAATTTAAGAACTCTTACAAATTAATCTAGACCATAGCATAATGGAAATTAAAAATTGAAGAAATTTGGTGATCCTTTTCCTAAACATAAATTAAGGGAAACTAAGGACACTTTAGAGGTACATTATTATTTACACTATAATTAATTAGAATAAATAATTAACTATAATTATAAATATAAACTATTGACATTTGATATATGAAGTTAAATAATACATAACATAGTAAATAAAAAGATCTATAGAATTTTAAAAAGTTTTAAATCATTAAAAATGGAAATTAGGATTAGGTTTAGATAGATGGCCTTAAAAATTATTTATTCCAAACTTTTATTCATTCATTGATTTTTGATTATCTATGAATATCTATATAAACTTGAAAACATAGAGTTAATTGAAAACATATATCTATTATATATAGAGATAATGATGTAGAAGATGGACAAGGTCATAATGCATCATTGCCTTCTACTACATATTTATCTAGATATATTATGTACTTGATCTAAAATGTTGGAATTTTTCACTCCTATTTATTTATTTTATGGTTTTGTGTAGAGACTTTTTGGATGCATGGATGACTTGAAAAATAAAAATCATTGTTTTTAAAAGTACACAAAACAAGATCAAATGCAAAAGTGGAGAAGTGGGATATGTCAAATTTATCCTTATAAAATCCCTTGTTAACTGATTGTTTCATACATATTCCAAGTGGACCTCAAGATAATGTAGTTTTGCCTTTAAGGAATAACATATGGATGAAACTATAAATTTTTATTAAAATGCTTGACAAAATGAATGTCTTTAACCTGTAATAAAATAACATTAACTTAGCCAATGACTAAAATATTGTAATAGAATTACAATAGGGTGTTGTTGAATACATAGATGTTTTTTTAATTTCCTTTTTAAGATATTGATAGATAAAGTAGCTTGGGGTTACAAGTGTGAGCTTTGATGTGATTTTATAGGTGAATTTTTCAAATATTTTTGATAAGTAGCCTATTGGTTTGTACATAAGAGTGATTATGAAGTGTGTTATTTTTAAAATATGACCATTAGAGAATTTTGGATAGTAATGTACTATAGGAAAAGGACATATTGCATCCTTTTCTAATAGTGTGATCCTATTTAGAAGGAATATGGGATTCTAAAATTAGAGTGATAGTGAAGTACATGTTAAATAGGGATGAATAGGGATAAAATTGGGAAGTTTTGGAGATATGCATATTAATTTTGAGACTTTAAATGCTTCCTTAGAGATTTTGGGTTATCAAAATGACTAATTTAATAAGTAAGGAAAAGATGTAAAGGACATGAATTCTCAAAAAATTATAGATTAAATTTCAATGGCTGAATTTTCCTCTATTTTATTTTAGTGATATATAAAATTATTAACATAAAGGAAATGTGATATACAAGTGTGTACACACACTTTCACTTTGTCATCAAGATGTGCATACCCCCTTATTGAGGCATGTGGAGGAGTGTGGAACCAATGGTGAATTGAGAGTGATCAAGTCTCAATTTGAATAATCAGTGAAGATTCTTGAGTTAAAAATATTATATGCTCCAACCCTCATAGAGTAATTTATAATAATTTTGAAGTGAGAACCAACTATGTGGTTCACTAAAGTGAATCCAAGATGTTGAATGTCACTAAGCTCAAATATGTCTCACTTGTTGACCTAAAAATAAGATATGGGAACTAGTGCATGGTTTACTTAAGTACAACCAAGATGCGGAACATCACTAAGCTCAAACATTGTCCACTTGAAAAATATGAATCATACTATTACAAACAAATCTAGATTAAAACTATAAATTATTTAAATTTTCATTTATTGAAAAATATAAATATAAATTTTGTGAAGTAGTAACTTGGACATGACTATAGATCATTCCCATTATATTTTATAGAGTATTTGATTTAAATTTTAAGGGTGTATGGAGTTTAATCCCTATGTTGTTAAAGGGTACGAGTAAAATAAATTAGGATATAAATATTATAAATAAATATAATAATTTGTGCAATAATTGACCTAATATTATATTTTAGAAAATAACAATGGATGACACAAATAAGTACTTAGCTAGAAGCTAACTAAGACAGATGATCTAGATGCTAAAAATTAGTGTGGAAGTAGATTTAAGTGTCATAAAAAAGTTCCACATGGTAAGAACCCTTTTGGATAATAGTTTTTTACCTTGGACAATAGTGTAGAGTGAGTGTGTCCTAATTTCAATGCTAATGTCCTTTGTGTAAAAAGTTATTTGGTCTTCTAGGTGTAGCTCCGACTGAGTCTAACCTACATTTACCTGTGGATGAGACTAGATTCACTATAAATGCTTTATTTTGAGATTAGTTATGATAAAACCCTAGAATTACATGTTGTTAGGATATTTTAATGGAAAAAGTAGTAAAATTATGATGTTATTTTAGGTAGGTTGGACATCCTCAACACTACATTGTGTTAAGAGTTACCCACATACCAATACTCTAAGGAGGGATCAAGCCTGATGTAGTTCTACCACTTAAGTTCTCGATGAAACTTCAAGTGAATTTTAGTATGAGTGTTGAATTGAGTGATTTTAATGAGGATTGATATTGAATATCTTTGTATTTTTATCTTGGGATGGTTGTAGATCACTATATGCAGAAGAAAGGTAAAATAGGGATTAATAACCTTGATTGTGTATAACTTGTTATAAGCTTGTTTGTGTATTTTTTTATATCATTCCATTTAGTGGATAAAGGGATAAAATTCATGTATTTATACTAACTTGGTGCTTGTGCGGGGTTTGAAATAGGTCTAGGCTGACACTAAGTGTCTTAAGAATTGAAAATATATCTATTAGGGTTGAAATTTAGAAAAATAAATTAACATTAAAAGTGGGACACTAGTATGGGGCACTAGAGTCCAAAGTACAATGCTAGTATCTAGGTGGCATAACATGAGGCACTAGAGGTATGGATCCCTAAGGGAGGGTCTTGGACTAATTTTTAGATGTCTAGGGATGTGTAAAGCCTTGCACAAAAGCTTGATAGGTGTTGAAAGAAGCCCTAAGATAGGTATAGATATAAGCTATAGATGGTTGGTCTTAAGTGAGTCTCATTAGACTCAAGTGATATTTTATATGAATACATCACCCCAACTTTATTCTATAAATGAATCAAATCAAGATGACTAGGATAAAGGAAAAAAGAGTGTACCTAGACTTACCTGAGGTAAAACCCATGAATCTAGGTCTGAGTGTGTAAAGCATGCTCCATTACGTATCTTAAAAAGAAACATGGATGAAATTGGTACTTAAGAGAAAAAAAAATATAAAATTGAGTAAAAATATAAGAGAGAGGAAAAAAATGAATAAAGGTCATTAGGTATGTGAACCAATGTAAAAACCTAGTGGCATCCTATGTGTATGCATGTAGATAGTGATCAAATGATGAATAACTTAGACTAAGTTAATGGATTTATCAATACCAATGTGTGTGTTAATCAATAAATCAATCCATTTTTGACTTCATCATTATCCATCCCTACTCAATGGATCATACACTATAAAAAAATTGGATTAGATCGATGGCTTATCCTGGCCTCCTATGTAGGTGGCTCAAGAAATCAAGTAGTTTATGACTCCATCATTACCTACCCATGTGTATTAGATGCATATAAAACTATTAAATTTAAATATAGCTATAATATGGCCCTAGTACCATTTAAAAACTCTAAAATAAAAAATGTCTAAGGGGCCTTTTGAGCACTGGAGAATGTAGCTCAGGGACTATGTGGAAATACTAAACACTATAGATAGATTAAGGCATAAATATAGTTTGGTACCTGGTGAAAATGGTGTCTAAAGTATATAAATTAGATAATTACATGGATTTTTCCATTTCATATAAGATGAGCTAGTGAAAAGTTGATCATGTGGAAACAATGTGCTGTAGACATGCCCCCAATTTTGATATCTATGCATATGGATTTTGGATTGAGTTTTAGAAATTTTTATCTGTGTATTTAAAATTGAAATGGGGGTGATAATTTTGTGCATGATGCCCCATATTTTATCAAACATGATATGATCCTATTTAAGACTGAGCATAAATTGATCAAATATGATAACCTGTGATTGAAACTATGTAAATTTGGGTTGTAATTATTATGTCTTTCTATCAACTCTAGATTTTATTATTTTTGGGATAATGGATAGAAGAATTATACCTTAGATATTAGTGTACTACACTAGTGTCCCACTTTTATCACTAATGTCCTATGTTTTAATTTACAAATTGAAACTCATCTGTGTTTGATTATTTTTCACTATGTTTTCCTAATTTTGATCTCTATAATTCTATGTCTGCATGATAAAAACTATACTCTGAATGCACTTAGATGGCCTAATCTCTATGAAAAACCCATGTGAATGCCCCTTATTTTGATGGGAGTTATTTTACATATTCAATAACTTTCCTCAAAATTAAATCTTTACATGATGTGTGTGAGGTTGATAACATATATGATATCTATGTAATAAACCAATATAATATATATACATGACATTAGAATGTAAGATAATTTAAGAATAAGTTTTTAATGTATGATGTATGTTAGATCTATAATTCACAAGGTTTTCAAGATATCTATAATAATGTAATTATATGTATGAATTATATAATCTAAGAATAATCTGTGTAAACTACCTAGGAGGATGGGTTATGATGCCCATCAAGGCACCCAAGGAGGAAGGGGAGATGCATGAGGGAAATCATGGAATCTAAGACTAGGTTTAAGTATAACAAGCAAGATACAAGTGTCATGGCCATGATACAAACATGAAAGCATATACATAAACACATGAGGCATAAAAAATAGGCCAATGGGCCATAATATAAGGTACATGGGCACATGTCACTAAATCTGAGTAAGCAATACATATAAGGACATGTTAAAATGTCCACATATGCAAAAAATAATAAATTTGTCTTAGAACCATATGGAATTACATGTTAAAATATATACATACACAATCAATAAGACACACATATGAGCATATGCACATGTCCAAAGCATACACATAATGAAATGAATTGACATAGAGCCATAAAATAGTGACATATTCATATGCCCTCAAATAGATGTAGAAATAAAGAGACATAATCAAGCCTGAACTAGAAAATCTAGAAATAAAGGTATGCATGAACATGTGGTATAAATATGTCTAAAATAAAAGATGTACATAAACTAAGTCTATAGTATTTTAGTCAACAATTTTTTTTTGAGTAGTATGTGATGATCAATATCAAGGTATAAATAATTCTAAATATGTGATATATATTATACAAATATATAACTTGGTAAATCAAAATCTATGTAGTATGATTCCCCCAATGGGTGAATTTATCAATGATGAATCCATGTATGTGCCCCTAGTGGGTAGATAGTATCAAATCTAGATCTATGTGATGGACTTGAGTCCTATAAGAATTGACAAACACTCGACAAGAATAAGTGAAGCATGTATGTATGATATAACTAACTATAATAAGATAGATATCATATTTAGTACCTATAATGTATAAATAATGTAAACATGGAAATGCATATAATATATTTTTTGTGTTTTTTACGAAATATGTGAAAGTTTTTTATATTTTTAACATTTTGTACTATTTTTATGTTTATTGAGTATAATCTATGTATAAACAATCATGAAAATGATGCTATATAAAAGGATAAAAGTAAGAGGAGAGATAATACTAACAAATGAGTCTTGTAAGAGACTCACAATCAACATGTCCTATATTAAATAGAGGGATAGTGATCATCCATGCTATATAATGAGGTATCTAGGATTGGATAATAGGATGCACTTAGTGATGTATAGCCCAAAATACCTTTGGATTAGGGTTATGAATTTGAGAATCTAAATGAACTAGCCTATGAACTATAGTGATCTAAATTTGTGAAGCTAATTAAACTAGCCTATGAAATGTAGTGCTCTAAGTCTATGAAGATAACTAAACAATCCTATGAACTATAGGGTTATTAGGGAAAAAACATATAAGAATAAGTTATGAGTGGATTGGATGCTCTATGATTCTATGTATCTATGTGTGGTGGTGGAGAGAGAGGTCCTCTATAATCCAAAACATATCTTTGATATAGGGGTCTCTTCTAAAAAAGGCCTTTATGGGAGATTATGAATACATGGTACTATTATATGAGTATACCTTACTTGTACTTATGTCCTAAATGATATTGTATGTGTGATAATATACTCTATGTGCTGAAAAATAACTAGTATTTATTATATGAATTAATTTGGAATAGCTAAAGGATACTCATATGAAAGGCCCTCAACTATAACCACATGATTAACATGTATATATTTGAGACATCTATATATGATGGATGGAGTGGATCAAAGTTTTTGTATCTAATTCCTATTGAATAACATGTTAAATGTGTCATCACTAGTTATGACTATGAATCTAATGGCCATGTGTATAGGCTCAACCTATAATGGTAGTACTATCTCCCCAATGGAGCTTTGAACATGGCCATTGAAACCACAAATAATTGTATCTATCTAAGAAATGTCCTGATCTAAAAAACCTAAGTGTTAAAGTGTGATAGTACGCATGTTAACACTTGACCTATTGTCAACCATGACAATCTAAATAAGATGATGATAAATTTAGGATCATACAAAGGGTGTGTATAAATATGTTTCATCATCAACTATCTCTTGAGTTTAAAAAGTGATAAAAGGTCTAGTTGACACTATAGTATGATATACCCCAATGATATTATTTAGAAGGTGTGTGTCCATTATTTGGGTATGATAATATGTTGGTGATGGATATGCCTTATAAGTATAGTGAAAACTTGAAGTGCCTATTGTATCATTAGTTGCATGTTTTGGAAATAGATATGAAAATATTTTAAATGATTTTTCTTCCTTTTGTTGTGGTCTAGGTACCTCTGTAGGAGTGTCTAGATCAATGATATTATCTTCTATCAAATATTTTATCTTTTATCTAAATATAATGCATCTATTTGTAGTATGTCCTAGTGCCTTATGATAGTTAAAAAATTCATTGGAATCATAGTTCTTTAGAAGAGGCATAGTCATATCAACCTCTTTGATTAGAGGGAGAGATATGGCATTTCATTCCAAGAGTTATTGTAGAACCTTTGTTGTAGACTAAGGAAGAGCCATGAAAGGTTTCCTTAGAAGAGATGTTAACATTAATCAAGGAGGTGGATATGAATCTATATTAACTATTATTTTTTAATCATTCTTGTTCTCATTGGGCTTTACCTTGTATGGGGGCTTATTGAACCTATTAGTAGTTGAATTTAGTCTACTTGTGTACTTTAGTTTTCCCTTAGAAATAATTTTGACTTCTCATCATTTCACTTTATGAAAAATATCTTTGAATGATAAAAAATTATCTAATAAGATATCTTCATTAAAATTTGATAATAAACTCTACTTGAATATGTATTTGAGTTATCTATCTTCCATGGGGCTAGTCATCTTTGATAAAATAGTTTTATATCATAAGACATATTCAATTATTGGCTCATTAGACTTTTTTTAGTTGTGTCACTTCAACATAAGAAACATTATCACTGATGTTGTTTGAAAAGTGTGTAAAAAACATATCTACCACTAGATTAAATGATGAGATACACTAATTAGGAAGGTCATAAAACCATTGTAGTGAATAATGATTTAAACTATGAGATAACAACTTAATAAGGAGATAATCATTAGGCACATAGTCCAAACATGCTACATGGAAAGCTTGTATATGGTGCTCTAGGTCATCTTTTCCATCATATAAATTAAGTTTAGGTGTCATGAATCTTGAAGGTAAAGGATTTTCCTCTATATATTGTGACAAAGGTGTATGTAAAAAAACATGAAAATCCAAGGCATGGGATGACCTATTATCACCTTGATGAAGATATAACACCTTGGCCTATAGATCATGGTTATCATGCATAATGGATTATACATATGGAGAGGAGGAACTATCCATAAGAGGTGTTGCCATTGTTGAAGGTTACAGAGTTAGAACATGTTATTATGGAATATGAGTTACCCCCAAAGTAAGTGTAATAATATTGACATTTGGGGAAGTAGAAGATTGACCATGATCATGGAGATGTTCTCAAAGTCTATCTATGAAACTTTGTAAAAACGTATCCTTATTGACCATAAGATTTTCATTATTAAGTGGGGGTAGTATGTCTTGATTCCCATCTTGTGTATCATTTTGATATTTATTATATCTATAATATTTAGATGTATTATCATTGAATTTCACATACTTAGGGTGTGAAGGATTAATGAAGGGGTTTTTAACTAGTATTTTGTCCATGATATAAGCTCAAATAGAAAGAATCTATGTATGCTCAATAGGATTGTCACTAATCCTAGCACTTATTCTTAAATAAAAATATATAAACTTTTTAGATGGCATATATAAAATAAAATGAAATAGTGCTACTAAAATATAATATATAAAATCTAAAAATCCTAATAGAACCAAGGGAAATAGGAAAAACAAGGGTACAAACCCTAAGAGCATCTCCTCGGGTTTGGGTAGTATTCAAAGTAAGTCAAGTTCACTAAATGATTTAACTTTTAATGGTTTATGGAGTTTAAGCCATAGTTTGTTAAAGGGTTTGAGTATAGTAAATCAAGGTTGAAATATGTAATAAATAAATCCATTTATTTGAGCAAGAATTGACCTAATTTGATATTTATAAAAATAGCAATGGATGACACAAATAAGTACCTAGATATAAACTGAATGAGATGGATGATCTAGATGTTGAAAACTAGTGTAGAAGTAGATCTAAGTGTCAAAAATAATTTATAGGTGTCAAAATCCCTCTTGGAAAATAACATTTTACCCTGTATAGTAACGGAACTAGTATCCTACTTTCAACACTAATGTCCTTTGTGAAAAAATTTGTTTGGTCTTTTAGGTGTACCTCTAGTTGGGTTTGAATTGCCTGTACTAATGTTGATGAGCTTTGATTCATTGTCTATACTCTATTTTGAGCAAACCCTAGACCTCCTTATTTTTAAGGTATTATAATGGAACAAGTATAAAAAGTGTGATGTTAGTTGGGTAGGATGGAAATCATCAACACCCCATTATGTTGAGAGTTACCTAAATACCAATACTATGAGGAGGGATCAATCTCGATGTATTTTTCCTACCTAAGTGTTTTGTGCAAGTGAAATTGAATGATAATATGAGTGTTTATTTGAGTGATTTTAATGAGACTTGAGATTATAAATCTATGTATTTTGGGCTTAGGATGGATATAAATGACTGTATTTAGAAGTAGGGCATAATAGGGATCAATAACCTTGATTGTGCACAAATTGTTCTAATATTGTTTATGTATTTTTCGTCTCATTTTCATCTAGTTTATAAATGGATAAAAGTAATTTATTTATAATGATCTAGTGCTTGTGTAGGGTTTGAAATATAAATATATCCATTGGGGTAGAAATTTGAAAAAAGACATTAGCGCTCAAAGTGGGACACTAATGTGGGGCACTAGTGTCCAAAGTATAGTACTAGTGTTTAGGGGGCATAACCTGAGGCACTAGAGGCTTAGATCCCTAGGGGAGGGTCTAAGATTGATTTTTAGATGTCTAAAGATGTGTAAAATCCTACATGAAATATGGATAAGTGTCAAAAGAGTCCCTAAGATAGGTTTAGGTCTAAGCCATGGATGGTTGGTCTCAAGTGACAATCATTTTACTCAAGTGATATTTTATATGACTATAGTGTTGAATTGACATTTTTGAAGACTATTTAAAAAATCATGTCATTCTTGCACAAGTATATATATGATCAAGTAACTATAAGAATGAAGTGCATAAGCAAGATAAATTCACCTAAAATCTATTTTTTTTTATTTTTTTGCATATTGTAAACTATCAAATCTAAAACATATTGCTTGTGAAAACATGTAGATAATCCCATTATGATGCCCCCATTTTGAGATGAGTTAAATTGATTACAAATCATTTGTCTGAAAATAAAAATTGAAATCATTTATGAAATAACTAATAAAGTAATAGAATGTAAATAGTTAAATTGTATTGAAAAAATGTAACATTGAATAATATCAAAAGTTTGAATATTGTATGTTATCATTAAAATTGAATAAAGCCTTGATGTCATGTATGAATCATGTAAATAACTTTTCAAGTCTTGTATATATATTTTTAGCATAGTAATTGAATAAATAAAACATTTGAAACACATATTTAGTATGTCCATGATATATATCATGGCACTATAGATATATATAAGTAGATACTTAGTAGTGCATGATATACATCATGGCACAATAGTAGTAAGTAACAAATATGTAAGCAAAATCATAAAATGTCATGCAAGAAAGCACAAATGCCACATACAAGAGACATGTAACATATTATAAAGATTTATAAATAAAGTATAAATGTCACACATAAGGACCAAATGTTGATTATAATGAACATGTAAATGTCATACAAATATAAGATGCCAAGGGAAAACACACAAGGCATGATGATGCCACACAAGAAAGAGGGTGTAAATTGAACACACATAAGGCCAAGGGATACACATAAGAATAAAACAATTAAAATTATTCTATGTAATAAAATAAGCATATAAAATAATCATAGAGAAGTTGAGAGTGAAAAAGTTTGGCACATGTATCTATGTCCATGTTTAGTAAATAGCATATTCATTATGGGACATATAAAGTATGAAATAAATATATATATATATATATATATATATATATATATTTCCATATAGATCAACATAGAAAAGATGTTTTGTATGAGTAAAGAATGTAATATTACTTATGTATATTAATGATATTTCCCCATTGATCAAGGTTGTTAGGTAGAAGGCTATCCCATAATCAGAATCATGGAAAAGTATGCCTTGGGCTTGAAATTTGAATGATACATGAGTATGTGTTATGCTATATGATTGAAAAAATATATAATAATTTAATGTAAGTGTTTTTTAGTTGGAATAAAATTTATAAAATATAAAATATAGGAGAGGACATGGACATAATTCACTATTGTTTGAATAGTGTATTAATATCTTGGTTTATTGTATGTTAAAAAATCAATCAGATCGCTTATTTTATATATAAATATTGATTTTTTGTATATAAATGTGCCCTATTACACACTCATATGCCTTGTGAGAATCATTATGTATTGAAATTTTAATGAAATATGTTATAAATTGAATATTAAGATAGATTGACATATGCAAAGATGTATTTTAGAAACATGAACACATGCATACATGTCTTGGTTTTGAATTTTTCACAACTATTCTTATTTTTTTACCTTTTAATAATTTATTAATCTCCTTATATTTTTTCCATTTTTTGAAAGTAAAGCATACATAAATGAAATTTGGAAATTTTGTAAAAATCAAAACAACAAGATATTGGAAAGGAAGAAGGAGAGGAAGAGTATAAAAACTCTCAACAAAATGTGAAATATAAGTAAAACAAGGATGAGGTTAAGTGAGATTCCTCCATAATGAAAATAAAGACAAGGTATAGAAGATGGAATGGGATAGGTGTGGAGGAATAAGTAACACAATTAAATAGTAAAGAGACTATATACAAGTAGGTATTAGAAAAGTATGCTAACCAATTATTTGGTTTAAAGAAATCTACCATGGAGTGCCTCCATAAAGAGTATATGTACTTACTTTTCCTTCTAATAATCCACATATTTGAATAGGTTTTACATATGTAAAAATTTTTTTTACCTTATAGTGTTCCATATTTTCATTAAAACCTTCTCTTGATATATTCTTGTCAATGCTCTATTGGATTACGACTGTGCCCTCATTATAAATTATAACCATTACACTATCATGTTCAAATGTGAGTGTATCATAATTAATATATAGGGTGGATCCCATTAATTTTTTCCATTATCTCCCTAAAATAACATTATATTTCTTTTAAGTAGGTTCAATATAGAATAGCGTGGAACATGAATTTGAGCCCAATGTGATTTGTAATGTAATATACCTAATGCAATGTGTGGGCCTTTTAACTTGATGGAGATGTTGTGTGGCATATCCATGGTAGTTGATAAGACAAATCCTACATATGTTGTCCTCATTAAGGTATGTCACCATAAAATTAGAAAATTATTTTTAATTTATATATGTCTTTAGTATGATAGGCTCTAGATAAGAATAAATTTACTTTGAAGTCCCTTTTGGGACCACTTTTCTAAGGGGAATATTTCATTCTTTCTTTAAAGTACTTTTATTAACAAATCTTATTTGAATAAACTACAATCTTGCTTTGATGATTGCATTTGTTAAATGCTCTATGAAATAGTATCACATGTACTTTTTTGTTCATAAATAATTACATTTAATTTAATTTACAAAGGAGATATAGCCATATATTCACCTACTTGAATTGATGTAAATAATGAATTAGATAATTTTTCATCTTTATCAATAGGATTGAAAGACAAATCATACATATGTTCATCTATTAATTCATGTGTACCCTCATCATCACTATTGTAATAATCTTTTATTTTTTAATAAGAGTCTTATGTATTGATTAATAGTGATAACCTTGTAATAGACTCCATGGTATCCATGATAATGAACTTTTTCTTGTGCTCATTTGTGATAAGATCTTTAAACTATGTGGAAATTTTTTCTTGGGGTAAAGTTTCTTGAATAATTTCCTTTATGGATTGAGGAATTGGAGAAATGTGTTTAATATCATCTATCTTACTAGATTCGGCAATTTAATAAGTAGGCATATGGGAAATTCAAATTAGTTACCCTAGGGCTAGGAAGGAACCCTTATCTATTTTTATGCTTTATAATATATAAAAGGTGTATCATAAGCTAGAATTGTATACTCATGTGAGTCATGTAGAAACATCATGTACTTATGAAATGTAGAGGATATGTCTCCCATAACATGGATTTAAGGGTGTCATAATATCAAGTTATATTGTAGTTGATCCTCAATAACTTGGAAGATAATGGATACTAATTTAAGACCTACCATGATATGAAAATAGATAATTCCCATTAATAGTTTTATATTTGATTATATATGATAAATTATTCTTATACACTTGACAAATATCACTCATGGTTCAACCCTTCAATTCAATTTCTTCTCACTTCAAAAAGGGCTCGTGTTTGCCATCTCATCATGCCTAAATTCTTATCTTATAATTTGACCCCCATATTCTAATTAACCAAATCACCATTAGCCCACAATCTACATAAAACACGGTGTATATCATATTCTAGTAGTTACATATCTTAAGTAACTTTCTATCCTCATAGACACTACCATCCAAACTAGGATACTAGTGTCGATGCTCATATCCTAGATCTAATACTAGTGTCCATGCCTTTAAAATGGTTAATTTTTCAAATCTTTCAACATGTATAGGTGAGCCTATTTGTGTTAATTAACCCTCTTGTGAGATAATTTCAAAATCTGTTGTATAAATACAATTAAAATACCATTCATTATCATCAAGTAAAAATCAAGCACACATCAATCTTATACCAAGAACTAGAACCTACCAAGATTACAAAACTATTGTATTCTTTCCTATTTCAAAATCAATCATAAAAAAATTATTATTACATGTATAAACCATTCAAATAATAGTCCATGAATATTATTTGTCAAGTTATAAGATAGATCACTACATACACTAGCATATAGCCTATTGTAAAATTATTCACACAATTCAACATAAAGGGGGAGAACTACATTTTTATGAGGCCCTATTCAAATTATATGGCTATGTAGGTAGTGCTCATTGACAGAGGGCTCTTTGAAGATAGCTTGACTTTTCTTGAGCCCACTAGCCTCCATTTTGTAAGGTGACATGCCAAGTTGGAGGATATAGGGTTTAGAGAAAAATAATAACGTCCATAACCTATGTACACAATTCAAGTTGAAAATATGAAAGGAAATAATGAATATTAATACACATAGCTGGTCATTCTATAAAATGACCTATAATCCATACAAAATAGAAGCATTAGAATTGGTAAACAACTATTGATGGTAGTGTTATCAACAAAAGTTGTACCTTTGAGGAGGTTTTCAATGCTCTTAACTTAAGTGATAACATGGAGACACCTCTAGGCTTTGGGTGGCTTAATAAATGAGGTGAATCTATAGATATGGGTAGTTACCTTGATGTTATCACCTTGGAGTACTTATAGACCTATTGATTATAAGGGAAAAATGTTAGAGATAACTAAAAGTAACTTAATATAGGGACGTGATATTCCAAATTAACACCCTCCACTTGACCATCATGTACTAAGAACATAAACTAGGCCTGAATCTAATCACGCTACCTAATAAGGACCTTCAAGCATGAATGTTTCAACATGGAGGTCATAGACAATGTATTGAGTGAGAGGGATAGTCAACAGGTCTAAGAAGGACACTAATGATTGAAATCCACTTTCAAACCATATAATTCTAACTCAAACTCACATGATTGAAATCAACTTTCAAACCACATAAGTCTTCCTCAAACTCACCATGTGACCTGTTAGAAGACAATCCATTTGTAAAGATGTATGCGAGAATAAATGAAAGAGAGTGAAAGTACTAATACTAGAATTCATCAATAATCACATAGGTACACTAGTTGAAAATATATGAGAAGGTAAGAATCAACTTTATTCATAATTCAAATGCATACTGAGAGTGTTTAGTTGAATAGGTATTTTCCCTACACATCCAAAAAGATCCATTACAAGCCATTCAAGGTTGCCTATATAGGACAAATGTGAGTAGAGAGAGAAGAAAGGCATAAGGGTAACTCCAATGACAAGTGTAATCCACTTTAATTCAAATAAAAGGAAAAATGGAAGAATCTAAGATCAATTTTATCTATATCCTTGGATTGTGTTGGCTCAACTTGATGAGGAACTTTACCAAGTGGAATAAGAGCTCTCATTTGAGGAGATACAATACGCTTCTTAAAGGAGAAATTATAATTTGGAAACATAGAACATGGAATATTGGATTTATTGGTAACCTCTATGCCACCTCATACCTCTCAATTCTTCCTCTATATTCCATTCATACCTTTTATTCACTCTTTTCAATGGTAAAGATTCTCCTTCATCAGTCTTATAGTCTTACTAGTCTATTAGGTCTAAATTGCTTAGTATTAGCCATTGAAATGGAAATAAGAGCACCATGATGACTTAATACAAACTATAGAATCCTATCTCAGACCTTAAAAACATATTATATCATAATCCATAGTTTCCAAGTACTCTAACCATGTTGTTTTATCTTCTTTAAGTGAGTACATCACCCTCTCATAAGCATTTATGCATGGTCTATGGAATTTAGACCTAAAAGATCACTTTTAGAAGTAAAAGAGTGGATTTTAGGATCTAATAAGGTGTAATAATCTCTTTACCAACCTACCAAAATGTTTCCATCAATTTATTTATTCAAAAACCATGTTTTGATCCCAAAACCCTACAAAAACACAACATTAAATGCATCTATATAGCTACAAGGATAGGTAAAAATTTCATGGTGAGGATCATTTTAGAGTGAGTAATGATGCTTAAGTTATTTTAATGTCAAATTAATGCATCTAGAGTCACAATTTTCATCTTCTCTCTCATTGGGTCATTATGAGGATTTAAGGAGGGTTTTAGGTAGCCTAGTTTCTTAATAAAATTTCATAGCATATAGAATCTCAAAGCCTAAAATAATGCAAATAAATATAATTAAACACCCCACTTAACACTCCATAATGATATAGTATCTTTATGCATATTTTTAGGTGATTTCTCATGTGCTAATAGTGCTTCTTAGGTGATTAAGTATGAAACTATGAATTCAATAGAGAGAAATTGGCATGAGAATGCATCAAATTTCTTGGATTGAATTTTAAAAATTAATTTTGGCTATTTTAAACCTTGAATTAAGTCTTCCAATTTTTATCTTCATAATTTCATCTCTGCATCCTACTACCACCCTCACAAGCTTGTAACTAGGGTTTAAGTACATTTTGGATTTAGTGACCCTAATGGTCACTGTTCGACCTTTTATTCACCATGAAAAAGATTCAAAATTTATTAAAAAACTTACTCATTATACTAAATATATTTATAATATCTTAAATTTTCATATTCATCCCTATCAAACCAACTTTCTTTACTCTAGTAGTATACAAGCCTATATATGCAAATTTAGGCCTTTTAGGCCTAATTAGGCTTTTTAAACCCATGAAACTATCTAAAATCATCTTTAAAACCATGAATATATCCCATTAACATATTTAAATTATTTTTATTCATCATTTACATTCTTACCACTTCATATCCTCAAAAAATAAACACATCTCTCTCTTACAACCATCCAAAATGGGCCTATTTATGGCTTTTAGGTTCTTGACTATAATTTAGACACATAACATTCTTTAAAAATCATATATTGTCATTTAGTGGTATCAAGAGATATTATGGGACCTAATAATATTATAATATAACCCTAATTCCCTTATAAACCCTTTGTGTTTTACAGAAGACATGTCTTTTCTTTATTAAACCTATGACTGGACTGTAGGCTTATGTCAAGGCTTGAACCCTACTAAAGATAAAAAACTTCAATTTTAATTATTTATTTTCTTCCCACAAAATAAAAAACTCTTAACCATATCTCAAATATTATTTATCTCCTCCCAAGATTGAAACTCAACACCAAAATTGCATATTATCTTCAAAGACTAAACACAGGCCCTAATGTCTTTATTTAGACTTCTTGGCTATAAAATGAGGGTTTGTATCCTTAAATTTTATCATGTAAATTGGTTTTATTTTTAAATTATTAAATGGAAATTATATTTATTTATTAACCTTACACAAACCTATTCACACCACATACAAATTTTACTTTGATTGTATTGCCTACAAATAGGTTATAGGTGGTGTTTTTGGTTTCTAATTATAAGTCTGATGTAGACTTATTTTTGATTTTTTGGCAGATTAAGAGTATAAATATATAATTTAAGGTATTAATGAATTTTTTTATGATTCAAAATACTCATATACATAATTCCCATATTCCATTTCATTTTTCACATGTGGGATTTTGACAAACTACCTATACAAGCTATAGGAGGTTATTTAGATTTACTTGACTATAAACCTACAAATGTAAAGTTATTAAAAATAAAAACAAAAATTTAAGTTTTTAAAACTTGGGTAACCTTAATTCACCTTTTTATTTCACCCCTAAATTCTCCAAATACTCCATTTGACTCCACCTCTGTGTTTTCTCTAACTCTACCTTTATTAGGCTTGTAAACAGTCATTAGGCTAAAACCCTCATTTCATTGTGATTTACTCATTATTGATCCTAATTTGACCCATGGTGTCCTATGGAGAAAAATTTAATTTTGTTTTTAGGTCATTTTTGGTACCCAAATGTGCCCAAGTCTCTTTGAATGTTCATTTATAACTCTTTCTTTCTTTTGGCCTTACACAATCCTACCTAAGTATACAGTCCATTTGAGTTGCAAGGTAAAAATAAGTTTTATATAAAAATATTTTTTATGGTATTTTAATAGACACTATTAAGGATTAATAATATTAATTTTGATTCATAAAAACAAACACTTGATTTTAATGGTGACCTCCAAGTTTGGAGACTTGTAGGCTCATAATACTCCTTTGGATAAGCACTTAAAGAGACATTATGGCCTCTTATCTTGAATTTTAACACACATTGATGATTTATAAGAGTGTAAAATACCTTTAATACATTTTAATCATTGTGTATGAGTTAATTTCATTTATTTCATGTGCAAGACAACTTCAAATTCCTTACACATAGGATTATCATGCTCAAGCTACCAAAATAAGGCCATTTGACCCTGTACCAAACATGATTATGAATAAACATGAAAGTAAATGATATTTTAGGGTTATAAGAGTGATAAAGATACCATATCCAATAATTTTAATTCATTCATTTGACCTCAAAACTCTACACATGGAGAAAACTAGCCTTGAGAAGATTTGAAGCTTATTTTCTACCCCTGAACTTCTTAATGATTGTTCATAAAGTTAAGGGGATCAATCAAGAAACCATTTACAAGAAGTGGAAGGAAATTAGAGTCCCCTCCTATGGATAATATCTTAAGATTCCAAATCTCTCTCTCTTTTAAAAGTACCAAATGCAAATTAATTACCCTTATTGAGCTGCCAAGAGGACTGATGGAGAAAAGGAGTGGATTTTTGAATTGTTTATCTCTATAACTCCACTTAATACATGGATATGGGCCTAATAGTACCATGGATACCTATAGAAGATTTTTAACCTTGTCAAACATCAGAAACCCTTTTCACAAAACCACCAAAAGCGTGCTTCTCTTAAGATTATGACCACTCTACCCATTAAAATGACTAGAGATGATGAAATCAATGACTCTTCAACTTCCCTTGACTTTTAATAACTTATAAGAGGTTTTAAAAAAAAATCATGTTCTTCTTTACATACAATTATCTTGAAAAATCATTTTTTATGCTATGGAGAATGATAAATAGCATTTATAAATGAATTCCAAGGTTGAAAGTTAGTTATAAAATACCTTTGAAGGAGTTGTATGGTCATGTACAAGCATGATGTCATCACAAAGGTGTTAGATGACTTTAAACATCCCTTTTTCCAAAGATAAAATCATTATATTTTATTTTAATAGTAATTGTCCTCTTTATCATTGAAAAGTATAATAAGACTAATGTAACAAGATGCCTTAATATTATCAAAATTACCTTAAAATCTCTAAGAAAACTTATAAATAATGTGATCCACTTACTATTTATATTCCTTTGACCATGTTGACCAAGTTTAGGCCATGTTTATTCCTAGAAGGGTTACCACTTTATCTTCTTGGGTATGTCTCCAAAGTAACTTGGTTCATCACTTACCTTAGATTTGTCAAATTTATCTTAAACAATGTTAAACACAACATGAAGATGATAAATAATGACCACTTGATGACAAGATAACATGACTTGCCTTAACTTCCAAATAGACCATCCTAATAGACCCTGTATGTTGCTTAGGGAGACATAATACCTATAAAATTAGATGATTAATGACCAATACAAAGTCTTCATGATGGCTATCAACATATTTAAGGTCAAGTAAGTGAAAAGTTTTGAATGATCCTTTTTAAAGGTAGCCAAATTTTGGCTAATGAGTAATTTTTAGGCTGATAAAAGGCAAATATTCAAAATCTAATGAATCACTAGAAATCATTATCATTTCTCTTTCTAAACCTAAATTTTATATATCTACATATACATCAATAAATAAAATAATAATTATTTATTATTTATGTTATTACATTTGAATCATTTCTTGGTATTATATTTTCTATTTTTAGCATACTTTCATAATTCATCATTGTATCAAAATACTATGATCTAAATTATTTAATTAGCCTATTTATATAATAGTTTATCCATTTGTTTGATTAGGTTAATCTCAATTTAAATAATTTCTAAAAATGGTTAAACATTTGGTGAACATGATCTTCAAGTCTTCTTGTGCACTCATAACTTTCTCCAGGTCAGCCTTCTCGGGTTTCAGATTATTATGATGTCTTTTTAGATCTAAATTTTTCCATAATTATTTTTAATCTAGGGTTGGATTAATTTTCCTTGGATTCCCATAATTTCCTTATTGTCTTTGTTTAAACATATTATCCATGATTTTGTGATTTCTCTTATTTTTATCATCATAGATGATATAAATATTTTCAATGACTATGATGTAGTAAATGTACAACTCTATACACAAGACTCATTAATGCAAAATTTTGTCAAACCAAGTAAGACATGGGAATAATAATAATCATATATTCAAGATTATATAAGGCCTCCTCTTAAATATCTATATGGTGATAGCTACCATCTCTCTACTGAGGTCCATGTTATCACTACTTCAATGGGTAAGGTAGCCCATATTATAGTGCCAAAATAAGGTAACCAACTTACCCTTTCTCAAACTCCTTTACCTCCCACATCTCATCTAGAAGGTGTGTGTATATATATTCAATATGTAGTACCTATGGTTTGCGCTTGTGAATCTATTGAAGATCAAATCATTACTATGATAATATCAATATAAGAGATACAAAATTAAAATTAGTATTTGGTTTCAAAGATTACATCATGGGAAAATCAAGTTACTTTCATAAATAATCCAAAATATGATAGTGTTAATCATGTGTTTGCATATTCATCTATTAATCTTATGCATAACAAGACTTCATCCCAAAATCAGAAGCCATGACAAAATAAATCCAAAATTAGTGCTTCAAAAAGTAAACAAAAGGATACTAAAATCCCAAATGAAATTATAAGAGAAATGATTAAAAAAAGTGATCATATTACCTCTTATGCATCCTCTCAGAAGATAAAAATATGATTGTGAACATCATAGAATGCATGGACATCATATAGCTTATTTTTTTATTTGAATAAAAAATACAAAGTACAATTAATAGTGGTGATCCTATCATTGCTACATCAATCAAGAAACCCACTCATCTTATGAGTGCATCACCTATATCACATGTCAAAAAAAATAAGTACAAGAACAAAAGGATAATTTGGAGCAAAAACAATTGGAAATACAAAAATTAGAGTATAAAAATATTCAAAAGGCATAAGTAAAGTAATAAAATAGTCATAAGGAAAATCTAGAGAAAACAATGTTACAAAAATATCAAGATGAAAAATAAAAATTACAAAAGGCACAACATGAAAAGGAATAATTACAAAACCAATGTTTGGCAAAGGCAGTGTTACAAAAAAAACACTTGGCAAATAAAATTCAAGGTAAGCCAAAAACATGCTTGAAGCAATATTTCTAACAAAAGAGGGAACATCTTTAAAACAAGACCATGCAAATGAAAATATATTTCAAGCAAAGATAAAAGTAAAACTTTAGAAAAAGAATGTGATACACTTTTTGATTTTATTATGCACACATATGGCACATTTTGTTTAGGAAATGTTAATCATTTACCACTCCTCACAATTGTTGCCCTCATATTGAGATAATTATATATCTTTTGTATTTTCAAACACTCTAAAATTAAATACAAAAACAATTAAATAAATTCATAATAATAATAATAATAATAATAATAATAATAATAATTATTATTATTATTATTATTATTATTATTATTATTATTATTATTATTATTATTATTATTATTATTATTAGCTTTTACATATTTTATTTACTTTTTTTAGTAGATAGCGTATCATTTCCTTTCTATACACACATATGTTTCACCAGTAGTTGAGTGTGATATAGGTATACACTATATCTATGATACATGAACCTCCAGATGTTGAACCTTTCCTCTACCCATGTGACACACTATGTTGGGGGTATTTTATTCTATTAATCATGATTTCTACAAGTGCTATTAATTTATGATCATTTTACATTATCATGGTGAGATTATGTATAATGCTTACCCATGTCTATTTTCATGCTTACATATGACACAATGTGCTAGATATTTTATGCTACAGGACATTTTTCTAGCATATTTATGTAGAGATTAGTATGAGATGTTTATGATAGTTGTTTATATTTCAATTTTTCATCTTCTCACATGGATTACTTGAGTGCACTTCTTATTTGTTACCTTATCTTAATTATGGAAAATTTGAACATGTTCCTTGTTTGTTGGCCATAGTTCCCTTTAGTTTTGTTTCTTTGGTGTCAATACATTTAAACATGTCCTCTCCTTTAAGTGTGTTAAATTTTAACATACCCCTTATGTGTGGTCTCTTCATATCCCTTTTGTCTGACATTGAGTGCTATTATGTGTGTGCTTGATTATTTTTTGAGATTATGATTGTTACTTCTAAATGTTTCCATAATCCATAGCATGCATCTTATGGATTTTTATGACTGGATGCTATGATTTTCATTGATATACCTCCTTATACATGATACCATTATCTACTTCACTACTACATGATTACTACATATTTAACATATTATCTTATCTTTTTGAGATAAAGTGAATATCACATTACATTCCAATCACCTCAAAAGGGGGGAATATTAGTGGTGATATTCCATAGATATATGAGTTCACATACACATATTTGGTAGAATTTGTTAGAATTTTATATAATTTACATGATTTAAATATACACTTGGGTCAAAATTTGATGCATTTTAAATTAACTTTCATAAATTTGGTATAGATTTTTTCATATTTGTTATAGATATTATACAAATTTTATAAAGTAGAGGTTAATTTTTGGCATATAATTTAGCTTGAGACACATTGAGGTGTATATTCCATGTAAATTCACCAAATACAAGATACATATTCATATTAATGCATTGACCTTACCAATATGCATTGATTGAGATTTATCTATTTGTAGCAGTTGGATCCATTGAGTAGTGTGTCTGAATCTCATTTCCATTGACATATTTATAAATACTTCACTTTTTTAGGTTGATATTATTAAAAAATTTGACCTATGACATATTTTCTATACTGGCTAGATTATCTATACACTTAAGCTATGTGATTGAGATTCATTTGATCTCGATGGCCTTAACACCACTCACTCTTTCACTAGATTATGGGCATGATAACCCTTAAATCATCCTATGAACATATTTAAGGTAAATTTGTGAACCTTTATTAAATTATTCATTAAGGAATAATCATTACAAAGAAAACTACAAAGGGGAAACATGGTTACATCAACACATAAGTGTACTCCTTCCTCACTCTCTCTTATTTTAAGTATTTTAATTATTAAATTTTTGAATTATATGCACTAATTACATATAACATGATATTAGTTATAGGTAATACACAAACAAAAATTCAAATTAGGATCAAGAAAATAACAAGTTGTGTTGTACACACCATAGTATGCATTTCTTTCCTTTAAACTAGTAATTTCATCCTTGTACATTACTAAATTAATGGGGGCTCAAATGTGGATACTAAAATCTGATTATATATGATAAAATCATATTTTACACTTAAACAATATCACTCATGGATTAACCCTTCAGTTCAGAACCATCCTGTTACTAAAAGGACTCGCATTCACCATCTCACTATGCCTTATTGCTTATCCTATAGTCTAGCTTGAAATTATGATTACCAAAATCACTAGTATCCCATAGTCTTCATAAAACATGATGTATATCCTATTATGGTAGTTGAATATTATAATGAGATTAATCCATTATTTGATAGAGTCAAAGGCTCAACAATGTGTAGAGCACAATATTTTTAGTTGGTCAATCAACACATTTTATTAACAAGATAATTTACAAATATATAGGAGTTCCTATAACAACTCCTAAATATATTAATACTAATCTAGGAAGGTTGTTCTAACAACCTTTATTCTATCCATCTTATTTTATCTCCTAAATCTCTACCTTTATTGATGGAATACACATGTTCAACATGTGGTAGACACATGTTCAATATGCAACTAGTGTAGGATACAAAGCTCAAAAATCTTATAGAGGTACCAAGTGGCATAACCATAGGATTAAAATAAAGATGGCCAATGACATGCAAGGGCCCAGATCATGATTAATGGCTTGTGCTAATCCTTGGATCTTGATCAAATGGTGTAAAACAAAAGGTAACTTTTAAATGCTAATGGCTAGTGTTTTAAAGGCATTTATGAAAAATGCCATGAAAATTGATAGATAGATGCCAAATAAGTACCATGCAAGCACAAAATGATAAAAATGAAGATTTTGGGTGATCAAAAAATTCAAATGTATAAAGGCAAAGGTCAAAATAAAATTTGAGGCATGTATGACCCAAAGTTAAAGTAAACCATCACCATTAAAGCTTTAGGAGAGCCCCAAATTTTCATAAAACCCCTAATTTGAGCTTGGATTGATTATAGTTAAGCTAAAAGAGAGTCTAATTTCAATTTGAGCACAAAAGAATTGATCTAGAGACCATATAAAACACAACAGTAATCAATTTGAAAAGTTTAGAAGCCATGGTAGCTCAGAGGCAACAATAAAGGGAAAAGATAGAGTTTTATTTATCTACAAACATTGAAGGGAAGGTCTTTAAAAACAACAACCTAGACATTGCTTCTTTGAACACAGGCAATAAGAATTGGTCTGAGCTCTTTTGGTCTATTGAAGAGATGCAAGCCATCACTAAATAAGAACACAAGATTACAAATGTAACCAAAAGGTATTACAACGTAAATTTAGTCCAAATGACCAGTCTCTACTATATGATTTCCAAACTAGAGGTAATCCATTGTATCAGCATCCTTTCACCCATTTTCAAGGACTATAGGATTGAGCAAGGTTGGATTATTCATGAAAGGACCTTTAAAATAATTTCACTCATTTCCCCATTGGCCTTTGAGAGTTATTACAAGCTTCCAAATCCTCAAGTGGATTTACCCACTATTAAGGAATGGACTGGTGTAGTCATATAAAATTTGAAATTGGTAGCTTGAGTGTGGATTATGAAACCAAACCCATAAGTCCCTCTTTCATGCTTTGTCGACCCTTTTAGGCACCTTTTTATTGATTCCTAATCATCTGTAGACTTTTGAGACTTGATTCCAACTTAGCTAGACCCCATTTCCCATGCTTATTACATCCCTCTAGGTCCCACACCTATAGGACATGAGTAATAAGGTTGGAATATATAACTATACCTTAGGGTGTCCCATTTCTAATTCTCTTATCCAATCACATTTTGAGCCTAGGTGACCATTTTATCTTGATTCCTCTTCTTCATTATGTCAGCCTAATGCAAATGAATCTAACCCATGACCAATAGATCTCTAAAAATATCATTAAAATTTAATTTAGAAGGGGGTTGGTAAATATCACAAAAGCAATCAAGAATATAAGCAAGACCACTAAGGCAAATTTCCCTATTCTCTACATACATCCATCCAATACAACTACCAACATATTCAAATCCTCACACCAATCCCTAGCCACCTCAAGCATAACCAAGTTGGCATTTTTACATCTAAATACCACTATTATACAAGGCACATCAAGTGGGAGAACTACATAAAGATTGATTTCTCTTTGGAGTATCAGTATGTAGGCAATGTTTCCACACAAGGGGTATGGATACACATTCAGTGCATCTTACACACACTAACCCACCCCCCTCTTTCTCAAGTTTTATTCAAGCATAATGGAGGTCTAGGGTTTGAATATTACATCTACTCTAAAAATAGCTCCATCAACATTAAAGATCCAAAATTTCATAGGCTAGATCACATAAAGATAGCAGACAAAACCCAAAAAACTCAAATCTTTATGACTAGTTTGGATAATAGCGGTAAGACCTAGACTATAACATGGGACCCTAAAGTGTCTTATTTTTGGTGCTCTTATCCTTTCACTAAACAAAAGATAAATCCTAGTTCAAGACACTATCCCAGTCTTGCATAATTGGTATCAGCCTCTGTATCAATCATATCATCATAGTTTTAAGATAAGTTACATTTCTCCTCTTTCATTGCTATTTTTAGAAAGCTATGAAGGTCAAATAAATTATACAAATCATTATTCTATTTATTGCAATATTATTTACTAATTTAGTAAACTCAAAAATTTAATTAAATTAGGAATAAGAATCCAATATTATCCAAACTGTTAAATCATTTGGTGAACTTGACTTACTTCATTTGCACATAAAACCCCTAGAAACCCTATGGTAAATTCCTTGCTGAGTTTTCCAATAATTTTTTGATTTTTTACCTGCATATTTAAATTAAAAATTCATATTAATTAATAAAATTACATAGTAATTTAAAAAAATATTCCAACGCCTAGTTACATCTATTAAGTCCATTTAAATTAGATTTTTTCCAATAATTTTCTAATTTTTTACCTGCATATTTAAATCAGAAATTTACATTAATTTTTAAAATTCCATAGTAATTTAAAAAGAATATATTTTCTTCCAAACCTTAGTTGTATATATAATCTCCCTTTACATAAATAATTTTCCAATATTTTTTTAAATTTTTACCTACATATTTAAATCAAAAATTCACATTAAATATTAAAATTCCTCAGTAATTTTATAAAGATTATTTTTCAAAACCCTAGTTGTATATATTAGGTCCCTTTGTTTTCTTAAGGTATCACCTTACATCTAAAAAGTAGATTCCACATAAAAATAAAAATGGATCTCACTTATTTACACATATTTCTTACATTTCTTGCAAACAACAAGGAGGTCATACTCAGTCCTATCATGTACATGAATGATGAAGTTTACAAATGTTAGTACAAAGCTTCATTCTTTGCATTTCATGCTTAATTTTCATAATATGGGATGATATTAAGAGAGTTATTTTAAAACATGTTAAAATACCTCTTACCTCACCTCCCTTGAAGCCTTTATCCCATGTTGAGTTATGTTTCATGGTCCATTTTACTCTTCCCTAGGTCACTACCCATCATCAAAGAGCCCAGTTAACACCCTTTATCCCTCCACCACCTTGACCTATCAATTATCTTCACTCTCCTTCCATAGCTAATACTAGTCTATATGGATAGTAGATAATGTAGTTGGAGTTATTACTCGACATGCTACCATGCCTCCTCTACCTAGTTAGGAACCCCACTACCCTCCTATTCTTTCCCATCCCAAACCCAACCAACCTACATAGGTAGATCTACACAAGGCATATGATATTATTGATTTGTTGAGAAAGACACTAGCTAATATTTCCATGTTAGAACTAATTCAAAAGACTAATGTGTTTAAGGACATTATTTATTAGTCACTCACTTAGACTTCTATACCCATCAATTTAAAGCCTTATTATTTTACATCAGTGGTCAACATGTTAAAAGCTATAGAAGATGTTATTTCTTTTGATCATAAGGACATACCATCTCAGATAGTTATTAATCAAAATTTACCACTATTCATATAAGCTCAAGTCAAAACCAACACTATTAAGAGAGTTCTAGTTGATAATGGTTTTGAACTTAATATATGTAATATTACATTCTTACAGACCATGGGTGTAGATATGGCATCCATGAAAAAATCATAAAATAATATTAAAGGGTTTGATGATATAACACAATAGACATTAGGCACCATTGCTTTGGATATCATGGTAGGTCCCAAAACCCTCTCTACATAGTTTTAGGTCATGCTAGGTCCTCTTCATTATAATCTTTTACTTAGACAACCTTGGATACATGATATGGGGTTAATTACTTCTAATCTTCATCAATGTGTTAAGTTTCTCCATGAAGGATACCTATACACATGCATATAAAATAAAAACCATTTAGATATTTTCAAATTAAAGTCATATTCAATTATTTTTCTAGATGGGACACCTCATATCATAGTTCAATCACCACCTCATCACATTTCTCTTGATCAGATACATACATATGAGGTAAAATATACTAACACATCTCTCACTCCACTTAAATTTATGTCCTCAGATATAGGTACTCATCCAGTCATAAAAGATTCAACCATTCCCACTACTCCATTATTCATGATTCCTACACCTATTACAATTATAAAATCATTGATAGTAATTCTAGTAGTTTCAGTTGATTCTACAGTTATAGTTACTCTAAGATTTATAGATGATCTCATAACACTATCATCTTCTAATACTATAATTGGTGAGACTCATATCATAGTTACCCCTTGTGGTAAATTCTAAGTTACCATATGTACATGATGTTGATATAGATTCCCATGCTACTTCAAATGATGATATGCCACCCACACTCACAAATGACTATTTATGTGGATTAAGATTTACACTAATTAGCCTACTAGAGTACTAAGATGACTTTAGAGATCTCAATTACACATCTAACATCACTCATATCATCTTTCAATAAACTCTCAAGATACACTCCACATTCATAGTCATAGAAATATCACTTATCATATATAGTTCACATGGTTACCTCTATCGATATAAAGCCAATCATTCAAATTTAGGCAAGTAACACACAACATCAACCACATATTATACTATAGATGTTACTTAATCATGGATTAATCACACTACCAATAGTACCACATAGATCTATTAGTAGGTTATCATGACAAGATGATCACCCATTTTGTCTTTTTCATAGGATCATAGGCCATGATACAAACTCATGTATAAATTTACAGTAGAGATTGGATAAACTACAAGTTTATGGTATTATTTAATTTACACCACCACTAGCACCAAATTCACCACTTCCACCAAAGCCATCTACTACCAAAGCTAAACATCCTATAGGATAAATAACATCTTCACCACTAGAACAACATTTATCTCACCATTGATAAGATGACACCATTATGAGTGATAGATCTCTGAATACATAAAGAACACAAATCTTACTGATACTTGAGGAGATATCCACCATATTTATAGAATATATGGCTTATGATGATACTTATGATGATGATCTTGAGCCATTTAATAATGGTCATGATCCCTTCTTCCATCTCTATCCCCAAAAAGCTCCAACCTTGGACCCTTTACCCCCGCCATCCTAGTCTTTTACATCAATATGTACATATTGCTAATTTTAAATTACTTGTATATATCTTATTTTCAATTAATTCTACATATTATCCTTATGATTTATTATAAATATCTTATATCAAAAATCCAAAAACATTCAAATATGTCAAAATACCATAAACAATACACAATTTCAAAATACAAAAAACATTCAAATAATTTAACAACACAAAAACATTTCAATAGTTTGCATTAACTATGATTTACATTTATACTACCATGATAGACTTAAATTTTCTATTCTTTTCCATTATTTATTGATGTATCTATATTACCATGCTTCACTTGATCATCTTTGATTGTGTGTAGTGGCATCCAAATCCTTGATTGCTTAACTCTACCCATTGAGGGAGAATCCTAATTCATAAATTCAAGATATACATCGATATATCTACCCTTTGGGGGAATCTTATACATGACTACACCATCTAAGTTATGTCATTCTTACACCACACACTCTAATTATCATGTTGAGTTACATTACTTAATAGCTTACATATATTACTCCATCAACATTCACTAGTATCTATGACTTGTGTATTTATTATCATATACATAGTCTTGTACTCCATATCTTTCATACTTTCACTTCTTGCTTTGATTACTTAGATGCAATTGTATTTCTAGTATATTGCATGCATTCCTTTCTCACTTTGTGTATCTAGATGTGATTGCATTTCTTAGTTTCTATTTTGTCTTCTATATGTTCCTTAGGAAATTTTCTAATGTCCTTTACTTCTATTATTATGTGTGCCTTAGGACATTTTCCAATGTCCTTTGCTTTTAATTTTCTATGTGATTATGGCCTTCATGCCAACCTTGCTTATTTTCAATTGTATGTGTATGTGGAATTTGAACATGCCTTGTATGCTTGTTTTCTAGTTTGAGTGACATGTGTCAATGTCCCTTGTTTTCTTGTCCTCTTGGTCACTCTTGTATGCTTCTTGCTTCTTTCCTTATGTGTTTTTTGTTTATTTTCTTCTTACTATTTACAATGCCATGATCCACATCATGCATTATCTTGATTTCTTGGATGCCATGATGGACATCATGCTCCATCCCTCCTTGAGAAATAACAAATAAAAAATAACAAATAACATTTTTAGATTTAGTTCAATACATTACACATTCTATTACATTTTTATATTTATCCAGGCATACCCCTATTGATCCAACAGTTTCCAATACAAACTATGTTATATCTTGAGACATCATTTCAATTATCATTGCTATATCATGTATTTCATAGCATAACACACTTGTAGGGCTCTTTTTTATAAGAGAAGTCATTATAGGGTCTTCATTCCTACCCTTAAAAGAGGGGATAGTAAATAATGGTTTTGTAATAGAGATCAGAGCTCTTACCAATTTAAAAATTAGTTTTTAGAACACTTAGAACAATAATCAGAGGTCAAACCAAGTAAAATAGACAAAACAAATAGTGATGATTATATAATAGTTGTCAATTTCAGTAAAGGAAAATAACACTAGACATGGATAATAGGGTGTATTATTTTTTGCACTCCTATCCAAATAGTAAAAAACCCATATTTTCCAAACATAGGTAGAATGTTAGCTTAGATAGAGTTTTGTTAGATATAGATCAATTTATATGTAGTAGTTTTAGTACAGTTTTTACCAGAGAATCTAGATATAGGGGATATCATGCATAACATGATGGTTCTCACTTCTAGTTTTAGATAAGGTAGTTGGTATAACTTCTAGATCAAAATACATGTTATAGACACTAGTGATTGGGGGCAATGTGCATGGCACATTTGAGTTATTTTATTTCCAAGTTCATTATATTTCCCAAGCATTCTTAGCAATTATGTGACTTACTCCATTTATAGGTGGTTGACATAATTTTGGAGTGGATTTCATACAAGCCTAACCTCCACATTCTTGAGTGGCTTCCATATAAGCCTAGTTCCTAGTTTCATAGTGGATTTTATATAAAAATAATCTCCTCCTTCCAAAGTTGGCCAAGATTGGCCTAGATTCCAGTACACATTTGGCTATTCATGCCACATTATCATATTATATATTATTCATGGGATTTAGGAGCCATTTCATATGACACACATTCATACCAATATCAGTTTATAACTTCACTTCATAGGTCAATGATGAAGCTAAATGTCTAGATAGTATTTGTATTCTTGAACCACCTACTCAAAGGGATTAAACACATAGTACAAACATTGATTAACACATGCATGATCATAAAACTTCACTTAGTGGGTGATGATGGAGCCAAAGGGCTAGCCTTTGTATTCTTGACCCATTCTTAGGGAATTGAAAACTCAACCCCATTCATGGTATTGCTCTTGGTACAACATCATTCAACACATACCTAGCATTACTCATCATCATCCAACATCAAAGATAAGTTTTGTATTAGTTCATGTACCTGATGAGGTGTATTCATTCCTTTTTCTTCCTCTATCTCTTACCTAGATTTGTACATTCTTATTTTAGATATAGAGTATCTAATAAGAAAAAATCTAATCCTAATTTTATTTTTTAGATTTTTACTTCATGATGTGGTCTCCCTATACACACCCAACATCACAAATCTTCATGGGATTTGCCCTTGTAAGTAAGTTTAGGTACACTTTCTATTTTTATTTTATCTTAGTATTTCACTTTGTTACATCACTAGAATAAAGGGGGGAAAATGTAGTCATATAAAATGTCAAAATTGTTAGCTTGAGTGTGGATTATGACACCTAACCCATAGGTCCCTTTTGCATGCTCTCTTAACCCTTCTAGGTACCTTTCTTCTGATTCCAAATCATCCATAGACTTTTGAGACCTAATTCTAACTCAGCCAGAACCCATTTCTAATACTTATTCCATCCAAATAGGTCCTAAAATTATAGGATAGGATTAATAGGGCTGGACTATAGCATTGAACCATAGGGTGTCCTATTTCTATCACTCCTTTCTAATCATATTTTGAGTTCAAGTGACCATTTTCTCTCAATTCCTTTTCTTCAATATGTCATCGTAGTGCAAATGCATCTAACCCATGACCAATAGATTTCTATAAAATCACATTTAACTTTCATTTAGAAGGGGGTCAAAAAATATTACAAAATCAAGCAAGAATACAAGTAAGACCACTAAGGCAAATTTCCCTATTCTCTACATACAACCATCTAATACAGCTACTAGCATATTCAAATCCTCACACTAGTCCCTAGCCACCTCAACCACACTTAGTTTATCATTTTTCCATTTGTATAACACTATTACACAAATCACATCAAATAAGTGAACTACATATGGTTTTATACTCCTTTGGAGTATTGGTATGTAGGAAACATTCCCACATAAGGGGTGTGGATACACATTTAGTGCATTTTACACACACTAACCTCCCCCTCTTTATCAAGTTTCATTCAAGCACAATGAAGGTCTAGGGTTTGAATATTAAATATAATTTATAAGGAGATCCATCAACATTCAAGATCTAAAATTTTAGAGACAGGCTCATATAGGGATAGTGAAGAAAATCCAAAAAACTCAGATCTCTATGACAAGTTTAGACAATAGTGGTAGGACCTAGAATATAATGTTGAACGCTAAAGTGTCCTATTTTTGGTGCTCATATACTTTCACCAAATGAAATCTAGATCCTATTTTAAGACACTATCCTAGTCCTTCATAACTGATATCAACCTCTGTCTTAGTTGTATTAGCACAATTTTAAGATAAATTACATTTCTCCTCTTTAATTACTATTTTTAGAAAGATATGAAGGTCAAATAAATTATACAAATTAGTACTATATTTATTACAATATTATTTACTAATTTAGTTAATTTAAACCTTTAACTAAATTAGGAATAAGACTCCAATATTCCCAAAACTATTAAATTAATTGGCAAGAATAATCTAGACACCATCCTTAAGTCATGGTTGCTCTAAGGGAACCATGTAATCTGAAACCCTATTAGAAATATTCCAATTTCCCAATTTAGAGAGGGGGTTAGGGTAATCATGAATCTATTGATTATGATATCTAGAGCCCCTTTTACCACTTATGTCAATAAGATTTGGGTGTCCTACATTTACTTTATGGTGGAGAAAGAGATCACTACCTCAATTGGAGAGATTATTAGCATATATTTAGAAAGATAATTCACAACCATTAATAAGAAAATTAATACTTAATTCTTCATGATGTCTTATCTATTAAATGGCTTATTATCATCTATCTAGATCCCTCATATAAAAAACTGGTCATCTAAGTAGATTTATAGTCTCCTACCACTATTCAAAGCTACATATATTCAAATATAGGCATAAAATCTAATTCATTTGTGACTATGTGTATTTACCCTTGGTGGAAGCCATCATAGGGATCCATATGCCCAAGGTGAGACCTATAATTAAGAAATATGTGAAGCTAATGGGAGACATCTAGTTGTATCTAGATTGTTCAGTGATCAGAATTGAAGGGATTTTGATCTAACTTTATAGGTTACCTATCTATGTTGTTATCAAGCTACTAGAGCAAGAAATTGCATACAAACTTTTTAATGGTATGGAAAGAGTGTGAAAAGATAAGAGGAAAGGCCTCCTCTATCCCTTTCCTTTGACTATTGGCAAGACTATGTTACAAAATTAGGATCAAGTGAAATTATGGTAGGTTTATGGATTATTTCAATCTAAAACTTGATGAGCTGAAGATGTGGGACCCTAATGGCATGGTGTACACACACTTGAAATCTAAGTAATTTCCCAAACCAATGTATGTGTACCAACTTGGTGTCCATAACACCATATATATCAATGCAAATAATTTTTAAGAAGTATTGGTAAGGCTCAAAAGATATAACATTAGACATGAGCATAGATTGACAAGTGATTAGAATCCTCTTTGAAGCATATGGCAAATGGGACCTCTACAATACACATTTTTTGCCTAGACCTTCAAGGTCCCTTCTAGAGAAACCAAAAGTGGAAGGCCCAATCACAAATTACACAAGGTCTTAATAAGGAAATGTTGGAAGAGAGACTTAGTGAGGGCTCATCATCCTCAATACCTCCTCAAGAACCAAAGTATCTATTGGAATGGACATGATTGCTTTGGAGCCAAATGAAATAGTGTAAGATGCCCTCAAGGTCTTTATTGAATCATGTCTCTGATGAAGAGGAGGAATAAGTTAAAGAAGCACAAGCCCAAATAAAGGAGGATGAAAAAGAAAAAGGGAAAGAAGTTACCCTGGACCTAGTCCCAATGGCACCATGGAAGAAAATAAAGGCATAATTAGTAATGGTCTTAGTTGGATTGAAGAAGCCAAAGTCACTCACCCCATGAGTGAGGTTAACTTTTTTAGTAATCAATACCCCATCCATGGACCAATCATCCATGATTTGTTCAACTATGGGAAACTAGAGAAAATAGCCACCTAGCACCACTCATGGACCTTGAACAAAACTAACAACATTGATGTGTATGATGATATCAAGCCATGGATAAGGGATTTGATGGAGGAGGAAGAAAGAATAATAGTGGATATTGTAGGGTCAACTAATAAGTAGATAGATGATGTAAGAGCATCAAGAAGTACCTAGATGGAGGATCCTAAACCTTCAAATTACACTGAACCAACTACTATTATGCAATTCAATCTAGAAATAGATAGATTAGAGAGAGAGTGATAACTAAAAAATCCATGGTCTGAAATGCAGAGCTCATATTCTAAAAGGTTGAGCCTTTTACAATCTTAACTCCAGTGAGAAGATAATAACCTAGTGAACTACCCATCCATAAATAGGACATTGAAATCCTAGATGAGGCTCATACAGCTCAGGTCATAGCAAGCATTAGAGGTATGAAGAAAATTATATCTAATTTGGAGAGTGAGATTGAGGATTTGAAGACACAAGTTATCTTATTAGTGCTTGAGGCAATGATCAAACTATTAGATGAATCCTTCTATGATATTTGAGGCCTTAAAATCAATAAATATGAGGTAGAGTGCATTATCATAATGGACAACCATGGCCAAGGGTAAAATATCCCAATGGCAAGCTTTAGAGGATCAAAATAATGGGGTTGATCAATATCCAAGTTAAAAGGTATATTTTTAGATTCAAAACAATAATTTTAGGACATTTGAATGCAATTTTGCGAATTATTGTTAACAAGGTCCAAGGTTTAAGTGAATGATCCTAAGAAATAGAGAGACTCTTGAAGGATAATGAGGAGATAATGTAAAGGATTGAAAAGTTCCTTAGGATAATGCTCAATGACTATACATAACCTACTATCCTAGACATCATCAAAGATGCTAAATTTAAATACAAGGATACTTTGGTGACTCAAAAAATAAAAGGTAAAAGTTAAGGCTAGTCTAGAGAAGATAATAGTAGGATCCTAGGTATGATCCTTAATGATGGACAAAGGATACCTAGGGCTAGAAACATCAAGGAATCCATGGCCCAAAATGACAAAGAATTAAATACTCTTGCTAACAATGAGGAGTGTCACTTAAGACCAACTGTGGACTTGGAACTAGTCAATGAGCAACACTAGAGGGCTATGAACATCCTTTATCAACAATAAGAAATTTCTTAGGTGTAAGGCTCACCAACTATCTAATTGATGTTCTATTTTGTAAAAACTTTATAATATTTTTAAAATAAAATATCCTTTTGTAAAGGCATATGATACTTTGTTAGTGTATTTCCTCTAGGTTGGTTTAGTTTGGAAAATAAAATGTATTCTAAAACATTGTAGAAAAAGGAAAACTATATGTAATTATTGTACATTTGTATTTTATAACCAATCTATAGACTGCCTTGTCCTCTTATAAAAGGCAATACTATCATATTGTAAAGGGAGAATTTTGAGCAAAATTGTTATACTTTGAGTAGTTAATACAATCAAAGAATTTTGAAAAGATTTTCCAAAATTTGTTTGTGTCAATTGTTACATGGATTTTCTCTCAATTGTTATTCTTACGTCTTAAATTTGAGTAGTTTCTATGATTTTTGAGTTAAATCTTTAATTGCAGGGTTGCTAATTTTTACTTATGCTAGATTAGTTGAATGATCTTGAATTTGTTTCATTTTATTTTCTCTACATTAGAATGTGTTAATGCTATTTGAGTGTAGTATAAATTTTTTAAAGTAATTTTAATTCTTACTTGTACTTCTTTATATTATCCTTGGAAGTTTTCCTAGTGTGTAGTGAGATCTAAGCTTATGCTATTTTGCACTATATATTGGTCAAATGCATACTCAATTATAATTGAAACTTTATCATAATATTTGAGGCTAAGATTTGTAATAACTTATTCTCTTTATTCTTTATCCTTCTCTTTTGCTTCTTTTTTAACCAGATCATTTTAGTTTAGATTTTATTGTAAATGTCCATTTAGATTAGTTTTTAGTATAAACTTTGATCATAATTCACTAGTATTAACATAAATAATTACACTTTGTAAATATTTGGTCCATGATGGCTCCTAACCATCAATCAATATAAATTTTGTGAAAAAGTTAAACATTGTTCTACCACTATTTCACCATAGGTAACATAAATTGCCAAAACCTACTACTCATGCTTTGAATTCCTAGAATTCTAAAATGAGAAGTGTTCTTTGAACACTAAGGACACCTGTGATACATTTAGAGGCATCAACAAGTCTTGATGGCACTAGGAGGGCCTCTTTGTGAATTGGTTGAATATTTTTTAATCTTAAGTTTTTTCATCTAATATTAGTGTTATCTTTGCACTTTCGCAATATTTTTTGCTCATAAGCATAAATATCATTGATCTTTGTTGTCTTTAACCTATCTTTGTGCTTTCTTTAAACAAAGATCATAGTTATATAAATTTTGATGCTTAATTTTAGTAAAGATGACTTAATATTTGAGGATCCATGGTATTTGAGGTTAGAATATCCTATTTTGATCAAAAATTGGTGTATTTTTCATAGATATGGGTTTATTTGAGCTTAGAATTATAAAGATAGACCATATTTGCATAATTAGACAAATTTTTGAGCTAGCTTAGTCAAATATTGACGTCCTTTACTGTTCTTTATAAAATATTTGTATAATTAGCTTAATGTGCAAGTTTAATCCTTGTTCTTTATAAATATTAACTTGACACATCATATTTCAAATAGATCTTAAATATTTCAAGTTGGAATTGCCAAAGATTCAAATAATATCACATTCAAAGACAAGAGAAATTTTCTTGAGTTTGAAGTCCATAGAATAACCAGGCAAGATAAAGGTAGGCATAGACATTCCAAATCTTTTCTAACCTCACCTCTTCAAGGTACCTTTGCCTTCAACCAAGTATGGCTTGGTTGGGATATTATTTAATCGATATTTTAGGTGTGGTATATGATCTCCCACATAACCCTAAAAAATACTTGCCAACATTTAGTCTAACTAATATTATAACTACTGAAGAGAACATTAACTCATTTAAATCTACTTTAAGGTTGTTAAATGTCATACATGAAGACGTATCATGCATATTATTCCCCTTTACTTTTAAATATGTTGCATATAAATGGTTTCTCAATTTGCTTGACAATTATATTACTAGATGGGATGGTTTCACTAATGTTTTCATAGACCAGTTTGGCAAAATTGTTAGTCTATGTGTCATATACCACCATTTCATGACCATAAATATGGATGCAAGTTAGCCCATAAGGTCATTTAATTCTAGGTTCTATAAAATTGATGGAGTATAAGCTCTAGAAATCTACAAGGATGTAGTAGATCCCATGACTTCAATATTTCTAAAAAGATATCTTCTAAATATAAATTCATTAGCTAGGGATTATTATGAATAAGTGATCATCAATGATCAAATGTATCCCTAACAAAAAAAAGCCTAATCTTTCCCAAATATCAATCCACATTTTCCCATTCCAAACATATTACACAATAATAATTAGAATGTTCTAGCCTTGAATCAACTCCCAAATCTGAATTAATTACCTTTAAGTCATGTTGCTCCCAATCAAAATTTAGGATCCTTGAGTCATCTTGCTACTAATGGATTCAATGCAAATGATAAAAGATCTTTAGTACCAAATGATGTTACTAACAATAATCAGGTGCAAAATTCTAAAACCCCCAAAAATGAGACTGAGTTTATCCTAAAATGGTCTAAAAGTTAAGTATTAATTTCCTTTAGTTGAAAAAATAATTTTTCAATACTAGAGAAAGCTCTGGCAAGAAATTATAATTCCAAAGGTTTAATAGGCTAAATAATAGGTTTTAGAATGATAATTTCCATAATAATAAAAGTAATGAACTGTATTTTCAAAAGATGACTATGGATATTAATCTTACTGACATTATTTTACCTAATTATTGTAGAGTGTATTATATAACCAAGCATGGTGAGATTGATTTCATTGAGTTTTGTAAGGATTTTGAAGTTTTTAAAGAAGATTTAGATACATTTAAAGTTTTCCCTAAAAATATAGTGGTGCAGGTACTTTAGGGTCCAAGCTTGTTGATCAATATTTCATGGTGGAAATGTTTGATTTCCTTTTTTAAGAGGAAAATGAACTTGATGATGTCCCTAAGGAAATCCAAGCCTTCCAAAAATTATTTAAGAAGACTTATCCAATGATAAATATAGAGAAGAGGTAGCCTTTGCCTACCTCAATGCCTCCAAATAACTTTGGACCTCCTCTAGACACTTCTTCAAGCAATGATCTAGAACCACCCAAAGGGAGTACCTCTAACCATAATGTTCATGTTCCTAGTCTTTCAAATAAAATTGGTTATAATATTTTTGAAGATATGAATAAAATAAAAACTAACATCACATTACATGAATTAATGTAGATTATAAAACAAAGGGACCTCTTGCTAGAATCATTATCAAATAAAGCCAACAAACCACCCAAAGCTGATAATGATAATTTGACTATGCAAAAAGTTAAGACATAATCTCCTCCTTTCCTACTCATAGTTAGGATGTTCAGTAAGAATTTTCACAATTATTTATTATATTCTAGTGCATCCACAAATATCATGCCAATAGGTACTTGTAAACTTAGTTTGACACCTATTAAGTCTGATAGGGTTGTTATTCAATTAGACAAATCTAGAGTCAAGGTGATTAGGGAATTATTAAATGTTCATATGAAATTGGCCTATAATCCTAGGGTAATTTTTTTATTGATATCTAAGTTTTTGACATTATTGATGTTTATGGGATCTTTTTAAGCAAGGAATGGACCAAATATTTGAATGGATACATGTTCATGAATTGTTCACATTTATGGCTTCCTTGGAAAGGAGTTCTAAACTAGATCAAGGTTGAAAGAGAGCCAAGGATGAAACATATGATCACCAAGTACAATGTTGTGAATTAAAGGGTTAACATATTGATTCATACTTTAAGGATTTTACCATAGAGACTACAAAGGTATGCAATTATAAGATTACTCATGTTATTCCTAGGTTGTGGAACCTATATTTTGATGGTGCTAGGTGTTAGGATGGATTTAGGGTAGGCATTGTCCTAACTAAACCTATTGGTAAGAAATACCATGATTCCTATAAAATCTAAATCCCTTGCACCAATAAACTTGTTGAATATGAGGCCTTCATTCTAGGCTTGCAATTTTCTATAAAAAATAAAGTCAAAGAACTACTAATCTATGGGGACTCAGAATTAGTAGTCAACCAAGTGAGGAGAAAATATAAATACAAATTCTCATACCTTAAAAGATATAAATTCAAGGTCTAGGATCTAATTGAATCTTTTTATTTCTTTAAAATTGTTTCCATTCCAAAGGAGGTGAACTAATGAGTTGGAATTAGCTACAACCAACTTCAAGCTTGACCAAACTCACCCAACTTCATAATTGAGTGGATACCTTATCCTTCAAACCTAAATAATGTGAATAATTTTCAAGTTTTTAGTGATGATCAATAAATTTTATATTTCATGACTAGTTTGGGATCATTTTAATCTCATTTAATTGATGAGGTTGATGAAACTACTTATAAAAAAGGCAAGTTTGATGGTAAAGTCATTCAACTGAATGATGATAAGATCTGTAAGGGGATGATTTCCTTAGAGAGGCTATTTGATCAAGAAAAAATGGATGATTTTTCTAAGATTTACAAGGTAAGTGGGAAACATTACAATTATATTGATCTTGTCTCTCAAGATTAGCCTCAACTGGTTAACATTGGGAAAGCTTGCACTAGTGTTGAGAAGAAGAAGGCCAAAGAGATATTAACAAAGTATAAGGATGTCATAGCATGGTATTATGAAGTCTTAAAGATATTTTATCTAATATTCATCACCCATATTATACCCCTTAAATAAATTTTTAAACCTTTCAATTAAAATCAAAGGCTTGTGAACCCTATCTTAGAACCAATGATCTTTAAAGAAGTTAAGAGATTGCTAGATGCTAGAATTGTGTTTCCCATCAGACATTCTACCTGGGTGGCTAATTTGGTGTTAGTCAAAAAGAATAATGGTGATATTAGGCTATTCATTGACTTTAAATTTTTTAATAAATCATTTGAGAATGATAATTATCCTCTTCCCTCTCTTGACTAGGTGATACAAGTTGTTTCAGGATTAGCCATGATGTTTTTTCTTGATGGTTTTTCAAGCTATAACCATGTGTTAATTGACAAAGAAGACAAGATGAAGACAACTTTCACAATTACATGGGGGACCTTCACCTATAAGATAATGCATTTTGGGATAATAAATGAAAGAGATAATTTTAAAAGGGCCATTGACCATGCCTTCAAAGGTCTAATTGGTAAGTGTATCATTATATATATATGGATGATCTAACCATTTTTTCTAAAAATAGGGAAGATCACTTTATACATTTATAATAAGTGTTTTATAGATGCAAAAGGTATGCAATCTCCCTTCACAATAATAAAAACATATATTTTTTTAATGAATAAAAATTATTAGGTCATGGAATAACTAAATATGGGAATGCCATAGATCTTGAGAGAGTGGAAGCTATATCTAAGATAGAGCCTATAAATAGTAGGAAAGATCTTAAATCATTTTTTGGTAAGATAAATTTTTTAAGAAAGTTCATTTTTGTATTTTTAGAGATTGTCAATCCATTGACTGACATGCTAAATAAGGATGCCAAGGTCTCATGGAATGAGTAATCTAGGAAAGCATTTAATGATATCAAAGAAGTAATTATCCAAGCTTCAATTTTGATAAGTCCTAAGTTTTCAAAGGACTTATATCTCTATTTTTTTGCATTAGACTATACTATGACTACACTTTTAACTCAAAAGGTTGAAGGGTGTGATCACCCAATATATTTCATGAGTGATAACTTTAAAAATGCTAAATTTAACTATTCATTGATTGATAAAAAAGCATACGTATTAGTTAAAGTAGTGAATAAATTTAGGCACTATATCCTTATAAATAAGGTGTATTCTATTTTACCTGACCCTGCCATAAAACTCATGCTGAGCTAGAATGAACTTGGAGAACTAAGAGGTAAATGGATGTCAATTTTTGCAAGAATATGACATAGAAATAAAAATGGAAAAATTGGTAAGGTGATAAGGCTTGATCTAAATGATTTCTAATACTATCCCTAAGACAAGTATTATGAAAATTGATTAGAAAAACTTTCAAACTAGTGATTGGTATGATTCCATCATTCATTTACTAATTAATGGTACATATCATATAGGACTAACTAGGGAGAAAAAGAGGGCCTTAAGGCTTAAGGTAGCTCATTATCTGATCAAATATGGGATTTTATACAGAAATAAATTTCAAGGAGTCTACCTTATATTTGTCTCAAAAAAAGAAGCTACCCAAATCATGAGTACTTTCCATGAGAAGTTCAACAATGAGCATCCATTTAGGAATACTATAGCCCACAAGATCCTTAGAGATGGCTACTATTGGCAAATTGTTTTTAAAGATTCTCACAAGCATATGAGGGAATGTCACTCCTACTAGATCTTTAGCACAAAAAACCCTAAGGTAGAAATGCCTTTATAACCAATCATGGTTGATAAAACCTTTACATAATGGGGGTTAGACTTTGTAGGGGTAATCAACCCTAATTCATTAGAAGGTCACAAGTATATCTTGAATACCATAATTTATTTCACAAGGTGGACTAAAGCTATAGAAACAAAAAAATGTAGGACTAAAGAAGTGATCAGTTTCTTAAAGAAAAAAATATATACCAAATTTGGAATTCTAGTCTCTTTGGTTTGTGATAATGGATCTGCATTTATATCCATACAAATAATAGAATGGGCATACGATAATGTAATTTTTCTGAAGTGTTAGTCTAACCATTAGCCCCAAGGAAATAGAGTGTCTGAGTCTACCAACAAGAACATAATGAAAGTAATTAAGAATTCTACTATAGACAAGCCCAAGACTTGGCATAAGCTTCTCAAGTATGCACTATGGGTAGATAGGATAAGGATAAAGCAAGACGTAAAGGGATCACCATTTTTGTTGGTTTATGGCCAATATCCTATCTTCCCTATCACTCTCAAGTTGCCTATGTACAAATTCATGCAAGATTATATGGAAGAAGGCTAGGAGCTTTCAAATTCAAGGTTGTTATACATCATCTGGATGGAAGATGTACTAGAGGAAGCCTTTTCTAATTTTAGTAGACATCAGATCATGGTGAAGAGGTGGTTTGACAAAATATCAAAGATTAAGGTGTTAAGACAAGGGGATTTAATTCTCCTTTAGGACAAAACATCTAAGCCTAAGGGAAAACATGGTAAGTTCACACCTTTATGGATTGGCCCATATTAGATTGTGGACACACTAGGATACAACACCTTTAGAATCAAAGACTTACAAGGAGAAGAGTTCACATTACCCACTAATGCCTTGAGCATTATTTCTCTACTACTCCCCATGAGGTTTTTATGGAGTAAATCAATAAGATGGTTAGACTTAACATAGATAGGCTAGTTAGTTTATTTTATTTCTTTCCTTATTATCCCTGTGTGTGTGTGTGTGTGTGTGTGTGTGTGTGTGTGTGTGTGTGTGTGTGTGTGTGTGTGTGTGTGTGTGTGTGTGTGTGTGTGTGTGTGTGTGTGTGTGTGTGTGTGTGTTTATTTCATTTTGTTTCTTGTTTTGTTACTTTTTATTATGTGTTTGCTTTGTTGCCTTGTCCCATGTTTCCAATAAGTCCTTTTGGACAACCCTAAGCTCAAAGTTTATTTAGCTTTCTTGAAACTCCAAAGTACAAGAATGTGGGTATAAACCTAAAATATGTGATGACCATGGGTCTAAAATGTGATCCTAATGTTGTTATTTGAATAAATTGGTAAAAACCAATGGAAGAAACCAATTTCCCCATGAGAGCTTAAACATTGTCTTGACCTAAATTTGGTTTTAAGAATATTTGAACTTATAGGATGTAAGATTAGTCAGTTAAGGCATAATCATGCTTGCACTTAAAAAACATCCTTTCTTAGGAAAATGGTTATAACCATAGGTGATTTTTTAAAGATAAATCACTTGAAAAAATACTTAAACATGTTTACCCTAGTTCCTAACCTTGCTAAAAGCATAAACAATCTAAAAAAATACAAAAAAATAAGAATACAATGCAAAATCAAAAGCTTTTCAAGCACAGGTGATTCTAGTAATCTGCACTACGGTGATAGATGCCTAGATGGAAGTGGAACAAGGCCATGAGTGGAAAAAAATACATATATATCAGGTTTATGGATGCCTAGATGGTAACAGAGCAATGTCCAAGCCTTACTTGAACTAGAAGCATGGTTCTTAATAAATGTCTAAACATGCTCCAAGTTAATGTTAATGATTAAAGATATGAAACCTATAATTTGACTGCTAAATCCCATGGAAAATAGTAAGTGTAATAAAATCACACACAAATCATGGATATGTATTGATATTTGATCCCAAATATGCAAGTGCAAGGTTTGTTTCAACCATAAAATGATCTAGATAATGGCATTGATAAAGCGGAGTGGATGACTTAGTTTTTTGTCTAAAGTAGAGTCTCTAAGTTCTAACATATGACTGTGTTACCCTATAAATCACAATTTTTTGAGGTTAACATACCCCCATTTTTTAAAAATTAGGACCCTTGAGATACTTTGAAACTTAACCCTAAAACCATTGCATGTTTTGATCATTGTTAGAATTTGAAGATCATCCACTTTAATAAAGTTGGATTACTATTTAAAGGTTTTTTTTAATAGTTTTCTTAATGTTGCTAATAATTGGTCTTCATGTCTTATAGTTTTAGGTTTCATGGAACCCTTATAAAGAGATCATTCTTATAATTTATAGATTGACTCTATTCAAGTTTTCACTAGCCTCTAGTTTGTGAAATTTTGAATTTGAATCATGTTCTAAAATATCTCCTCAAAAAACCCTAGCATAAACCATTGGTTAAAATTTGAATTTGGTAGGAGAATTGGGAAGGAATATTTAAATTTTTTTTGACTTAATCCCCAATTTTTATGTTAAGTCTTGGTCATGTTTTCTAACATGACCAAACCTTAGCCAAAAAATTATGCTTAGTCTCCTTTATTTTCACCCTTATCTCTTTATATTTATAATGTGGTCTAATGTTATGTTAGTAGGGTCCTTTTATTTTAAGCATAGTCCCCTTTGTTAAAAAATTTATCCTAAATTTTTAACCCTAAGGCCCCATTCACATTTATCAATGCAAATGATACCTTAGTCTTAAATCTTTATCCTAAGTTTCTATATACCTAGGTCTAAATTTTGTTTTGGTAGGGTCCCTTTTATTTTATGGCATGGTCCCATTTATTATTTCATATTTAACCTAAATATTTAACACTAAGTCCCCTTTCATGTTCATTAACATTAATGAGACCTTAGCCTTAACATTTTAGCCTAAGTATTGTTTCATCCTAGTTCCTCACCTAAATACCTTGCTATTTTGTAGATCTAATGGTTTGTGCTTCCTTTTTCCTCTTGATCTAATGGAGTGAGGAAAAGTTCAACAAACCTAAGCATTTGGTCCTTTGAACCAATTATGTTATAGCATGTAGATCATGATTGGTGACTCTCACTTCATCGTGATTTTTAATCTGATGGAGCAAAGACAACATTGAAAAGTCAAAAGGCCTAGGAATCCCCATGGAGTCACAACATGGCACTCCCACATTTGAATTTAGGAAATTGATGAGCTTAAATTTGACATTCATATGATCATAATTTAATATTAATTAGGTTGTCATCAACATCTATTCAACTGTCAAATTTAAGCCCACCAAAATTAGGAACTTTAAGAGCTTGAATTTGATGTTCACATGACTATCATTTAACATCTATGAGGCCATATTTGACATCTACATGATCATCAACTTTAAACCCACCAAAACTAGGAAATTTATGAGCTTAAATTTAAAGTTTGTGAGATTGTCATTTGACATTTTTGAGGGTATATTTGATGTCTATGAATATATCAAATTCAATCTCTTCAAAACTTTTACTTAGATAAAAGGATCATGTGTTTCTATCAATCAAAGGGGCCACTTTGATATTATGCTTTAATTAACTTAGCATAAAATGATTTAGCCTAAGTCTTTTCATGTTTATTAATATAAAATAGACTTAGCTAAAAACCTTTTAACCTAAGTATTTTTTATATATATGCACTGATTAAAGTCCTCACACCTTATAAGATCAATGGATCATGCTTCATCAGGCCTAGATGATCCAATGGTGCAAAATCACTGATTGGTGTAGGATATGGAGCTTAGAAATCCCACAAAGGTGCCAAGTGGTATAACCATGAGGCTCAACATAAATATGGCCAATGATATGTGAGGGCTTAGATCATGATCAATAGCCCATGTTGATCCTTAGATCTTAATCAAATTGTGTGAAGTAAAAGGCAATTTCTAAATGCCAACATCTAGTGATTTAAAGGCATTTATGAAAAATGCCACAAAAATTGACAGATAGATGCCAAATAAGTGCCACATAAGCACAAAATGACAAAAATGAAGATCTTAAGTGCTAAAAAATGTAAACAAATAAAGGCAAAGGTCAAAATAAAATTTGAGGCACATATGAGCCAAATTCCAAGTAATCTATCACTATTAAAGCTTCAAGAGAGCCCCAAACTTACGTAAAAGCACTAATTTGAGATTAGATTGATTATAGTTAAGCTAAAAGAGAGTCTAATTTCAATTTGAACATAAAATAATTGACCCAAAGACCATTTATAACCTATTAATAATTAATTTATAGAGTTTGGAAGTCATGGAAGCTTGAAGGCAAAAATAGAGGGATTAGACAAAGTTATATTTGTCTACAGACAATGAAAAAAGGGTCTGTAAGGACATTAACCTAGACATTGCTTCATTGAACATAAGCAATAAGAATTGGTCTGAGGTTTTTTGGACCATTAAAGAGATGTAGGCCATCACTAAAGAAGAGAAAAATATTTCCACTTTAACTATAAGGTATTATGACCTAGTTATAGTCTAAATGATAAGTCTCCACTATGAGGCTACCAAACCAAAGGTAATCCATTATATCAACATCCTTACTTTCATTTTCAAGGACTATAAGATTGATTAGGGGTGGATTATTCATGAAAGGAACTTTAAATAAATTTCATTCATTTCCCATTAGCCTTTGATAGTTATTACAACCTTTCAAATCCCCAAGTGGATTTGTCGACTATTAAGGAATGGACTAATAAGAATGATCTAGACACCATCTTTAGGCCATGGTTGATCCAAGGGAACCATGTAATCAAAGACCCTATTGGTAATATCTCAATTACCCAATTTAGAGAGGGGATTAAGGTAATCATGACTCTATTTAATAGGATATCTAGAACCCCTTCTGCTACTTATGTCAATAAGATTTGGGTGTCCTACATTTGCTTTATGGTAGAGAAAGAGATCACTCCCCAAATAAGAGAGATGATCAACATATATATATAAATACAATTCACATCCATTAATAAGAATACCAATACCCAATTCTTCATGATGTTGTATCTATTGAATGCCTTACTAGCCTCTACCCAAATCCCTCATGTCAAAAATTGGTCACCTAAGGGTAGATTTATAGTCTTCCACCACTATTCAAAGCTACACATATTTAAATATAGGCATAACATCTAATTCATATATGATTGTGTGGATCTAGTCCTGGTGGAAGCCATCATAGGGATCCTTATGCCTAGGGTAAGCCCTCTAATCAATGAATATGTTGAGCTAATGGGAAACATCTATCTGTATCCAGATTATATAGTGATAAGAATTGAAAGGATTTTGATCCAACCTTACAAGTTACCTGTCTATGTTCTCATCAAGCTAGTAGAGCAAGAAATTACATACTAACTTCTTAATGGTTGGGATAGAGTGTAAAAAGATAAGAGGAAAGGCCTCCTCTATCCATTTCCTTTGACTATTGGTAAGAATATGTTACAAAATTGGGATTAGGTGAATACTATGGCCAGGCATAGGGATTATTTCAAACTACAACTTGATGAGCTAAAGATGTGGGACCCCAATGACATAGTCTCCACACACTTTAAATCTAAGAAATTGCCCAAACCAATATATGTGCACTAACTTGACGTCTGTGACACCATATATATAAAATAAAATAATTTTGAAGAAGTATTGGTAAGGCTCAAGGGATATAACATTAGACTTGATCATAGATTGACCAGTGATCAGAAGCCCCCTAGAAACATATGGAAAATGGGACCTCTACAATACCATTTTTTTCCTAGACCTTTAAGACCCCTTCAAGAGCAACCACAAGTGGAAGACCAATAGGCCTAAGCATATATTACATAAGGTCCTATTAAGGAAATGTTAGAAGAGAGACCTAATGAGGGTCTATCATCCTTAGTCTCTCTCTAAGAAATAGAGTCTGTAGTGGAATACTTGGACATGATTGCCTTATATCCAAATGAAATAGTGGAGGATGACCTCAAGGTCCTTGATAAAGCATATGGATCTGATTGAGAAGAATAAAAATTTTAAGAAGCATAATCCCAAATAGAGGAGGCTAAAAAAGGAAAAGGGAAACAAGTTTCCCTAGACCTAGTCCTAGTAGCACCATTGAAGTAGAAAAAGGTGGAATTGGCAACGGTCCCAGTTGGATTGAATAATCTAAAGTTGAATCTCACTCACCCCATGAGTGAGGTTAATTTATTTAGTGATGATTAACCCATCCATGGACCAATCATCCCTGATTGGTTCATCTATGGGTAAATGTAGACAATCCCCACCTAGCACCACTCATGGGCCTTGACCAAAACTATCACCATTGATGTACATGATGATATCAAGCCATGTATAAGGTATTTGATGAAGGAGGAGGAAAAAAAATAATAGTGGATATTACAAGGTTAGATATCAAGTAAATAGATGCTCAAATAATATCAAACAATACATTAATGGAGGCTCTTGAAGCTCCAAAGTACATTGAACCAACTACTATTGTGAAATTAAATCTAGAGATAGCTATATTAGAGAGAGTAACATCTAGAAAATCCATGTTGGGGAGTAAAGAGTTCACATTCCAAAAGGTTGAGCCATTTGTAGGCTTAACTCTAGTTGGAGACAATAGCCTAGTGAACTACCCATCCATGAAGAATATTTTGAAATCCTAGTTGAGGCTCATTCAACTCAGGTAAAAGCATGCATTAGAGGTATGAAGTAAATAATAGCTAATTTGGAGAGGGAGAATGAGGATTTAAAGACACAAGTTGTCTTATTAGTGCTTGAGGCAATGATCAAATTATTGGATGAATATTTATATGATATGTTTGAGTCCTTAAAATAAATAAATTTGAAGCTGAGTGAATTGGCATAGAAAAACCTAGTGGTCAAGGTTCTAATATCCTAATGGAAAGCTTCATAGGATAAAATAATATGGCTGATTAACATCCAAGTTGAAAGGTAGATTCCTAGATTCAAAAAAAATAAGTTTAGGACATTTGACTGCAATTCTAAGAATTATTGTTGACAAGGTCCAAGGTTTAAGTGCATGGTCCTAAGTGTAGACACCAAAATTGTGTTGACTCCCCTTGGACCCTTACACACTTCATTAATTTAAAATAAATTACTTATTTTAAATTAATGACATCACCTAGACATCACCCCTCAACACCTCACCTGGGACACATCACCTTGGACACCTCACCCTTGGACCATTTCTCACCCCATGACTCACCTAAGACTTATTCACACCCCCTATTTATTCCCTAACCAACTCTCATGCATATTTATCCTGACCTTTGACAATTCTCCAACAGAATATGCACTTGGTGGATGGAGAACAAGCTTCTTATCCCTTTTACTCATTCTTCACCCATCGACGTCGATCAACTATTAGTTGACACTAGTGGGATTGCTGACATTGGTTACATAAACTGACATCTAACGATGAGTTAGGGATTCTTAGGTTCTTTGAATCTTCTCAATTGACTTCCTCTTGGACTCTTATCTTGGATGCTCTCTCTCTCTCACCTCTGGACTGGGACATCAACAAATACTCTCTAAAATCAATCATCAGACTTCAACCAATGCTCTCTAAGGCTTCAGAAACTCTGCATCAGTCACTCCAGATTGGACTAAAACATTGCATGAGAACGTCGACAATAGCCACAATGAGAACGTTCAATACCTTTGGCTCTCCACCAAACAAGAGCTAAGTATTCTTCTGCCCCTTATTTTAGTGTTTAGAATATAGTAGTAATTAATGTCTATTTACTATTTCTAAATACAATCAACCAGACCCAACTAGACTATCTTCCTGGAGAGGCTGAAAAGCCATCCTCTTACCCTTACCCTTTTTGACAACCTATCATCTACCTTTGTCCTTTTGCAGACCTTATTCATCTCCCTGCAACCTTGCACATACCTTTTAAACCCATAGAATCCTTCTATCGACCATGAACATAACCCTGAGACCCATTCAAGGACCATTGCCCCTATCGACATTGGCAGAATAACTGATGACAACATCATTTACCAACTGATGGCAGTAGCCTAACCGACGTCAGTAACCTAGACCAACTGACGATGGCAACTATGATAGATAGATTGTAGGAATCAAGTACACATTATCTATTTCTCTTTTTTTAAGTCATTATTATTTCTTTATCCAACATTCTTTTTATCAAAAAGTGGACTGTCATCTCGTAAGGAAGTTTCTACACTTCTTGGATTGAGGTTTGCTTGGCAGTCCACCATATATCTATCTAACATTTTCTATGTTTGAGTCTTATTCTCTCTATAGGTTTCTTCCTCCACAACCAAAGAGGAGCTCCTTCAATTGTCTAGATACGGTGCACAACTTCATCTAGGTATGTACAAACCCTTGACCATCATCTTTAGTTTCTTATTTCTTCTGAATATAAATAGAAAAAATGAGTAGAAACATTATGGCACACCTAGTGGGACCCTAGAGTTTTCCTTGGGTTCATTTCTTCTAAAAGGCAAACTTTTCATATAGGTGCATTAGATTCTCTTCTTGCATCCTTCCTCTTCTTTCTTTTTGTTATAAAAAAAACCATTAACACAAGTTAAAAAGAACCTCTTTCTTTTTCTTCTTGTCATTTCTTTCTGCATCTTAGAGTAGTGAAATTCATACTCTTAACCTTTTCCTAATTGTTTGCATCCAAACAAAAACATTTCAATTTAGGCTAAAATCTATTGCATTTCATTTCTTCTTGAATGTATATTAGCTCATCTAGTAATTAAAAATGCATTATGAATAAATCATAATGTACATATGTTACACAACTTGACCACATCACACAATCAAACATCTAAACATACCTGAGACAAGGCCCGACTAGGATTTCACCAACTAATGGATACCTTACCCTTCCTCACGATCCTACTTGGACTTCACTACCAAGGGGAGAACCCACTCTATTCTCTGGTAGAGTATAAACTCTAGGGGAAGTATATATTGGCTAAGTGACCCAACTTGGCTCTGGGCTCGTGAAGTAAGGGGAGCAAGCCCCTAGCACCAAGCCACGTACAGAACCTAACACAAACTTTTTGAGCACCAAAACTAACCCAAAACCAACCTTAGACTGCCTCTTTTAGGACCCATTCTAAAATCCCAATTCCCAAACATATTCTTCTAAGGCATAAGCCACCATGACTCTAAAAATCTATTCTTAGGAATTAAATGTTTAGAGGTTGCTTGCCTTCATCAATTTTGCTATTTTTATCTTGTTTTTTTTGAGCTGATAAGAACGCATTATTCTGAGCTCTAAAATGACTCAGACTTTATTTCTTCTTCCAAAAACTTTTAGTTTTTTGTGTTTTTGGAAATACACAAACACTAACATTAGTTTTTCCACTAACGTCGGCAACTTACCCTCACCAACATCAGTTTTTCCACCAACATCAGCAACATATCACCATGACATCAATTTTTCCACCAACATCAATCACTATCAATAAACTTTTTTCAAAACAACAAGCTTAAAACCTAACCTTTTTGCTATCAAACACACATTCTAACCACTTCTAGTTTTCTGAAATTGAAATCCACAATTTTTGGAACCTAACCCTTTTTGCCTTCAATGGTTTCAACACGCAATCAAACTAAATCCCTTATTGACCATGTGAGGCAACAACCACTTCCACCCTCACCTTTCATATCAAGTCACCAAATGGAGTATATTTCAGATATTGAGCATACTCCTATCTATCCTAGCCCTAACCAACATCCAATTATTCTTGAAGGGGATCACAACTTTGAGAGATTCCTTGACCACAACATCAAGGCACTTCAACACTATCTTGCAAGAAGCCAAATGCGAGATCCTTTAGGTAATCCTATTTATGGGATACCAAATTCTCTCGCTGAAGTGGAAATGGCATCAACACCATCTGTTAGCCAACTCATCATAACTCAGGCTATTTCCTCAACCAATAACTCAAACATGGCCAATGCTAAAGATTTGGCCTCCTCATCTATTTTTGGACCTACCTACATTGGGGTTTTCATACCCCCTCAACCACAAATAATTCAACCAAGTTCTACACCATACCAGAACTTGATTGTCTCGACTCCACACACTCTTGCGCCTATAAACATGGGAGTGACTACCTGTCCTTTTACCAATGCCACCATTCAACCACCTTTGGTGGTATCTAGTCAACTTGTACCCTTCAACTTCATGGCATAATCCCCCTTGACCTCAACATCAGTCCCTATGATGAACTACCAATATGTTGTACCTATACAAATGCAACCAAGTACATCATATGCCCCTCCTAACACCTTTTAGGTATCTTACAACCTAGGGGGTGCCCATCTTGCCAATCCATCAGCCGATCTAATTAAGATGTTGATGGACAAGATGTCTAACCTTGAGACATTCATTTTCAATTCAAGCAATGTTCTTTCATATGAACAAGTCTGTAATGAATCCATTCATCTTTAGTGCCTATTCGACCATATCCTATCCAGTGGGAACTCCCAAAATTTACTCATTTTTAGAGTAAAGAGGACCCACAACAATATTTACGAGCATTTAGACATGCTTGTTACCTCATAGCACACAATGATGTGTTATTACTTCGCACATTCCCCAAGTCACTTTCAGGGGCTGCCCTTGACTGGTATAGCTCCATTACCAGTCATTCTCTCTTTTCTTTCACTCAACTAGCCCAACTATTTCTCGACCACTTTTCAATAAACATCACCAAAAAGGTCTCCATTACAATCCTCTACTCTATTAAATAATTCGATGATGAGTCAATAGCTAACTTCATCACCCGTTGGAGAGGTTTGATTAACCAACTCTCCTTCTCATTACCTCAAACTGAGCTCATTGAGCTCTTTTCACGAGCATGTGCCAAGCACATCTCATCCACTTTATGGGTTCAAACATTTTGCACATTTGATAAAGATTTCACCATGGCCCAAAAGCTTGAACTCTGCACAGTCAAGGAAGAAAGGTCAAATTACGTAGTAATGCAAAATCCAATGACCCTTCTTCATCCAAACCTTCTTCTTCCCACTCCAAGTCCAAGGGATCAGTGAACACTATGGTCCTTAAGCCATCATCTTCAACAACAACCAACCAATCTCAACCTTCCACATCAAAATACATCACATGAAAATTCCAACAATGATACGTACAACATCAATATACTCCAATAGGAGAATCATACGCTTCCATGTTGGATAAGCTCATCAATCAGTGAGTCCTCAATCTCCCTCAAATCTGACCACCCCAATTTGACCCTTCAAAAGCTATCCCTACATGGTATAGGGAAAATGACTTCTATAACTTTCATCGTGTCAAGGGTCATGACATAGACAACTGCAAAACTTTCAAATACATCATACAAGACATGTTAGACAAGGGGGATCTTGTTTTGGATAACCCAAACATGCCAGCCAACCAAAACATAGACATCTTTAGGCAACCATTCCCTAACCATCCCCCAAGTCAAAATAACATTCAGACCATAGCCAATGAACTTCAAGAGTGTAATATACGCATGGTCAACATGGTTTCTAACCAACCTCTCCCACAGTCTGAAGAGGTTAATCAACCTATCCCTCCACCACATGTAAAAGAGCCTTCTTCTCCTATTTGTCCATCATAGGTAGAAGAGCCTTCTTTTCCTATTTGTCCATCATAGGTAAAAGAGCCTTCCCCTATTTGTCCATCACAGGTAGAAGAGCCTTCTTCACCTATTTGTTCACCATAGGTAGAAGAGCCTTCTTCACCTATCTATCCACCATAGGTAGAAGAGACTTCTTCTCCTATTTTTCCTCCACCAATGGAGGATAGTCCTTCATCCAGCCCCTTTTCACATGTAAGAGAGGCTATTTTGACCTCTCCCATATTGGAGGATGCCTTGGTGGCACTAATGCTAGCTGCCATGCCTTCATCCTTCTTATCATCAATAGGGGATCATACTTTCCCCGCTACTAGACCACATGCAGAAGCCATGACCATCCCATGCCTCTCAAACCTCACTCACCCACAAGTGAAGGTACACTTGAACCTTGCCTAGCACAATAGTGGTCCTCACATTAAACCAAAGAAGGCTACTAAACCATGTCAGAGAACTCCTCTCCCACCTTCATCATTGCCCTCTATTTTGGGCCCACATCATTCTACCTTAATAGGAGTTCTTCCTAATCTAACACCTCTCAACAAGAAAGTGCCATCTACTCATGTGGCTTCATAGCTAACCAAAAAAGTGGTACGACAAACAACCCCTACAACTTCTAAATAGAAGTTGTCAACCCCTATTACAACAATGAATGTAAACCCATTAATGGGATCCTATACTTCGATGTTATGCTAATTGTTTTAGTCTTCAAGCATCACTCTCGTGCCTATTAAACCATACCAACCTCTCGAACCAAAACCATCTTGGTTCGATGACACTAAAATCTACTAGTATCATCACACACCTAGACATGATACTAAGCATTGTTGCACCCTTAAAGTTGTCATTTGCTAGCACCTAAAAAAGGACACTTCTCACATTGAGGCTTCTTTTGACAAACATTTGACATCATCACATGCCTATTAAACATCCTCACCTAAATCAAGGTCCCCATACAAGACTAGGGCCCCTCTATCACCATCTCCTCGTTTATTCAAAATCAACACTATTAATGTGGCCACTAGGCCCCAAATCATGAAGAATAAAGGAAAAGATCAAACTTCTACACCTTTGACATATCCAGTATTCGTCAAGACCTCTCAACCAACACAACCCAAGATTTTTATCTTGGATATGTCTCGACCATCATCTCTGGGGGAAATTCCTCCTAACCTCTCTAGTCCACATAACTCTTGGTATAAGTGACTTCTTGACTACTTAACATATTCTATCATGCCTCCTAATCTCTCTAGCAATGGACGGTGGGCTTTTATCAAAAGTACTGCTTGTTACACCATGTTGGGGGGTCATCTCTACAAACAAGGTTTCAACGGCCTCCTTATCCAATGCATAACAACCACTGAGACTTCCCATGTCATCAAACAAGCCCATGATGAGATTTGTGAGGGACATTTTAGTGGTAACTCACTTGCCAAGCGCATCCTTCATCTGGGTTATCTTTGGCCCACTATTAACCAAGACTGCAACAACTATGTTCGGCATTATACCAAATGTCAATAACATACCAACCAACTTCATGACCAACATCAACCAAAACATACCTACAATAATGACCAACATGTGACCAATTTGGAAAGAAGCAAATAGGGCAAGTTTGCTCCTAATTGACTCGGACCTTACATCATTACACAAGCATGGATCAAGTACTTATCATCTGTCTTCTTTCGAAGGATGACCAGAACTTGATCCCCTTTATGCCTTACATCTACGACCATTTTTATTGTTAGTCAAGTAATCATTCACTGGACATTTAACTTAAGCTCATCCCTTGAGCAACCCTTGTCATCATCATTCATCATCCTTTCAACCCTTTTTCCCAACAAACATTAGTCACCCCTTTTGTCAAGCATGCATGCTTTATCCTATAAAAGGGAACCATTAAACCTCTAAAGCCAATTCCATGACCAAGAGTCCAATCAAAAATCAAACTAAAATTGGGATGCCTATATTCCAAGGTCATAAACTATAAATGTAGATTGCTCCCTCAAAGGATAGCTACATAATTGCTATAACTACTAGACTGCTCCCTTCAAGGATAGCTATCCACAGACAATCAAACATACAAAGTCAAATATAGACCACTCCCTCAAAGGATGGTTATGCCTAAATTTTGTTACATACATAGCACAACATGACCACAAAACCCAACAACATTCCCAAGTAGACTTCCCGCATTGATCAGTTTATAAATTATTAAGTCATGGACTTGCCTATAGTCATTCTAGGGTCACCTATAAAAGGGGCAAAGTTGTTCCTGCCAAAAAGGGTTACACCATCCTCACATATATCATAATCAAACCTATCACCCCAACATTCTCAAGGGATTTGAGCTCACTTAATGTCAAGTGATTCTAGTACTTCTCGAACACAAATCAATGGTCAACGATGTAATGCATGAATGGGGCTTTTGTTTGTAAAAACCTTATCTATGCCATCATTATGGTCCTTGTCAATGAAAGAGCAATGTGACTTTCACTTCTTACACCTTGGTCACATACAACCAAATCATCTTATAACCAAACCAATCCACTAACATGACATCATAGCCCATTTACACTAGTTTCTATGGACAACAATACACATGGAAACTATCGACCACACAATTTATGTCAAGCATAAACCATTACTTGCTGAAGTATAAACATACTCATTTCATTTTTAGCATCCACCATCACAAATATGGAAAATTGCTAGGGATGAAAAACCATACAACCAATGTTACAGAATACACCATCACTTAATATGGAAAAGGTTGTAACATCATCTTACCTATATCATTTCAAGAATGTACCATCACACCTATGGGAAATGCTAGAACACTAACCTAACCAACACAAATATCAACATCTTTGACCCTTCCTCCCTTTCGATGAGAACTACATTGGCTTGCAGCCTTTATAATAGGGGCAATGTAGGTAGTACTTAGTCTTCTGAGGTTAGCTCAGTCATTCACCTGTTTGTCTCCCTAATGATGGCAGCCATCCGTTCGTCTGTACACTTGATGGATGAACCATATAACCTTTTAACCATGACAACCTAGTCCAAAATCATGACCAATCAACCAGCCCTGACATTATAGAAGTCATCTTTGACTTCTCATGGGGCACATTGGAGATCACATACATCTCCCTGACCATAACAAACAACCTTTGAGCTCACTTATATCTCAATCTGACTCGACCAATGAACATGGAGATTACGCCTATCTCCTCTGACCATGACCACTTTTGAGATAAGTCTGCCTTAGTTGTTTTGATTGCATGTATGCTACCTCACAAATAGATAGCAAAATTGTGCACACCTCATATTTTGACCCTCACAAGTATCAGATCGCACCCAAGTTGATCCCCACTACTTGTGACATTTTTGTGTTTACCAAGAGCACTTCCCAAGCTCGAGATACTTGGAACATGATGACCATTGGAGCTACATCTTTGATCATTTAACCCAATCAGTTATGACTAAATGCTGGGGATCGGTTACTTCAATTTTAGCACTCCTCGATCTTGACTTTGATAATTTGACCTCTCTATCACATGAAGTGGTATATGTGTAATCTTAACTATTACAACATTCACACTCAAAATTCACCATATCCATCTGCCATCTATCAAATCAGCACCTGATATCAGGTTACCTTCCCTCAACTCCCACTTTGAGGGGGAATACCTCATCACCACACCTGGGGCAACCCACTCTTATTTTTATCTTGCAGTTCATCAGAATAACCAACAAGATAAAAATGACCTCGTCCCATACCTAGGGCAACTTACTCCTATTTTTGTCTTGTAGTTTATCAAGAACAACCAACAAGACAAAAAAGGGCAAATGTAGACACCAAAATTGTGTCGACTCCCCATTAGTCCCTTTAACATACCTAACCCACACTTTATTAATTTAAAATAAAATATTATTTTAAATTAATAACACCTCACCTATGACACCTCACCTAGGACACCTCACCTATGACACCTCACCTAAGACACCTCGCCTTGGACACCTCACCCCTAAGACCATTTCCTACCCCATGACTCACCCTATGACTAAGTCATCCCAATCCTAACTACCTAAGACTTATTCTCACTCCCTATTTATTCCCTAATTAACCCTCATGCTTATTAACCCCATCATTTAACCATTCCCCAACCAACAAGTGCACTTGGTGGATGGAGAATGGGCTATTAAGCCCTTTTACCAGTTCTCTACCCATCGACGTGGGATAGCCAACATCAATTACAAAAACTAGTGTCTAACACTAAGTGAAGCCCCTTAGCTCTTATCAATTAGTTCTTAGACTCTCTTACGGGCTCTTAGACACTAAAAATCACTATGGGACTCTTTCAATCATTCTTCTCTAGCCTCTGGACTCTTGGACATCAATGACACTCTAAGACTAGGCATCAGACTTCAACCAATGCTCTTTAGGCTTCAAAAACTCTACACCAGTCGCTCCAGATTGGACTGAAGCATTGCACAGGGATCTAGACATCAGCTATAATAGGCACAAGTGTTTGACACCTTGGTTTTTCATCTCACTAGAGCTAAGTTTTTCTTTTGCCCTTTCATTTTAGTAATTTAGAATAAGTTGGTAATTATATTTCTATTTATCATTTCTAAATACTACCAGACCAGACCCGACCTTCAACTAGACCCTGACTTCTTCTTGGGGAGGCTAAAAAGTCTTCTTCTTATCCTTACTCTTTTTGACAACCTATCCTCCACCTTTGTCCTTATATGGACCTTATTTGTCTCCCTACAACCTTGCATAGACCTTTTGAACCCATAGAATCCCTCTGTTGACCACAAACCCATCCAAGGCCATTGCCCTGACCGACATCGACCATTGCCCCTACCAATGTCGGTAGTATAACCGACATCATCAACTTAACCAACTGACACTGGCAAGACTACCAACGTCAGTGACTGTGGAAGACTAATAATAGGAATCAAGTATGCATTATCTATTTCTCTTTCTTTAAGTCTTTCATTATTTCTCTTTATATGACACCTTTTTTATCAACTAGTGGACTGTCATCCCTCAAAGAAGTCTTGGCACTTCTAGGACCAAACTTTGCTTGGTAGTCCACCATATATCTATCTAACTTTTTCTATGTTTGAGTCTCTTTCTTCTACAAGTGTCTTCCTCTATAGCCAAAGAGGAGCTCCTACAACATCTGGATATGGTGCACAACTTCATTTGGGTATCATCTAACCCCTGACCATTTATCTTTAGTTTCTTATTTCTTCTAAATATTAAATAGCAAAAATGAGTAGAAACATTCTATCATAGGACCCCCTTAATGGGCTTGTGTCCCACTGGGCATGCCAGAATGTTCCTAATCATTTTTTTGCTTTTTAATATTCAGAAGAAATAAGAAACTATAGATTAATGGTCAGGGGTTAGATGATACCCAGATGAAGTTGCACACTGTATCCAAATGTTGTAGGAGCTCCTCTTTGGTTGTGGAGGAAGACACCTATAGAAGAAAGAGACTCAAACATAGAAAAATGTTAGATAAAGATAGGGTGGACTACCAAGCAATATGCTCGGTCCCAGAAGCACAAAGACTTCCTTGAGGGATGACAGTCCACTATTTATAAGTAAAAGTGTCGAAAATAAAGAAATGACAAATGACTAACAAAGAGGAAATTAGATAATTCATACCTATTTCTTTGTAGTCAGTCTGCCACAATCCCTGACATCGGTAGTCCTACCGGCATCAGTTGGTCAAGTTGCTAACATCAGTTAGGATATCGATGTCAGTAGGGGAAATGGTTGTTGTCAATCAGGGCAATGGCCTTGGATGGGTTTTGGATGGGTTTGTGGTTGATAGAGGGGTCTAGAAGGAGTCTGGGTCTATGCAAGGTTGTAGGGAGATGAATAAGGCCTGCAAAAGGGCAAAGGTAGATGATAGGTTGTCAAAAAGGGTAAGGGTGAGAGGAAGGCTTTTCAACCTTTCCCCAGAAGAAGTTGGGTCTAGTTGAAAGTTGGGTCTGGTCTAGTTGATAGTATTTAGAAATAGTAAATAGAAATTAATTACTAATGCTTTTTAAATTATTGAAGTGAAAGGGCAGAAGAAATACTTAGCTCTGGTGAGATGAAGAACTAAGGTGTTGAACGCTTGTACCTATTATGGCTTGATGCTGAAGACCTTGTGCAATGTTCTAATTCAATCTGGAGTGATTTGTGTAGAGTATTTGTGGCTAAGGGAGTGTTAGTTGAAGTCTGATGCCTCGTGATGTCTCAGAGTCTGAACATCCAAGAGTGAGAGAGAGAAGAATTTAAGTGAGAGAGTAGTCGATACCAGAGTCTAAGCGAGAGTCCATCTAAGAGTTTTTGGGGGTGTAACTCAATGTTAGATGTCAGTTTATGTAACTAACATTGGCTATCCCACTGGCGTCGACCAATAGTTGACGGACATCGGTGGCTGAAGAATCAGTAAATGGGCTAAGAAGCCCATTTTCCATCAGCCAAGTGCACTTGTTGGTTGGGGAATAGTCAAATGATGGGGTTAATAAGCATGAGGGTTAGTTAGGGAATAAATAGAGAGTGAGAATAAGTCTTAGGTAGTTAGGATTGGGATGACTTAGTCAAAGGGTGAGTCATGGGGTAGGAAATGGTCTTAGGGGTGAGGTGTCTAAGGTGAGGCGTCTACGGTGAGGTCATTAATTTAAAATAAGTAATGTATTTTAAATTAATAAGATGTGTAAGGGTTAAGGAGAGGACCAAGGGAGAGTCAGCACATTTTACGTGTCTACATTTGCCCCTTTTTGTCTTGGTTATTTTGGATGAACTGCAAGACAAAAATAGGAGTAGAAAATGGTCATCAAAACAACACCTATCATCACCACACCTAGGGCAACCCACTCTTATTTTTGTCTTGTAGTTCATCAGAACAACCAATGGGACAAAAATAACCTCATCCCATACCTGGGGCAACTTACTCTTATTTTTGTCTTGTAGTTCATCAGAATAACCAACAAGACAAAAATGACCTCGTCTCACATCTGGGGCAACCAACTTTTATTTTTGTCTTGCAATTCATCAAAATAACCAACAAGACAAAAATGACCTTATTCCATACCTGGGGCAAACAATTCCTATTTTTGTCTTGAAGTTTGTCAAGAAAAACCAACAAGACAAAAGGGGCAAATGTAGACACCAAAATTAAGTCGACTCCCCTTAGACCCTTACACACTTCATTAATTTAAAATAAATTACTTATATTAAATTAATGACATCACCTAGACATCACCCCTCAACACCTCACCTGGGACACATCACCTTAGACACCTCACCCTTGGACCATTTCTCACCCCATGACTCACCTAAGACTTATTCTCACCCCCTATTTATTCCCTAACGAACTCTCATGCGTATTTAGCCTAACCTTTGACAATTCTCCAACAGACTATGCACTTGGTGGATGGGGAATGGGCTTCTTAGCCCTTTTACTCATTCTTCACCCACCAATGTTAGTCAACTATCAGCCGATGCTAGTGGGATCATCGATGTCAGTTACATAAATTGATTTCTAATGATGAGTTAGGGGTTCTTAGGTTCTTCGACTCTTCTCAATCGACTTCCTCTTAGACTCTTATCTCAGATGCTCTCTCTCTCTCACCTCCAGATTGGGACATTAATAGATACTCTCTAAAATCAATCATCAGACTTCAACCAATGCTCTCTAGGGCTTCATAAACTCTGCATCAGTCACTCCAGATTAGACTAAAACATTGCATGAGAACATCAACATCAGCCACAATGAGAACATTCAACACCTCTGGCTCTCCACCAAACAAGAGCTAAGTATTCTTCTGCCCCTTATTTCAATGTTTAGAATACAATAGTAATTAATGTCTATTTACTATTTCAAAATACAATCAACCAGACTTGACTAGACTATCTTCCTGGAGAGGCTAAAAAGCCATCCTCTTACCCTTACCCTTTTTGACAACCTATCATCTACCTTTGTCCTTCTACAGACCTTATTCATCTCCCTGTAACCTTACACATACCTTTTAAACCCATAGAATCCTTTTGTCAACCATAGACATAACCCTGAGACCCATCCAAGGACCATTGCCCCTACTGATGTCGGTAGAATAATCGACAATGGCATCATTTACCAATCGACGACGACATCCTAACTGACGTCGGTAACCTAAACCAATCGACGACGGTGACTGTGATAAATAGATTGCAAGAATTAGGTACATGTTATCTATTTCTTTTTCTTTAAGTCATTATTATTTCTTTATCCGACATTCTTTTTATCAAAAAGTGGACTGTCATCTCGTAAGGAAGTTTCTACACTTCTAGGACCGAGCTTTGCTTGGTAGTCCACCATATATCTATCTAACATTTTTTGTGTTTGAGTCTTATTCTCTCTATAGGTGTCTTCCTCCACAGCCAAAGAGGATCTCCTTCAATCATCTAGATATGGTGTGCAACTTCATTATGGTACATACAAACCCCTGACCATCATCTTTAGTTTCTTATTTCTTCTAAATATAAATAGCAAAAATGAGTAGAAACACTAAGAACTAGAGAGACTCCTTAAAGATGATGATGAAATAATATAAAGGATTGAAAATATCCTTAGGATAATGCTCAAAGACCCTACATAGCCTATTTTCTAAGGCATCATCAAGGATGATGAATTCAAACTACTTTGGTGACTCAAAAAATAAAAGGTAAAAGTCAAGGCCAGTCTGGAGAAGATAATAGTAGGATCCTAGGCATGATAATTAATGCTAGAGAAAGGATAGCTGAGGATAGAAGCATCAAGGAAGTTATCTCTATAACTGATAAATAATTGAATGCTCTAATTGAAAATGAGGAGTGTCTTTTAAGACTAGCTATGGACTTGGAACTGGTCAATGAGTAATACTAGAGGGCTATGAACATCCTTCAACAACAACAAAAATGTTCTCAAGCATAGGGCCCACCAACTATCTAATTGATATTCTATTTTGTAAAAAAATTGTAATATTTTGAAAATAGAATATCCTTTTGTAAAGGCATATGTTAGTTTGTTAGTGTCTTGCCTCTAGGTCAGTTTAGTTTGAAAAAGCAAATGTATTCTAGAACTTTGTATAAAAATGATAGGTATCCTTACCTTTTATACATTTGTATTTTATAACCAACCAATATACTATCTTGTCCTCTTATAAAAGGTATTACTACCATTTTTTAAAGGGATAATTTTGAGAAAAAATCGTATACTTTGAGTAGTTAATACAATCAAAGAATTATGAAAAGATTGTCCAAAATTTTTTTGTGTCAATTGTTACATGGATTTTCTCTCAATTTCTAGTCTTAAGTCTTAAATTTGAAAACAAATTATGAATTTTGAGTTGCATCTTTAATTACATGGTTACTAATTTGTGCTTATGCTATATTAGTTGAATGATATTAAATTTTATTCATTTTATTTGCTCTACATTAAAATGTGCTAATGTTATTTGAGTTTAGTAGAAAATATTTAAAGTAAATTTAGTTCTTACTTATACATCTTTATCTCATCCTAGGAAGTTTACCTAGTGTGTAGTGAGATCTGAGCTTATGCTATTTTACACTATATACTAGTTAAATTCATACTCAATTTTAATTTAAACTTTGTCATAATATTTGAGGCTAAGATCAGTAATCACTTATTCTCTTTTTTCCTTACCCTTATCTTTTGCTTCTTTTTTAACTAATCACTTTAGTTTATATTTCATTGTAAATGTCCATCTAGATTAGTCTATAGTTTAAGATTTGATCATAATTCACTAGTATTAGCATAAATACTTACACTTTACAAATATTTGGTCCATGATGGCTCTCAACCATCAATTAATATAAATTTTGTGGAATAGTTAAACATTGATCTATCACTATTTCACCACAAGTAACATAAATTGCCAAAACATAACACTCATGCTATGAGTTGATAGAATTATAAAATGAGAAGTGTTCTTTAACCACTAAGAATACTTGTGATACATTTAGAGGCATCAAAAAATCCTAATAGTGCTATGGTAAAAACTCTTCTTTTGAATCTAAGGATACCAACATTGAAAAAAACACCTTGAAATTAACTCATGATATTGATTCATAAGATGTATTACATAATCCTCGAGAATATGAGATATCTTTTCACCCTTTCCAACTAGTTTTGTTGTACCCAAGTTCACATTTTATGATGGTAAGGGTGATCTTAAACAACACATTTAATATTTATATTTAACATTCCTTGATTATTATTCAAATGACAATTTTTTGACCAAATTATTTCCAAGGAACCTAAAATAATATGCTTTAAGATGGTTCTATGATTTGCCAATCTAATCAGTAAAAACATTCAAACCTCCAGTGGATCAGTTTTTAGCACATTTATCTATCAACATCATTGAAAATATGTCATATGCATAAATTATTAAGATCAAATAATGAAATAATGAATATGTTTAGAGGTACAGAATAGTGTTGGCCAAAATGACAAATCTAATGGAAGATAAATACATATTCAAGAAAAGTTTTATTACATTGTTACATGGGTATATTGTCTTCAATAACTTTAAATCTCTTGATGATTTATGACATATTTTATGAGATCATGAAATTAAACTTATTTCATTGAACATGATTAAGTATGTAGCAAACACATTGAGTACATATACTACCAAGTTTCATATCAAAGTAAGCTACAAGGTTAAACCCACCAAACCTAAAAATGAAATAACCATAATGTTAAATGTAGTTTCATAATAAACTAATCAACTTATATTATGGAATGTAGATAAGAGATAATTTACATGATTACTTGAGTCTCTATCTTCATTACTTAAGAGGCATGTGGAGTGTCATCTCATATCTCTACCTCCTCTTATAGAGGTTGATATGAGTTGACCCATACCAATAATATATGATGTTAATGCCTATTATAATTATCACTAAGGCATTGAGAATTCTAAAAATATATGTTATACTTTAAAACACACTATCCAAGTCCTTGTTAATAATCAATAGCTTACCTTTGTTGATCTTCCAAAGGATTCAGAGTCACAACCTGGTGACCATCAAAACCAAAATATGTTTAATGATCAATTAAAAGATCATTCTAAGAAAAATAAAAAAGTGTAAATGGCATATAATCCACATCCTCCTCCACCTCATTATGGGTACCCATTAAATGGGATTATTGTCACACTTACACATATTATACCTCCTATGGTCTAGAGACATTTTATTACATTAAATGACAATGAAATTATGGATGATAATTTAGATATTCACTCATTGTTTAATATAACATACCTTGATCATTAACCTATACACAATGTTATGGTTGATAATATTTTTAGTGAGAATGTATGTAACATGACACTACTCACACATTTGGGATATACACATGATGATTTATACCCTTTAACCAAAAATTTTAGAACATTTGATTGGACATCACATCAAGTTATTGGTGAGATTGATTTACCTTTACAAGTCAGTTAAACACATGTAATAACTACTTTTTATGTTATACCATACACATGAGTCTTTAATATGTTATTGGGATCACCTTGGATACATAAAATATACAAGTACCTTCCACATTGCATGGGTGTATTAAATAAATTCATAATAATAGGGTAATTATATATTTTTTAAATTCCATGTGAACATCCACTTGAACAAGAAAAAATTATTCCAAGACAGCTAATTATAAAACCTACTAAGGTTAATCATGCATGAAAGGGTAAGAAATAGGCAATCCTCTTTCTTAGGTAACTAATACTTGAGATATTATTACACAATAAACACACAAAGGGCTTCATGAATTTTTAATATACACTTACATGGTCCACCTACTTGCTAATAGAAACTAAACATGTTAATTATATATATAATGAAGAAACCAAAAATCACTAAATAATGGGCTCTAGGAACCACTACTATTACATTTTCATAACCATAGAATCTTATAAAACATACATAGAGTACCACAAATTAGACATCTCTAGATATGACACATATTCATGACCCTTAGCATTATCATTAGTTTGATGTACCATATTTTGAGTTTGAATCTTTCAATGAACATCCTTTAGATGGGATCATATGCTAGAATTTTTCCTTCCAAATATTCCTTAAAAAATTAAATATATATACATACATATATATGTATATGTGTGTGTGTGTCAATATATATATATATATCCAAAAAAAAAAAACATTAAAATAAATCAAAAATACAAAAAAATATTTAGCATACACAAGTTTAGTAGCTCCTGGGCATCTATGTTGTTTATTTTATGTTAGTAGATACCATTTATTTTATTTTTTATACACACATATGCTTAATAGGTACTTGATTTTTATGCATTCATACATCATATCCATGATACATGCACACACATATGTTGGACCTTTCCTCTTACTACGTGACATACTACATTGGGGGCATCTGGATTCTATCATGAGAAATACATGTTATATTATTTTATGATGACTTTTACATTATCATGTTGAGTTTATAAACTAATGCTTACACATGTATATACTAATACTTACATATTACACCATGTACTTGATATGCTATGTTACATGACATTTTTTTCTAACACATATATGCAGGGACTAGTATGATATGCTTATGCTGATTACCTATACTTCATTTATTCATATTTTCACTTAGTTAAGTATACTTATTTTTTTATTGTCTTAATTGTGGAAAATTTCAATATGTTCCTTGATTTTGGGCTCTCATACCATTATGTGTTATTTTTTATGGGTGTACATTTGAATATTTCCTCTGTTTGAGTGTGTCATGTTTGAACATGACCCCTATTTGTAGTCCCCTTAGACCCCTATTGGGTGGCATTGAGTGGTCTTATATGTGTGCTTAATTAGTTATTGAAATTGTATTATTACTTTATAGATGTTTCCATGATTCATATCATTCATATTATGTCTTATTGTGATCACAAACTATGAGCTTGATTGATATACCTACTTAGACATGTTACTCCTATATGTTACATGATTCATACATAGATAATATAGTGATCTTATCTTTTTAAGGTAAGGTGAATACCAGATTTCATTTCCATCACCTTAAAATGGGACATATTAGTGGGGGAATGTCATAGAGACATAAATCCACACACACATAGTTGAAATAATTTGAAAAGTTTACATTATTCATATATACAATTAGGTTAAAACCCTATACATTTGGTACTAATATTTTACAAATTTAGGATAGAGTTATGTATTTTTGTGACAAATATTATACATAAAGGTTATATTTTGATATATATTTCAACTCGATACACATTATAGGTGTATATGCCATGCAACTAAACCAAAAATTATAAATAAATATTCAAAACATTTTACCAAGAAGTACCATTTTTACCAAGAAGCACCATTTTTACCAAGAAGCACCATTGAGTATTTTGGTTGAGATTATACATGTTTTTAGCCTTAACAATAATTACATTTTGTAGTTTGAGATGGTTATACCACTTATCTTGGCTTTATTATACATTCACTTGAGTTGTATAATTGAGATTTAGTGATATCAATGGTCGTGTCAGAACTCACCTTTGCACCAAATTTGGGGCACAATTTCCCTCCAAAAATCCTCTTCAAATATCTTAGGTTTAGTTACAATATTTTCTTAGATTCAATACTTCATAAGGAAGCATCTTTACCAAATTAAAGTACCAAGGGGTAACATGGTTGCATTGACACACATGTGTACTCCTTCCTTGCTCTCTATAATTTTCAAGCATTTAAATCGTTCAATTTTAGATTACATACATTGATTTATACTATAACATGATCTTGTTTACAATTTAATACCACCAATAAATTTACCATAGCTCAAAAAAATGCAAAATGTGTTATACAAAACCAAGTTCACATTTTTTCCTTTAACATAGTAATTTCATCCTTATGCATTACTAGATTAAAAGGGGGGGCATATATAGATAATAGAATCTGATTATATATAGCATATAATTCTTGTACACTTGAAAAATACCAATCAGGGCTTTACCCTTTAGTTCTAGACCTTCCTACTATCGAAAGGCTCATGTTCACCATCCCACTAGACCTAACTGCCTATATTATGGACCAACCCTATGATTTTGATGACCCAAATCCCATGTTCACTACATAAAGATTAAAATATGATTTATGTCATTTAATATCAATCATATGCCTTTAATATTTGTATACCTTATTAGACACTTACATTCACATAGGGACATTAATAACAACATTAGTGTCTAAATTCCTTATCTAGTGATTGCACCTCAAACGTCATCTAAATTATAAATCTTTTGAAACATATGGGTTATATTATTGATCTTATCTAACCCTTTCATGTAATATTTTCAAAATGTGTGGTATTAAAAAAATCAAAGCCTGCTCACTATTCATCTATTAAATACCAATCAAGTACCTATTTAAGCTCATTCAATCAATTTTTATAACTAGGTTCTACTACCCTATTATTTCCTATTTTTATATTAGTCATAGGAATAGTCATACTAAAGGCATGAATCATTCGAAGAACAACCCATGAACATTATTTTTCAAGTTAAAAGATAGATCATTACATGTCCTTTCATATATAATATTCTACCCTTATGCACACATAATCCCACACTTAGGGGAGAACTACATATGTCTGAGGACCTCCTTGGAGTATTAGATATGTAGGAAATACTCATTGATAGAGGGGTGCTTGCATTCAACTTGAGTTAATGATACCACTAACCCTTTTTGGTCAAGATAACATGACATAAGGTGAATAATAAGGTCTGATCTATATATAGTCATACAGAACTTGTGTATGCAATCTAGACACATCAACAAAAAGTTGAGAATATTATTCCCAAAAAATTCATCCCAAAACTCAAGTAATTTTTATTTATTATTGTTAATTTAAGTCAATGATTCTTACTTATTCATTGTGGTTGTATAGACAAAATTTTATGATTATATAACACCTCAATCTTATACACTTGGCAAACTCAAAACTTAGATGTTCCTCTCAATGCTTTACCTTTCTTATTTCTACAAGTCTCGCATATGCTCTATATTTTTTCCCCTTGGCCTATATATCTTAGGTCAACTAGTCTTATGTTTATGACCTAGGTATTTTATCTTACTTGGAATGCTTAAAATGTACTTATCTACTATCTCTATAATTTTAAAACTTGTATCTACTCCCCTGCTCCCTAAACACTGATGTCTAGGACATACATCAATGTTGATGTTATTTTCTTATCCCAACATAAGTGTCAAATGCCATAAATTCATCCAATTTTCAAATGAATTATATCTTAATGTTTAACCTAAGTTATTTAATATGATTTAGCAATACAAAGGGATTGATATAAATAAAAGGTTAACCCTCATTCGTTCCTCACCTAGATTCACCTATAAAATACCAAAGAGATTAAGAAAACATATCAAAATCATTCAATTTAAAAAATCTTACTTATTTATTAATATTTACATACTAATCATTTGTGTTACACATATATAGATCAAAAATACTAAAGTAGAATCCTAAGACCCTGATTTGCCAAGTTACAAGATATGTCACTATTGTACTTGCTTTACACATATTGTATGATTCACACACAAGCCAACACATAAGGGAGAAATACATGATTTTGATTCCCTCTTATAGAGTATTGGATATGTAGGTATTTCCTATTGATATCAAGGTCTTAAGGTCAAATTGACATTATGTACCCACTAACTCATTTTCCTAATGATGATATGAATATGGAAAACTAGGGTTTTTCTATTTCATAATGAATGATAGTTTATGAACCAGATTTAAATGCACTATAGAGAAGGTGAAGTAGAACCTAGAAGCATCTAAGTGGTCACATCTTATTTTAATAGATATTTTATATAGAACACTAACATCAAATCCAAATAATAGTGTTGACACAACCATTCCAGGTTGATGTTACTATCTAGAGAGCTATAAGCATCAACACTAGAATCTAATGAATGTTACAAAATCTCCTTCTCACCTACTTTTCATTTGTTCCATATCAATAAATATATTAGAATCAAAACAAGATAAGTAATTCACTTATTTATCATTTTTATATCTAAAATAGTTATAATTTCCATATTTAGAATATTTTAACATAATAAATTAAGTGTATAATTATATTTAGTTTAGCATTTAATTGTCATATTATATATTTGATCATCACCCTTATGCCATTTCATTTCTATACACCCCTTTAACATCTAGATAACCCAAATATACATAATTTTAGGGTTAAATATTTAGTGAACCTGATCCATGTGAATTTGAAAAAATTATGATCTAAGGGTTCCAAGTCTCCTAGGGTTTTAGCTAGTTGAGATGAATTTTTAGATCTAAAAAATTACCTTAGGGTTTTACCCTCCTCTTGTCATAAGGGATTTTTGTGTTTAAGCTTGCAATTGGATTCTTCTTTGATTGACACATTTCATCCTCTAAATATACCATTTCAAAATTCTTAAGAGGTGTTTTCTAACCATATTTTTATATGCAAAACATATTATTCACCAAAATTTGGTATAAATTTTTCAATTTTTTCAATTTAATATTTTTAGTAAATATTGGCATACAAAGAAAATGGTGTAATTATATTTAAATTAATTTCTAAATTTTCTAAAAAAATGGATTTTATTCAAAAACCTCTCTCATATCTCTAAAAAAAATTCCTAATTTATCAAAATTGTTGATTTTTTATTTGGAATATTCTAGGGTTTGCGTATGAAGCATTCTATATTATTTAGCCAATTTCTGATTCATAATAGCTCAAATATAAATTACTTATAAGTTTTTAATTATTATGTTAAAATAGAAAAAAATCTTTTAGTTTTTCAAAATATTGTATTTATTTTCCAAATTTAGATATTTACTATTTTTAGTAAATTTAGATCTATAGGCCATACATGTACTTTTATTTCCCTATATTTTTGGGTTCATTTTATTTCCTATTTTAAAAAAAAAACCTATCTCATATTTTCAAAAAAATTAGCCAATAGTATAAAATTTTTATATCCTTGTTGTAATGATTTATTACTCCTTGGCATTTACTTTTCTTAATTATCATGTTCTCATGTCAATTTTTAAAACATTTCAAATAGATACAAATAATATCCTTCCTCCTCCTAGCCCTAGGTAGGATGATATCTCTCATCCCTCTAACCAAGTCTAGGTTATCACTTATCCAAGGGGAAAGGTGGAAAACCGTATAGTTTGAAATGAATATAATCAATGTTAAATACCTAAGGTTTGTGCTTGTTAAACTCTAAAGGAATAAATTAGTACCATGACCAAGATAATGCCATATTTTTCAAGTTACAAGATACATCACTATTGTAATTACTTTGTATATATTGTATGATTCACACATAATCCAACACATAGGGGATAACTGCATGATATTGAGGCCCTCTTGTGGAGTATTAGATATGTAGGCAATGCCTACGGATAGTGGGGTCTTTGGGACAACTCAACACCATGTGCCCACTAACCCATTTTTTCTAAGGTCACTATGAATATGGAAAACTAGGGTTTTTCTATTTCATAAAGAGAAATAATCCATGACTTGTATATAAATACACCAGAGTGAAGGTGAATCATAACCTATAAATATCTATGTGGTTACAACCTATTTTAGTAGATATTTCATATAGAAAACTAGCATCAAACCTAGATAGTAGTGTTGATGTAACCATCCTAGGATGATGTTATTATCGATAGAGCTAGTATCATCAAAATGTGAATCTAATAAGTGTTATAAAATCTCCTTACCACCTATTTTATATATATATATATATATATAATTTCATTAGCATAAGAATAAGCTAAGTAATTCACTTCTTTGTCATTTCTATATCTAGCATAGTTGTACTTTACATATTTAGACTATCTCATTATAAGAAATTTAGTGTATGCTTATATCTTAGTTTAGTATTTAATTATCATTTTATAGATCTGATTATCACCCTTATGACATTTCATTTATAGATACCCATTTAACATCTATATAACCCCAATATAGATCATTTTAGAGTTTAAAAAGTAGCTTAATGTTTAAATGTTGTGATTCAGTCAATACACAACTAAATTTTAACACACATAGTTATCATATGATTTATTTAATACATTTGATTACCACCATAATGCATCTCTAGAATAATAATAAAAACATATGAGGTTAAGATCAATGTGATTCCATAAATCAAATAAGAATGTCCTTATTAATGAAGAGAGACAAGTCACATTTTAAAGAAGTGTTTAATTATAATTTCTTGATTTGAAGGAACATAAAATTAGTCACACAAAACCCAATTAATACACTCAATGGAAATGAAGTAAGCCAAAACAATAATCACTTTAATATAGGGTTACCACTTTAAGGATCACCAAAAGAAAATATCGACTAAAACTATACAACTCTACTCTCAAGGTACACAAGGAAATTAAGAAAACCAAATTTAAATTAAAAGTGTAGATAAAAATTGCATGATGGTCAAATTCAAAATTTAATTAATATTATATATGTGTCTTTAATCTAAATAATAATGTATGATCCTAATATGAAGGAAGAAGACAAGCGCCCCTAACCTAGCCTAAGAACCTTGACCTAATTCCCCCACCACAACTTAGGTAGCCACATATCCACTCCATGGAATCAAGGTTCAATGTAGTTTTCCTTAGACTTATGAAGGACTCATCTATGATATGTCATCGCCAAGATATAGTTGATCAATTAATACAACAAGGGATCTAAAGTGTCACTCAAGTGATCTTATAAAGCTCTAGACATCCAAAACATGAAAAAACACAAACTTAAGGAGAGAAACATAAGAATTAAAACATAATAACATAAACAAGAGTCAAGTGTGACCAAGAAACCATGTTCTAGTGATCTAATTAGACTAATACTTATAAATTTTTTATTTAATTTATTCAAAGAAGATCCATCTCTTGAGTGGATCTATAAAAGTGTCCAAGGTTAAAATTATATAGAATAAGTTTGACTTTACACATGAATACAAAAGGATCAGTACCAAACAAAAGCTACATTTAAGCATACCACACCATTATAAACTAGATATACACATAAATAAATAACAAGACTATAAAACTCACCCCAATATAAGTAATCAAGGTAATATAGGTTTAGGCACATGTTTTAAGAACACTCAAGGTTAGTTAGTCATAATGGTCACTCAAGGAGAGAAACCTAAGGGTTGGTTCACTGATCCAATTCCCACTCCCCAAGCTACTTACATATATGTGGTGATCCCATAACACATAGAATCAAGGTTATCTATAGTTCGCTTTTTCCTAAATAAGTATTAGATTCAATGTAAAGGCATATAGCCTTCACTGAATAGTCACATGACTAAGCTTCACATAGTTACCCTTATCAATATCACCACAACCACTAAGTGACCTAATTTCATCTAGGAACTACCAAAAGACTAAAATAAAATTCAAAAAATGTAAATGTACATGTGATAATACTACTAAATCTAAGTATGAAAATCAAGTCCTACTTCAAAAGTATACTTATATCTTATTGTTAAGAGGATACCCTTTAGACCTAAAAAGGTGTGACTAGGGCCAAGGTTCAATGTATATTGTGAATAAAAGTATAATAAAGTAAATTTATAAATTAATTATAGTAAATTTTTTCTTATATAAACAAATAACATCTTAAATGACACAAATCCCACCAACTCCATGTTAGGTAAACTAGGTACAAAATCACTCTTGTTTTAATTTAAAACAAGGTTAATAAAATTTTCCAACTATAAGAACATGTTATAAAAACTAGTATAATCATGTTTAAGGCATATAAATATTTTTTATATGAAAAAATTGATAAATCTATCACCATTCAAAAGTGAATTTACTCATTTATAAAACTAACAAAAATTTTACATAGCCTAGTTTCAGAATCACCCTGCTAAAAATAGAAAAACTTGCAGTAAAATTGATAATTTTAAGCAAGATTAAATTTATTACAACTTTTTATTTTATGGAAACTCAATTATTAATATTTTAATTACATTAATTCCAAATTTAATTTAGAAATATTTAACCTAAAATTGAGATGGGCTAATATATTATAGGGTTAAGAATATAGAAATGAATAAGCAAAAGGGTGATAAACAAATATGTAGCAAGCTAACTAATTAAAAAATTAGATAAAAAATATCCTACATTTATAGTACTTAGATATGTTTAAAATATAAATTATAGATACTGATTAATATTATAATAAATATAAAATAAGAGTACTTAGCCAGTTTGTTTTGTGCATGAATATATGGGTAAAAATAGGCTAGAAGTGGACTAGATCAAGATTCTAGAATAGTCATTAAATTATATACTCTTACTCTTTGTGGCCTTATACAATTGAATCATATATAGATGGTTATTTTTATGTTCATGTTCATGTTTGAGTTGGTTGGAGGTTTTTCGTATGAAATATTGATAGTTTTTTTGTATCCTTTACTTTTGTGTGTTTAGATATCATTCATATGTTGTATCTATTTTTCAAATGATCCAACCCTAACTTCCTCATCTTATAATGACTGTGAGAAAAATGGGTTAGTGGGCACATGGTTTTTGCTTTCCTAAGGACCCCTTTGTCAATGGGCACTACCTACATAGCTAATACTTTGAAGAAGAACTCTAACTTATGTAATTATCCCCTATATGTTGGATTGTGTGTGGATAAGGATAAAATGTGCTATAAACAAGTACATAGATTTACCTATCTTGTAAATTTATAAATATGGCTCATGAAATGATCCTTCATTACTTAAATCATATATATGGGTTTTCCCTATGACCAATATTGAAATAGGAAAGAATAGGGAAGCTTTACTCACTTGAATTCTTGATTAAATGCCTTTGGTAAGTTGCCTTTTGAGTTTCTATGTCTATACAAAATGAAGAATGAATGAGGATTTATATTGTATATATACCAATATTTTAATGAAATGTATCTTATTAAATCACTTAGATCAACAAAAAGGACACATTAAAATTACAACTTGGATTCCTTTAAGGAACTATACACTTAGTTTGGAATAGGACACTACCATCGACATAGGCATCTAGCTGATATGTACATGCTTGAGAAGCTATAAAATAGGTAGAGGTCCAAAAATTGTAGAGGATGATAATAAGGAGGTTTATATAACTTTTATAAACATATAAGGTCAGGCATCAGGCCAGAATATGGTTGGACTAAGAGATAAGAAATAGATAAAAGATATAGTAGATTTGAGCCTTTCAGAAGTAGGAAGGTCTAGGAGCTAAAGGGTAAAACTATGATAAGTACTTAACAAGTATACAATATTAATGTGATATATAATTCATATTTAGTTTTTAAATTCCCTACCAATTTAATCTAATAATGAAATTTCTATTTTAAAAGAAAATAAATATGTACATGGGTGTGTATAACACACCTTGTCTTTGTGTGAGTCCCACCTGAGTGATAATTTGGTGACTGACATACAACCAATAACATGTTACATTATATAATTAGTATAGAGAATATAAAATTATAATAATTTGAAATGCTTTAAATTAAAGAGAGAAAGGTTAGGAGTACTCCTATGTATCGATATAACTATCTTGCCTTTTGGCAATTTGCTTTGAAAATGGCTTCATTATGAAGCTTTGAAATTGAGATTAGGACAAATGTAAAACTAAAAGTGTATATATAAAAATATTGGAGGATAACTTACCCCAAAATTAGATAAAAGGTGAGTTTACACCTAGCAGTTAAGATTAACTCAACCATACAACCCAATCATACTTATAACGTGGTGATCATGAGTGATCGAAATCAACTCACACTATAAATCTGGTGAGGGTGGATTATTTAATCACTCCATCCTATAAAATTGGTAATATTAAATTATTTAATCATCTCAACCTTACCAAAATTGAACTAATTATTTTAGTATATTGGCTCAATAATAGTCTATAAAATTCCATCTTGGTGTATACTAAATTCCATAGAAGTATTTGAAATCTAAAGCTGACCTGATTTTACAATTTATGGTGTTATTTTTCATGACATATGCACCTTATATGTGTCTCAAGTTTAAACCTATGTATAATAATGGTACCAGTGTATAGAGTGTTATATGCATATGAATCATATAATGTAATTTGGCCAATTTGAAATTTTTATAAGTGTGGATAAATATTTTTGCATGATATGTCCCTACTAAAATCTAAAACTAAGAACTAGTATGAGTGTGGAGAACACGTTTCCATAACATGCCCCCACTATAATCTAAGAATGTTGAATACTGAATAAGTGTGGAGTTCATGCCTTTTTAGCATGTCCTCATTAAAATATGAAGTATGAAGGTGTGAATCCATGCCTCTATGACATGCCTCCACTGATATGCCCCCCTCTTTTTTGAGGTGAGTGGAAGTATAAATTGGTTTTTACCTTACCTCAAAAGGATGAGACAATATTATAATTTGTGTATGAATCATGTATCATATAGGAGTAACATGTAAGGTTGATATAGTAATGATGTACATAGTATGTGATCACATAAAATCCTAAGGTGCATGATGTGATTCATGGAAACATCTTGATATTAATAGTATAATCTCAATAAGAAATCAAGAATAAACACATAATAACACTCAAAATAAATTGGTCCAAGGTGAAATTAAATAAGGGGCATGTTCAAATGCCACATAATTGAATGGATATGACTTCATCAAATGTCTAGAAAGCATAGAAAGACACGTTCAAATGTCCACATATATAAAACTATGAAATATAAAATGTCACTATAGGCAAACATATGAATGATGACCATAATAAATGGAGCATATTCAAATACTAGAAAAGTTAATACAATGCATGATAATAGTAAGCATGGAACACACTCAATAAAGTACAAAAATTAAAGTATGGAATCATAAGAAACCAACATAAATATATCATACTAGTCCCTAGATATATGTTTTATAAAAAAATGCTAATTACATAACATATCAAATACAGTGTAAAATATAAAATCATGGATAAAGGTATGTGTAAGTATATAATCTCAAACATGATAATGGAAAATTATCATATAATGATATAATCTAGGTGTATCATGATCAAATAAGTAGATGCCCCCAATGTCCATATGACATGAGTATAGGGAAGGTTCAACATATGATAATGCATAGATAATGTGATTTGGTATGCCTATATCACACTCAAAAGATGTGTGAGACATATGTGTATACATAAATAGATGTTATGTTATATATCAACATGGAACTAACAAAATAGATGCCAATGAGCTAATAGAACATGTAAAATATATAAATATTATTAGTTTTCTAGATTTTTTTTATTGTTATTTTGGTAATATTTGAAAGGATAAGGATATATTATTATCTCATCCAAATTATGCTCTAAGTATCTCCCCATTAGCAACCTATTGCAATAAATTGGTGGTACTACCAAAGGACATGTATAGGGTAATATCTGGCACTATAAGATCTATAATGCTCTATGTATGTATAATATGACTTTGTGATCATGAACAGTAAATTAAGGAAATGTGGTTTTGTGTAACCCATTATAAACACCCCATTATTGTCATATATGGCTTTAAACTAGATTTTAGGTTGATTTCTACCAAAGAGTGAAAATTAAGCCTAAGAATCATTAAACATCCCAATTTAATCTATGCATAGTTAATTAGTACTCATAATCATGTTGAGGCATCCTTATTTGGGGTACTATCCCATATGAAAAAATAACCTCTCACAGATTCATCTTTAGTCACCTTATGACCTAACAACTGGTAGTTTACCCTATGGACCCATTAAGCAGGGCACTTGAAACATTCTTAAAAGAGATAAAATTATAATAAAAATGAATCAAATAATTAAACTAGATTAAATTATTATCTAAAAAATACATTCTTAATTAATGAATATCTAAAAATGGAAATTAAAAAAAATTAAAATATCAGTGTTCTTTATCATTGCCTATATGAGTTGTCAGTCTCTCACAAAATATCTAATAATTATCTAATTTGTGAGCCATGCCTATTAATTGAAAATTATAATTACATGTACCCGCCTTAGATCAACTAGAGTTAAATTTAACTCACCTAGGGTTAGTTTTAACTCATTTCATGCTTAAATCCTAACCTAACTCAACTTGGGTAAGAGTTAACTTTGGAGGCTATAAATAAAAGGCCTTACCTATTGATCTTTAAGTTTGTTTAGTGCAATGTTATTATGCCAAGATACCTTCAAGAACCTCTTTTTCTGTAAAGTATTATTTTCAAATAAGTGAAAGAAGTTTTTTTAGTGTAATTTGATTATGCCAAAATACCTCCAAAAATATTCATAGTAGTGTCACTATGCCAATTTTATAATCTAGGCCAAGATAAGCCGACAAACATTACCAAGGTGCCAAGGAAAGGTGGAGCAAATGGAGCTTCATTGACAAAGATTTCTTGAGCACATAGCCAAGCAAGCCAACTCAACACACAATTTTTGAGATACAAGGAAGGTAATAGGAATATTTATTTTGTTTTCTAGTTGTGTTTTCATTTTATTATTGTTACATATGCTCTCCCTAGTGTCTAGGATAGAGGTGTTAGTGTCTAGTGTGTTTTTTTTTTATTTGAATTTTACTAACGAACATAATACTAATCTCCCCTCTATGGATTCCTTGTTCACATGATGGCATGTCTAGTGGGACCTGAACCCCATGAAGTTATTCCCATGGAATTTTAAGACATCATTTTAACAAATTTCATGTCAAAATTGTAACTTATTGTCCAAAAAAGTGGAAATTCAAAGCTCATGGACTTTATATAGGAAATTGCATTTTTGATCTATATAGTTGCAATTTTTCTCTATGTAATCACAATTTTCACTATAGATTATCTATATGACAATGTAAAGTCATGATATTACAGTTACATTTTTGCCTTGATAAGTTATGATATTGCTTTGATAAGTAGTGGTTTTTCCTGATAAGTTGTGTTATTATCTTTATAGTCATGATTTTGTCCCAAAATCTATGATATTGCCTAGATCATCATAGTATTGCATTCAAAATCATGGTATTGCCTTCATAATATATGATATTACATTGTAGAATAGTGATTTTACATTATATAGTCACAATTTTGCATTAACAATTTATTTTGTAAGAAATCACGATTTTACACTATAGACTTGGTTTTACACTAACATGTTATTATATAATAAGTTGTGTTTTTGTGATAACTAGTTATTGTTTTTTAGGAAAGTTATGGTATTTATTTGTGTAGCTTCAATATTACACTATGTGAAAAACATTTGAATCTCAAGAGGTAAATTCCAAAAGCCATTCGCTCACTTGCTTTTAAATTCAAAGCACAAGGACCCCCTAACATCTCTTGAAGGACTTAAAATACCAAGGAAATACATTTTTAACACTCTAAGATTCAAACTAATAATTATAATTAGTGTTTTAAAATATTTTTCTTAAGTCATTTTCATTTTTATAAACTCTCAAACAATGTGAAGGGGATAAAATTCATATCATATTTTCCTTGGTGTTCTAAAAATGAACTCACACTTTAGTTAAATTCTCATAAAAGTTTTTATTTTTGTGATTGTTGTTGTGTGTTTATTAAATAATCCAAGTGTAGAGTGTATGCTCTCCCCCCATCCCCTTTAAGGAAATTGGGTGATAAAAAATGATTCACTTTTTACCTTTGTTTATTTGTCGAAAAGCATGGAAATAAAGTCATTAAGGACTTCCCCAAAATTTAAGTGATTTGGATGACCCCAAGAAAACCCTAAAATTACTTCCACATTTTTATTTTCATGCATATTTGATTGTGGGTGGGAGTTCATAGCCTCCCCATGCTTCTCTAGGGAAGAATTGACTCGAGATTTCATCTCCCAACATTGTTTTAACCCCACTCCATGGTAGGGATATATAAATTGAGGTCAACTTATTGGGATGCTTGTTTGAGTAGATAAATAAGCTCCATTAGTAAGAGACTACCTCAGAATGTAGGTTTCACTTGAATATCACACTACATTGAGCAATTAATAGATGTAGTGGTTATGAAAAAGAAAAGACCTTTTCACAACACACTAGTTAATATGTATCCAAATGACATATTGTGCCCTAGTGTTAACCACACATATGGGACCATTTAGAACATATGAAATTGATAGTTTTTACACAACCTCACTTGTCACAAATATACTTTCAATGCATGGTGAGTAGCTCAAATTTCCATGTCATCATATGAGATATTGAGATAAGAGAGGGCCTAAAAACCCTACTTTTCAAGCATATTTAAATTTTTAGATTAATAAAAATATTTCCTCTCAAGAGAAAATATATAGATAGAATCTGACAGTATGATTCCACTTTGTCAATTTTTAGGATTAAGATGATACACTTAGGTGTTTTTCTTGTTTTTCCTTTTTAATTTCACTATCGTAAGTCAATAATATTTGGTCATCATACCATGTTAAAAAATAATTCATGTTTACACATCACTCTTTAATTTAAATAGGGGTTATGTTGTTCATTTAACACCACACTTTGCCTTAGTCATTTGTCAAAATTTTATGTGTGTGTGTGTCACTTGTTGTAAAGAGGCATTGCTATGCTACCCATTTCATTACAAGTCTTGTGCTTTAGAGTTTTTGAAAAAAACCATTTGTCATAAATTTAGATTAATATAACATAATTATGATGATTGTATTGTTTCAAAGACTTTTTTCCTTGTATTCAATCATAATTTCAAAACCACGTGTGCCTTCTTGGTCTATGCCTAGTAACATTATGTTGTCCATTTTAATCTAGCTTATTTTCCATTTAAGAAACCAAGCCTTCTAAATTTAGTTCCAAATTGGTTTTGATAAGTTTATATTCTAACATTGGTTGGTTTATGCCTATGTCTTATGTAATTTTGGTGTAGACATTTATCTCTAAATTTTGGGTTATACAACTTAGAATGATTCCTTGCACAAATTAAAGCCTATTTTTGTGCCTAGATTTTGGAAGTGGTCTATCTTCCATTTTCCTAAATGCCAATGTATTTTTCCAAAGGTCAAGTTTATGTTCAAATATGAATTCCTAGTTTGAGTCAAAGTGTTTCAAATTTTTTAGATTAATTATCTTGCCTTTTAGACCTAGTTTGTGTCAAGTCTAATTTTTGTGTCATGTTCCCAAAAGACCTAGAATTTTACCTTTTGTATTATATCTAATTTTTTTAAACCTAGAATTGTTCCTTTTTCCCAAAGACCTAATAACCCTTTTAATTTTTAGACATGAATTAGAGTTATTTGAAACACTTCTTTACTAATTTTAGCATTCATAGTTATCCATTCACTTGACCATTTATGTGAGACATTTGACATTAAACCTTGGAGAGATTTGATAATGAGTTTATCATTTATCAAATTTTGGAGAATGGATCCATACCTAGACCCATTCTTAGACCAATGCTGCTTTCAAACCTAGACCTAGACCAAGACCATTTTCATAGACCAAAATTGCCCTCTTTGGGCTAATTGCCCTCTTTTCCAACCATGTCAATTATAATATACCACAATTTCCCTTATTTGGGTCAATTACCATACTAAGTTCACCCTTATAATGATAATGGTACTTGATCCCTTACTTATACCCTTAACCCTCTTTTTGGCCTACATGAACAATGAAACTCCATAGCATCTAAGGATTACCATACTAAGACCATCTCCTTTGGAATAAAATAGTAACCAAGTTCCATAATGCCTAAGGATTAAAATTCCATGCCAACAAACTTGGAGTAATGATTACCCAACTTTCCATAGGCCAATAACACAACCCAACATAACCATTATATTGACATTCCACCTCTTAGAAGTGTCGATTGGGACCAACATAATCACACCTTATTGAACTACATCTATGGAAACATATTAGTTACATAATATCAGGGGGACCAAGACCACATTCATGCAGAAGAACAATCTCCTAATGAAACCTTTTTGGAGGTGTTAGGGGCAAATGAAGGTCGAAACTCAACATATTCTAGTGAAAACTTATTTGAGGTGATATAAGACAATCAAATTCAAAACTCAATGTTTCTTAGTGAAACCTTTTTGAAGGCACTATGGGACAATCAAGACAACTTTATTGGTTAAAGCCTCATTGAGATGTTAGTAGCTGAGCATAATAGTTCTTCACTACTTGATGAAGACATTATCAAACATAGAATTAGTACAACTTCCATTATATAGCATAATTAGATGGTAGTTACTCTCAGACCCAAATAATATAAAAAATTAGTGCTCATATCAAAAGTATATTTAAAAGTCTTTGGTTCTACCACAAACAAAATTATGTCAAATCTAAAATGAACAACATTATGTGTGACTAAAAATCCCAATCTTGATTTATTTTCCAACCATTATATAGTACATTATGATTCATTTATTCATTTTAGACATATATTACATTTCCAAATTAGACTAATCATCCAATATTTATACGTATTTACTATTCCTAGCTACAATAACCTTTACAAAAGTTATGACTATATCTTATCTCAAAGTTTGGAGGAAATAGATTCAAAGACCAATGAAGATCACAAAAACATTATTGGAGTATAAATTTGCATTATATTCTGATAGAGAAGCTATTTAGAAGGGGTGTGGGATATAAATTTAAAAATTTGACCATTCTAGTTGTATTACATGTTAATTAAGATGAGCATCTCCACATCAATAGGAATAATAAAAAATTTACCTTGCTAGAGATATTTATCTTGCCTTTTCCATTCTCCATTTTCCTTGTCGTTGTTTCATACCCTACCATTCACCTTACCTTATAAATTGGGGGTAAACCTATTATCGTTATAGCCAATTTTAATACTATCATCTTCTTTGTACCATACCATATACCATTCTAACATACCTTCACTAATGACCCAATTTATTTTTACCATCCCTACCCAACCCTTTGACCTTGGTTCATTTTCATTAGTTATTTGAGGACCTTTAGTGAAGGGATTTAGATCAAGTTATATTAGTTGATTCAATATTATAAATAGAGGTAGTATCTTCGACCTATATGACAGTGGTTCGGTAGTTACATTTTTCATTTGTTATTTTATTTCATATTGAGTGTTACTAATTATAACTACATTTGGGTAAATCAGTGTCCCATTCTGTACTACTAATTATAAATGTCTTTGGTAAAATTAGTATCATTAACCTATATAATTATTTCCAAATTATAACTACCTATGGGAAAATTAGGAACAACACATTTATTATGCATTGTAGTATCACCTTATTATTCTTCTACTATACTATGCCATTTTCCTAATTCACAAACTTATTGCTACCTTGTTGGATTCATATTCTATAAAGGTGAAACTTTAGTGACTTTAGGTCCTAATGGGACTATGCATGCAATGTTTACTTCACATTGAGGTCAACTCAATCACCCTTTTTCTATGTTCTCACCATTTTTCAAACATATTTAAGTTTGAACACTCTTTCCATTTTATGAGAAACCTAAGCCAATGCTCTCAACCATTTTGTGAGTGGTATCTTGTCAATATCTAATGAGTTAAGATACCCAAAAAAATTTAGAAACATTTCAAAATCCTAAAAATTTGAAAAATCAACCTATCATCTCTTAGAGAGATATAAAGCCTCAAGATCCAAGAAAAATTATCTTATTTAAACCTATTTAGTCATCCTCAATCTACCCTACTGGGGAAAATCAATTATTGGTTATAATCCATTCCAATACCATTGGGGGTGTAAACTTCCCTTTGCATGTATCCTTTTTTTGGGGCACCACCTTTTTATCATTATAGTAATCCTTCACATATAGATATTGACTTGATTGACAACATGATGCATTCTATCACTTTGACTTTCAATATTTCTCTATGTTTCTTTGTTTAGTTGTTTGTTTATTTATTTTCCTAGTTGTTTTCTTTCATTGTTGTGCCTTGAATCAGTTTATATTCATTCATTAGGTGATTCCTTACACATTAATCTTGAGTTTATCCATATTAATACATCAACATTGTCATCATGGGTTTTTTCATTGGTGCATTATTTTTAATTATTTATTAGATTGAGATTAAGTCCTTATGCACGTTATGACTAGGTCATCATAATGTTTTATATCATTATGCCTATCTTCACATGCTATAAAAAAATTAGTTTGATGGATCTTATAATCAATGGTGATGAAAAAACTTCTCCTTAGTGACCTTGACAAATACTCCTACCCTCCTTGATCAAATTGACCCATTGACCATTCTAGTTGTATTATTCTTAATAAAGATGAGCATCTCTACATTAGCATGTACAACTAAATAATTCACATCAATTAATTCTTATTCTTTTATTTTATTCCTCATTCCATTTTCTCCCACTTCTAGTTGAACTACATTAGCCTGAGGTCTATTTAGACTATGTAGGAAATACATAGATACATGTCATATCACAAGTCAGCTCAGCCACCTTTATTCTTTGAATCATCTCTTTCATCACTTTGTGCATCCTCATATGCTTGGTTATTTGTGGCTTCTTATATCATTAGACCAATACATATACATATGTACCTACTCATATTTAATCTATATGATATGTTATATCATTGAGTTAAGCTTGCCAATCTACCTACTAGGTCAATAAAAAATCATTATTCAATCTAGGTCATCTTAATTATTACAACCACATATATGAAAATCATTATTTCAACTCATTTTACCTACTATGGCATGTGCCTATGCCACTGATTATAACCACCTTTGGTAAAATTAGTGTCTCAACCTTCCATTATTGATTATAACCACTTTTGGAAAAATTAGTACTTTTAAATCAATGCGTGCAAGTATTATCTTGATTATATAAATCTCACCCATGGGTTAATTTTATTATTATTTTTGGCTTCTTTCCATGGGACCATCCATCAATCATATGTGTTGGCCACTCCCTCAAGGGGGAATCACCATATGCTCCCCAAACTCTATTTGGAACATTATTCTCAATTCATTATCTTCTTTTTATTCTTAAATACCATTTAATTATTTCATAAGATGTTACTATGATGAATATAACTTAAAACACCTTCCCAAATAGGGGTAAAATGTAGACACCCCATTCTAGCCACAACTAGCTTTAGATTGATTTCTACCAAATAGTGAAAATTAAGCTTAAGAGTCATTAAATATCCCAATTTAATTTTTACATCATTCATTAGTGATCAGAATCATGTTGAGGCACCCCTATTTATGGTATTATCCCATATACAATAATAACCTCTCACATATTCATCTTTAGTCACCTTGTGATCTAACAACTAGTAGTTTGGCCTATGAACCCATTAAGTAGGGAACTTGAACAATTCCTAAAATAGATAAAATGTTAATAAAAATTAATTAACTAACTAAAAAAAATTAAAATCTTAGCTACATAATCCATTTTCAATTAATGAATATCTAAAAATGGAAATTCAAAAATTCAAAATATCAAGCTTCTTCATCATTGCCTTTATGAATTATCAAAATCTCACAAGATATCTATCAAATATCTAATTTTTGATCCATGCCTTTTAGTTAAAAATCATTATTACATGTACCCTCCTTAACTTAATTGGAGTTAACTTTAACTCACCTAGGGTTAGTTTGAACTCATTCCATGCTTAAATCTTAACCTAACTTAACTTGACGAAGAGTTAAATTTGGAGGTTTTAAATACAATGCCTTAACTATTGATTATTATTATACTCAAATAGTTGTAAGAATATTTTTAGTGCAATGTTATTATACCAAAATACATCCAAAAAGCTTCATAGTATTGTTACCATGCCAATTTCATAAGCCAATCCAAGCTAAGGAAAAAAAATTACAAATGTTCCAAGGAAAGGTGGATTAAATGGAGCTTAATTGACAAAGATTTATTGAGCACATAGCTGAGCAAGCCAACTCAACAAGTAGTTTTAGAGCTACAAGGAAGGTAAAAGGAAGATATATTTTGTTTTCTAGATGTGTTTTCATCGTATGCTTATTACATATGATCTCCATAGTGTTTAAGATAGATTTATTAGTGTTTAGTTTGTTTATTTTGATTGTATTTTTATTGACTAACATAACACTAACCTCCCCTCTATGAATTCTTTTTTCACACCCATCACTAAATGGTGTGTGATTTGTTTGAAGTGGTAGTAAGGTGTTATGGATATCTAAATATGATGTGTAGTAGATAAGGATTCCATGTAATCCACTATGTGTCTATGATTCAATGGTATCTCAAGTATTGGCAACCTAAGAAAGAGAATTACATGTTGCTTACCCTTTCATAAAGGATTAACCTTAATATGTTTGATAATTAACTGTCTAGGTATAAATTTATTTTTTTCAAGTGCATGTTTATATGGAATTCTAAATACTATAATTAACCTATTGGAATGAATATATTTAGCACACATATTAATTTTATAAATTATTTTGCAAAGTGTATGTATCCAATATCATCCCAATAACATATCAAAGATAATTATGTATGGTATAATTGAAAATGTAGTGACCACATGTGTTGGGACAATTTCTAAAGGTAAGTCAATCTTACCAATAACCTATTGTGAGGTCCCTTCAAATGCTCTAACCTATTTATTAAAAGGATGTAAATAATCATGTGTATTTCCAAATTTCATAAGTAATGTCTTGGTACAAACATTCTCACTTTCATCATTAAAAATCATAACACTATATATAGTTTGGTGATCAAGGTATGATCGAATGAATAAGGAATGAATATTTGATTCATAATCCATAATCTCATTGTCATCAAAAGTAATATAAGTTATTTAAATCATAATATGTGTATGTAGCATATAAGTACCAATAATTCTATCTAATGGGTTCCCATAATGTGGAGGATGAAGATGTGCATTATATGCCATTTATATTCTAGTTGTTTCTTAAAATGGTATTGTAAATGATTGTTAAATATCTTCTGATTATAGTCATCACTAGGTTGTGAACTTGATTCCTTTAGAGGATCACCAAATGTAATTTTTTGGTCATTAATAAGGTCTTAGATCTTGTGCTTCAATGTAAAACATTAGTTTTTATAATTTCCTATACCTTTTTGATAGTTATAATAAGAATTATCATTATATCATTTACATAAAGATCAACTCATATCAACCTCTATAGGATGAGGGAGGGATATGATGTGACACTCCATAAGTTTCAAAATTAATAAATCTAGAGACTTAGATAACCGTGTAAATTTTCTCCTTGGTGCATTGGATAAGACAAGATTATTACATTATTGTGACACCACATTAACCATAATAGTTGTTTCCTTTTTAGGTTCTGTAGGTTTCACCTTATAGCTTGGTTTGATATTCAACTTGGTATTTGATGTAGTTGGTGTGTTTTCTACATACTTAAGTTTTTTCAATGAGATAAGTTTCATTTCATGATCATTAACAATATGGAATAATCCATCAAAATATTTTAACTTTTTGAAAATAATAAACTCATGTAATGAGACAATAAAAATTTACTTGAATATGCCTTGAATATCTTTATCTATCATTGGATTGGTCATTTTAACCAACATTGTATTATAACTTAACACATATTAATTAATAGGTTCTTTATTTCTTTGCTTGATTTTTAAAATTTGAGCATAGGAATATTTTTGGTATTATAGAGAAGTGTGTGTGTTTTTATCTAATTTTTGCTTTTTCTTAAGTGTGAAAAGAAGAAACTAGTTAAGAAAGGTGTATAGAAGAATAACTATTGAATGCATGCATTTTGAATCTAGAATTTATGAGAAATCCTCTTTGGATAGGTAATAAATACCTGTAATAGTAAAACACTACCACAAAACTTGTTGGTTAGACAAGTAGTTGGGTGGATTTCCTATCGTGAGCTAGATCCTAGAAGTGAAAGCTTTCTAGGAGGTTGTCAATCCACCTACTTTTAACACTTAAGTTTGTGAATAAAAAGGAAATATAATTAAGTTTAAAATAGAAAATAATTTAAATTAAATACAAGTAAATAACATAAAATAAATAAATTAAGACACGAAATTTAAGTGCTTTTAAAATAATGACTAAATAGAGCTACTAATGTTGAAAATTAGTCAAAACAAGGCTATGGTTTTGGTTTGGAAATTTAAAAAGGGATTAAATAAATGTGGTTTGGTTGGTTGATAAATGGAATAAAAATTTAAAAATTAAAATGGGATAAGTGGGTGAATGGTTGATGAGGTAAGAAGGTAAGTAGTTAAGATGGCAAAAGGGGCAGAGGATAAGGAGGGTGGAAGAGGCAAAGGTGGGAATGGATAAAAGATGGTAGGGGAGCATATGGATTGAGATAATGAAATGAGAAAGGGAGGAAATGGATAATTGTGGATGAAGAGATTAAAATTCTAAGGGATGATAAGATTAAATTTAAGAAACACAATAAAATGTTACGTTCCAAGCTTGAAGAAGAATGTTATTGTTGTTAATGATGTTATTTAAGATGTCTTGAGGCAATTTCAGTAGAGCTTCATTAATTTGAATTATTTTACTCCAAGATGTGGATGAAATATAAAATGATTATCTCCTTAAAATAAATGAAAAAATATTTTAATAACCAAATACTAACTTCCAACTTAACCTTGGGTGAAGGAGACGGGGTATTTATAGCATTTGTTGTGAATAATCATGCCAAAAGAGGGAATCGTATAAGTATGGCACCATTTTACATGTGGTGCATGAATGAGTAAGAATATGATATTGGTGAGAATCACACCTTGATCATGGGTCTTCCGTTTGGGTTGGTGTGTCTCTTACCTTGCACATGCATCCAATTTTGAATGGGAATCATGCACATGGGTCTAAATGAGGCTAGAGACTTTTCACCACCATTTTTTAACTTCATATAAGCACTTAAATATATGGAACAAAAAATGTGGCACAATTTTCCATGTGGGTACATGAATGAGTCAAAATATGAGGGTGGTGGGATTCCCACCTTGATCATGGGTCTCCCATTTGGGTTAAAAGACAAAAATAAGTGCCCTTTATCTTTTCCAAAACACTAAAGAGGTAGGTATCTCATTTTTAAGGACACTTTCATGTGTGAAGTAAAAATACATGTTTAATGATGGACCCTTAAGGGTAAATTCACCATATTTTAAGGGGGGACCCTTATGATGCTTAAATAAAGTCATTAAGCACCTTAGAAAAGGGTCCCAGGTGGGATATGATGTCCCACATGAAGATGCCTCAATTATAAGCCATGCCACTTGAAATTTCACCTCCAAAATCACCTCTCATGTCACTTTTCATGTCACATACATGTCACTTACCATGTCACTTTCCATGTCATATGCCATGTCATCATGAATAGTGATAGTAGGTCCTATAATGAAGAGTAATAGTGAATAGTAATTTTTAATAATACAATGTGAATAGGAGAATAGTGATTTGGCTAGGTTAAGAGGGGTTGGTTAAGGGTTAAGAAGGTTTAGGGGGTCTTTAGGGGGTCTTGAGGCATTTAGTCATCAAAAATTGTAAGTGTGCAATTTTTTAGTGTTTACATTTTGCCCTTTTTTGTTATGCAAATTTGAATTAACAAGTTAAAAAATAAAAATAAATCACTTGGTAAAAGGTAAAGGTGACCCAATTATGGGAGGAGGTGTTCCCCCTCAAACTAACATTCAATGAAAAAGGTTGAATCAGGTACAAGTTTGATAAGTATTTAGTGGGGAGGTAGTAAGTGGTGTCATAAGGTAGCTGGGCATGTGAAATGCTAATGGGTGCACAAAATGTGACTGAGCATGATAGTCAATATTGCACAAAGACTAAACCTACCAATGTTTATAAAAAGAAGGTCAAGTTCTAGATAGACATATGATAGGGTAAACAGTCCATATCAATATTCATAATTGATCAAATTAAGCCTATCAAGTGATCTAGATAAGGTCAATATTGTTCATAAGTATCCAAGGTAGGAATTTCTCCCTCAAAACAACACAAATGGTTTATTTTCATATAAGGTGGGGTGTAAAAAGTGCAACACAACAAGAATAGTCATTTTAGTCCAAAGGACTAAGGCAAGGTCATCACAAAACATGTAAAGAGGTTGGGTCAAAAATACCTAATGTTGAGATAGATGTGGGAAAGTGGATTGGTTGGTTGGAATAGGGTGGTCGAGTGAACTCCATATGCAATAGGCAAGTGGATGCTACCTACATAGTTCTATGGACATAATATCCAAAATGAACTTTAGGCCTATTATAGTTCTTCTAAGGTGGAACTTGGTTGCCCCAATTTGATGTATCATATAGTTAGGTTTGTCTAGAGGATATTGGAGAAAGGGAAGCTCTAAAGGGTGAAAAAGATAGCTATCAAATATTTTTTTGATTGGTTTTAAGAAACTATGGATGAGATTACCTCGGATGTAATTGGATGATTTCTTCAACTATGTAAAAGGAATTTATAGCCATGGATAAGTAGGTTCAAGCATGAAAATTTTGCCACCATTTCAAAGGAAAAAAAAGGAGAAATATGCTTTACTAGGCTTTAGTAAATCTAGCACTACTCAAATTGCCATGATGATCTGACATGTTCTTTATCACCATCCAAATAATATGACATTATGCACATTCCACAACAATGTCATTAACATGCTATGTAAGGGTATTAATCAATGATTCAGGGAAGAAAAGTATCAAAGTGGGTAAATGAGAAGTGGAAAAGATTTGAACCCTTGACCCTTGAGCCAATAGGGCCCCAAAATAAGTAAGTTTTGAGTTTTGATGGAATTTAGAGAAAGACTCTGAGGGGTTTTGGAATATGTAGTGAGGTAAATAATAATAATATTAATTAAATGAGGGAGTAGGTTAAAATTAGAAGGAAAATTGAGAGTGAAAATAGAAGAATAATTTATAAAGATAGACACATTTGGGTAGTTAAAAAGGAAGGTGGGAGAAATAGGCCTAAAAGAGACTAAGGAGGGAAATAGTTTGGTGAAAGAGGGGAATCCTATAATATATTACTAGGTGAAATGTGATTAAAGAGTAGGGCTACTATAGTGCATAAGAGGATGTAGGCTAGGTAGGGAGAATAAAGGGAAATTATTGTTTGGGAGGTAGGTTGCATGAGAGGGTATAGCTAGCATCAACACATGGGTACTCCAAATCTTCTAGTTGAAGGTGGTTTTAGTTTTGATTCTAACATATCTGAAGGTTAGAGTAAAAGGGGTTTGAAATAGGTAAGACCAGAGGGGGTGGGGAAGGAATCTTCATCTTGATGGTTTAGCGATGATCAAGCTCACTTGTTAGTTATATTAACTTGTGGGCCTAGCCAATTGTGCTATATAGCCATAAGATTGATATATATCTCATAGTAAATCAAAGTTGAATAGAATAATTTTAAGGTCATATAATATTATACGTTGTGATCATATAATAGAAAAATGGGTAGAGGGTTTAAAAGGGAAAAGGTGATAGGTAAGATGAAGGGAGTAGCTGGAGAGGGACAAAAAAGAGGATCCAAGCTCAACATGCAAAGGGTTTAAAGGAAGAAAGGGATGCACCTGAAGTAATAAACCTAACCAAATTTTGTGCAATAAAGCAAGGGCATTGAGGACATGAGGAAGTAGACAAAGAGATGTATGTAAAATTGGTAAAATTGGTGACCATACTTTGAGGAGATGGAGGTTGACTAGGAGAAAATAAGGGAGATCTAACAATGGATGAGGTGAAGGTGGACCAAGAGATGGATGAAGAGATAGTTAAAGAAAAAAATGAGGTCATAAATATAGATGAAGGTGAAAAAGGATGGAAGGATATAGGAATGGACAAATAGGAGGAAAAAAAAGGTCAGGAAGAACAAGGAATGTTAGCAAGGGAGACAAAAAAAATGAAATGAAATAGAGAAAAGAGAAGAAAAATAAAAGGTAAAAGATGGTGGGGGTGAGGGATGCACTAAAGAATGATAGATTAGAGAATTTAAAAGGATGGGAAGAGAAGTGTAACAAATGTGAATGGTAAGGGGAGGATGTGAAATATTGGTGGCCATGAAGGGTTTGAAAATAAGTCTAAAAAATAGATGAAGGAGAAAATAGTTTGGTGATGAAAATGAAAAATACAATCATAAATGGAAGAAAAGAAAATAGGAGGAAAAAGGATTGAAATGAGGACACAAAAAGGATGGCAAGAGAGTGAATAATTAGGTGGTATCTTGACCAAGTAAGCATGTATGATGATAGGCAAGGAGAGGAATAACGAAGCAAAATAGATGGTGGTTTTGGAGATGAGAATGGGATGGAAAATGGGAAATGGGTTAAGAAAATGAGAGGAAGCAAAGGATGGCTGAACAAGAAGGTAAAGAGATAAGGTAGGCATCAATCAACTTGTTATAAGAGATTGACAAGCTGAAGAGGTGATGTGGTGGTGAAGAAATAGGGAAACACAATGAAAGGGAATGAGATGAAAAAAAAGGGATGAAGATCAGGGATGATAAGAAGAAGAATGAAGTAGGGATATAAAGAATGGACAGTCACATAGATGTAAAAGATAATTGAATATTGAGATGGAAAGAGTAAAAGGGGAATAAAAAGTGCAAAAGGCAATAAGAGACAATAAAAAATGGGCAATTATGGAAGGCTTCTCAAAGGATAAAGACCCAGTTAATAGCTAGTTATGGAGGAAAAAATGAAAAAGGTAAGAAGAGTGTCAAATTGATAGAGAGTGGCAAAAGTAAGAAAAAAATTGGATGTTAGAAGAAATAGAAAGCATGCCAAATTGAAAAGATGGGAAACAGGAAAACAAGAACTAACAATTGGAATTAAGGTGGTTTAGAATTAGTGGAAGAGTAGTAAGAAGGTGGTAGCAAAGAAGAGAAGGAGGTAAAAGTGTCCCTCGATGTTAAAGGGAACATGATGATGTGGAATTGGTGAGGAAAAAAGAGTGATAAATAGGGTACAACAAATAGTCAAGGGTGAGGGGAGATAATGAGGATTGAGAAAGAAGGCAAAGGGGGTAAAGGGCAAGGTTGGTAATAAGGGGAAAGAGAGACAAAAAATGCAAAAGGTGGGTGGGGATCAAGCTATGAATCATGTACAAGGAAAGGTGATGGGGAGGCTAATGAAGAGGGGGGACAATGAGGAAGATTACCAATCTTTGTGCTAAAAGAGATTGATGAGATAGAAAAGCGATTAAAAGAGATTGACAAGTTTAAGGGAGGGAGGTGGTGAGGAGATAGGTAGAGAAGTGGAGGAATAAATTCTAGGTGAGAAGGGAAAATAAAATAAAAGATGTAGTTGAGCTAACCTTAATAACTGAGCACTACCTATATAGTCCAAAAATACCTTAGGCTAGTGTACTTCTCCTAGCAATTAGGGAAAAATAAAGAGGAAGTATTAGGTGATGTTGAAGTACAAGGATGATAGGAAGAATCCAAAGATTTCCTAATATAGGATTCCCTAAGCATGAGGAAATTAATAGAAATGAAAATTAATGAGAATAAAAAGGGGAGTGTAATTAGTTTTTAGTGGCTAAACTACCCTTAGAAGTCAAACAGTGCCTACATAGTCGATAGACATTAGGCCAATGTAATTCAACTAGGGTTGGAAAATGATGCTCAAATTGGCTGCCCCAATTTTATGGACAAAATGGGTTGGTTTGGGTTGATGGAGAAGGTTTTATAAAACAAATGTTTTGGGTTTTGGTGAAGGTGATGATGAAAGTGCATGGTGTAGATTGGTGAATAGTTACCATAATGATCCCACATTTAGCAGTATGAGAGACATGAATGGGTAAGACAAGATAAATAAGAAGGAAACACAATGATAAGCACCAAAAATGACCTTAAATAAGCTAATACAAAGAAGAGATTCCTTTTTTAGGAGATTGAACCTTCTAAAATTGTGTGAGGGTAGAATCCTGGAGATAACATCTATCACTACGAGCCAAGTTTTAGGAAATGGGCTTCTATCAGGATTTGCATAGTCACATTGGCCAAGTTTCATCACCACTACGAGCTAAGTTTTAAGGGTAGTAGTGAAGTGACTACCTAAAAATAATTTATTTGATAGATAATTAGATTCTACAAGGTAGAAAATTGTTAGTGTGGTGAGTGATAGAATATGGACCATGCATGACCCAAGAGCTGTATGGGTAAGCTAGAAAAAATGCATCCATGTTTACATCTTCTATCTTAGTACCTTATAACTAATGAATAATTTTTTCTAATAATTTTGGCCTAACCAACAATAAGCTACGTGGTGCAAGAGATTGGTTATATAGTTGGAAAAGGTGATCATTATGCTACTATGGATGAACTTTCAGCTAGCACAAAATAAAATACTACCATGGTCAAGCAAGCACTGCTAATGGTTGGGATCTAATGTTTAGATCCTATGACAATGATATAGTAGTAAGAAGAGGTAGAGGGTATAGGAAGGTGAATTTATTATTTGAATTCATGGTGACCTACCTTTGATGGAAGAGTTTCTATAATGTCAAGGATTTAGAAGATGTCATTACCAGTAATAGTGGCAATTTCAGAGGCATGATCATAATAGTGGCACATGGATGGAAGATAATTTACATAAATTAAGGTAAAGGTGATAATGATTAGGCCCATAAGGATCTCAAAAAGTATGGTTTAGAGCACATGTACCTAAGTGGGTCAATTTTATACCATGACATAGGTTTTATGGTTAAGAAGGTAGTGGTAGAGTTTGGTGGCCATGAAGGTCAATGCTAAGCAAAGTTTCTCAGTATATGTATATCAATTTTTTTATTCTATAAGCATGTGGATAATGTAGTATACAAGATTATCTTTGTTTTGTTCATCTCGGTGAGCCAACATTACCCCTAGGGAACAATTAGTGACAGAGATATATAGGTAAAAAGGGTGGTTATCTTTAGGAGGGGTGGGGATAGGTGATGACAAAATGTACTATTTAAGTGAATCAAAGGCCTTTTGACAATTTATATTCCATTTGAAACAGACATCATTCTTCATAAGGTGATGGAAAGGTTGGAAATGGTCTAAAAATTAGGAAATGAAATGGTGAATGGAATAAAGTTTTCCCTAAAATCTATGAAGTTGCTTAAGTTTAATTAGAGGAGGCATGTCCAAAATTACTCTAAATTTAGTAGGGTCTACTTTGATTCCATGAAGAGAGATGATAAATCCAAGAAGCTTTCCTGAAAGGACCCCAAAAATGTATTTCTTGAGATTAAGGCAAACATGATAATGGATGAGGTGTTCAAATATCATCGTAAGAATAGTCAAGTAATCTTTTCAGAGTTTGGATTTATTGAGAAGGTCATCCACATAATCTTCTAAAATATTATGGATGATATCATGGAAGATATAAGTCATAACACATTGGTAGATTTCACCAGCATTATTTAACCTAAAAGGCATGAATCTATAGCAAAAAGTTCTTTAAGGGGTGGTAAAGGTGGTTTTATGCTGATCTTCAAGAGCAATCAAGCTCTGATTATAGCTTGAAAACCCATCCATGAGAGATAACATCTCTCAGATGGTTGTAAAATTAGAAAAATGGTCAATGCTAGGTAGAGGAAAGTCATCCTTGGGGTAGGCAAGGTTAAGATCAAAAAGTCCACACAAATGTGTAGAACCTCAGTGACTTTGGTGACACATACAATATTTGATACCCATTAGGGGTAGTTAATGGGTTGAATGAAGTTTATAGATAGGATACACTAAAACTCTTCTTTGACAAGAAGGTCTATGAGAGGATGCATGCATCATAGTTTTTATTTAACAAGCTTGGCATCATGATGAGTGACTATGTTATGGGTAGAAATGGTAGGGTCAATCTCAAGCATATCACTATAAGACAAAGTGAATGATATATTGTAATATTAGAGGAAAGATAAGTTTTGAAGTTCCTTGGTATTTAGTGATTGGACCAATTTGAGAATGTGGGGGTTTTCTAGAGTGCCTAAATTGATATCCATTTTGGATTCATTCGACATGGTCAAGGCCTCAAGAGGAAGGGATTTGTGGATATCATAATCCCCTGCACTAAGATAGGTAAGAATGGAATCATCATCTTGATGTTAGATGGTGTTGATGGTAGGATAATTGTTCTCTACCATTTGAGGGTGTAGGAGTGGAAGGAATTTGGTTTGGGTACCCTTTTGGTAGATGAGAGGGCCCAAAATAATGGTATTGACTAGAAAAAAAATGTTAGGGGGGATGATGTCAAGATCTTTAGGCAAGGAAAGTGATTAGGTTGGTGAGGATGGAATGTCTTCCCCCATGGTGGAAATGGGTTGGGTGAATTGGTGGGTTCTTGAGGTGGTTAATATCCAAGGCCAAATAACTCACGAGGTTGTAAAATTTTGATATGGGGTAGCTCATAAGGCCCTTGTTGATACTAACCAAGGCCAAATCCTTTTCAAGCAAATATACGAAGATATAACGTAGTAAACTCTGGTTTACTAAGATAGGAAAGTTAAAGGTAAATGGTTGGATGGATGTAGTGGTAGGGGATAGAAGTGGCTGATCAAGTCTCCCATAAATGAAATTTGTTTGATGGTTAAGGAGCCTAAAGGGGATGATGGTTCCAATATGAGGGTCATAGGAAGGTTCATGTATAAGATTCTCATATTCTTAAGGAGTAGAGAAGTCATACAAGGCTAAGAGTCTATATTCCTTGAGGGAAAGATGTTAGAATTTGGTTGCCATGGGGTCCTCTACAAGAATCTAAGAAGAAGGGATAGATGAATTAGTAGAAGCTTCATCAACATTTGATGTGGAAGTGTCATGAATTTTTTTTGGTGGGTTCTATCATTTGTAGATGGTTATGAGGTAGATGAAGGAGGAAGAAAGACATCATTAGGCTGATATGTCATATTATAAGATATGAAAAGATTAGGGTCAGCCTGGATAGCCATAACTTATCCTTCATGCTCAAATTTGACACATCGATGTAAGATAGAAGGGACACAACTCATGGTACAAATCCAAGGGCACCCAAGTAAAACATTATATCCAAATTATCCTTTTATAGTATAAAAAAAGTTTAAGAATGGTATAGGGCCCTACATAAATATGGAGTAAAAATGTGCCCAAGGTAATAGCCATGATATCATTAAAAGAATGAAGGACCATTTTGCTTTTAGACATGATGTTCATGGGTAAGTGCAGCTGGTCATAGGCATGGGAGGAGATAATATTGATTTTGGCTCCTCCATCAATCATCACCATTTTGATGTAGTTTTGATTAATGTATGCCATAATAAAGAGGGGGATTAGGATTCTCTAGATGAATAAAAGGTATTTCTATATTTTTGAAGGTGATAAGGTTAGAAGTTTAAAGGGCACCAACAAAGGAAGATAGAGGTTGAGGGTCAATGGGTTGGACCTCGATGGATTGAAAGGCTTATATGAGTGCTTGGAAATGATTGGGATAGGTAGAGACTAACTCATATAAGCTCATTATTTTTGGAGTTTGGTGAAGTTGCTTAAGAATAGATTTTTGAATGGATATTGCATATGGGTTAGGGTATGGTGGGTTAGATGGAGAGGTAACTAAGATATACACCTTAGGTTTGTTTTAAGATAGATATGTTTGGGTATTATTTTCTTGGGAGTTAAGGGAGGGGTAAGTCTAAAGAATGGATGCCTTATCCTTACCTTTATCCTTTTATTGTGCCTAAAATTGAGTAACCATGTGAATAAAATGTATAAGGGGGTTTTTTGGATTGGGTGGTTGCTTTGGTTCCTCCTATTTATTTTTGGGTGAGACTAAAGATTCCATGGGTTGAGTTGGTGGTTGTATTGTTAATGGGGATAGAGGTTTGTATGATAATAGATCATTATCTTAATACAAGTTATGAACAAGTGCTTGGAGAGATTTATAATTTTCTGTGTCATGTCCTAGTTCCCTATGGTCTACACATATCAATTTATCATTAAACCATGAGGGTTTGGTATGTGAAGGTTTAAAGGGTTGGATGGGTGGTAAGCTCAAGGAAGAATTTTGCAATAACCACTAGATAATAGTTAAGTAAGATTCAAATAAAGGTGGTAAAGGTTTAGCGGTATTTATTTTGGGTATTGAAGTAGATGGTTGTGTAGGCATAGGTTTGGTGGTAGGTGTCTTAGGTAAATTGGTATACTTGGTTGACAGTTTTGGTTTAGGAAATATGGGTGATTAGTTGGAGGTAAAGGAGGGAAAGGTAGTAGCTTAGGAATTATTGGTGTAGTGAGGAAAGGTGTCTTAGAAGGCAAGTATGAAGACGTGACCAATAAAGGTGGTGGGATTTTGGTAAAAATGATGGACTTCATGTTCAAGGTCAAGTTATGAGGACCCAAAATGGAGGGAAACGTTGAGGGAAGTAAAATTTGAGGTTTTGGGCCTTTTGGTGGTTTTACTTCTTTGGTTTTTTTAGTTGTTGGTTTTGGAGGGGATTTGGTCACTTTAGTTGTCTTTGTGGGTTTAGGTGTTTGATGGTCAATTAACTTGGAGGAGGTTTTAGTTGGTTTAAAAGGTTTAGGTTGTTTTACCAAATAAGGTGTTATAATTTCTAGTTTGGTTCCCTTACCTTTGTCTTGACCTCTAACAGAAGGTTCCAAAATTAAAGGTTGGGTGGATGAATTCATCTTCTCTTGTGAGATAGCTTCCAAAGAGGGGGTAGATGGTTCTATGATAGGGGAGGTAGGTGTGGTATCCTTAAATGGAGGTGTGAGTATGATGGCTTCCTTTATTTGGATGTTTAAAGGAATATAAGGTAGTTTTTTCCCTTCCATTATGGGGATGGAGAAAGAGGCAGTTGAGGTGATGTTCTCTTCAATAATGGGTTCATTAGTAACCACATTAATAGTATGTGCCTCATGGGATGGTTATAGTTTATTGTCATGATAAGGGGTAGAAGGAGTATGAATATTAAAAAGCTTGTAGAATATGTTAAGGGCCTAGTTTGGTGGTGCATTATGATTGTCCAATGTAAGTTCCCCCTTATCAATGAGGGATTGGACAATGTCTTTGAAGGTTTTTCACCTATTGATGTCATATACTATGACTTGATGAAGGGCGCAATGATCATTATAATTATACCAACCTAGTATAGGGTGAAAACATCAAATTATTGGGGTGATTTAATTGGTAAAAGTTGGATGATATTGACTTTTAGTAACTTTTTCAAAATAGAAGAATAGGGATCCCCAAATGGAGTAAATTGCTTATGATTATTCCAAGTTTGGTTCTTTTGATTTTGGTTTGAATAATTAGAAGAATTAGAGGTTCAATTCCTTGGGTTTTATTAGTTGGTAGATGGTGTTGGTGTGGCTTTGAGGACAATGGCATTGGCTATTGCTTTGATTTTAGTTTTGGGATTGGTTTGGTTGTTTGGTTTCAAAAAAAAGGGCTCATTGGGTTTATAAGTTGAGTTTTTTCTCTTCAAATTTGACCTTATTTAATTAATTTCTTTGTTCTCTAGTTTTTGAGCCATGATAAACGATTCATATAAGGTTTGAAAGATTTGGACATGTAATGTGGATAAAATATTTTTGCACATGCCTAGGTGAAGAGCTCTATAAGCTCAATTTGAGGCAATGAAAAGGAAAGTTGGTTGATTAGGTTCCTCTACCAAGCCAAAAATTAGAAATAGATTCATCTTCAAATTATCAAATGGAATAGAGGTTGATAATAGAAACTTTATTGGATATATTGATCAAAAAGTGATCCAAAACGTTTTGGGCTAATTAGGTGAAAGAGAGGATGGAATGGTTGGGTATGGCCCTATACCAATCCAATGTTGGTCCAAATAATGGCATAGGAAAGGTATCTAAGAGAAGAGCATCATCATAAGTAATCAAGTAGAATGAATGCCTAAATGCTCTTAAATATTTTTGAGGGTCTTCTTTACTATTAAACTTATTAAATTTAGGAAGTTCCCACTAGGTTGGATACGGTCTAATGGGGACCAAAGGGTGAATAAGCTCATTGCAAATTTGATCATAGGATAAGAGATTATGGGATCTAGAGATGGATGACTCAAGGGTAGTCATCTTGTCCATGATCAACTTCATGAAGTCTAATTGAGGTTGTTGGCATGTATAGTTATATGGTATGTTTTATTGAGTTTGGGCAATGTATGAATAGATAATAGATGGTTGAGATGACTCCATGTATTGGTAAGTGGTCTTTGGAGGTTGGGTGGAAGATATATATTGGTATGTGGATGATAATAGTTGGGTATGTGTGAGTGGTTAGATAGTGGGCATATGCCCTTATGGGTTATGTAAATAGATAAAGGTTGTGTGTTGGGTCAGAGTGGTGGTTGGGTTAGTGGCTGATGGAAGGGTGGTGACTCTTATGCTAATTGGTGGTAGCATGGAGAGTATGGACACCACACGGCTTGGAAGTGGAATAGTCTTTGATGGATTGGAGGTAGCTAGAAGAAGATGGGTAACACTAGAGGTAGGAACTCTTATTATGGGGGAGTGATTAGTAAGAGGTATAAGGGTAGGGGTAGTTTGGGTTGGTGGGTTAGTTTTGAGTGAGTTGTTGGTTGATGATAAAATTTGGGAAACTAAAGGTTGAGTAGTTCCCATGGTAGTGGAGGTATTCCCCATGAGGTGGAGAGGCATATCATAAAGTACATTTATGGGTGGGGTCAAAACTAGGATTTAGTAAGATGTTGTTCTTAGGTAGTGTTGTAAGGCTACATGATTGTTATTTAGGAAAGTAACAAAATACACATCTCTTAAGACTTCTCAAAGAGTGAGTAGAGTCTGTGGGTTTGAAAATGTGTTCCATGGATGAAGAGGTGGAAGTTGGTGATGGTTGATTTTATGGTGGGTTTTATTCCTTGAGGTCTTTTTGCTTTTAGCAAGTGAGAAACATATGAGAAGATAAGAAAATAATTATACATTCTCACACCTAAAATAATGAGAAATTAAAAGACTCAAGGAAAAAAATGCATTCAATAATAGTGCATTAAATCCTAGGATTATTTTTAATCTCTCTTTTGGCTTATGCCTTAGAAAAGTGTGAAGAGGAAGTTGTCTTGAATAGGTCCTAAACAAGGTAGTCTATGTTTAGTTTTGGGTTATGTTTAGGTACTTAATACAAGTGTGTATTGGTTTGAGTAAATGGCATGGTAATTGCGGCTTTCTCCCCTCACATAAAAATCCCATATCCAGTGTGGGTGCTTATCCAATATGTACCAATTTATAGAGTTTATACTTAGCCAGAAAATTGAGTTGGTTATCTAATAGATGATTAAATTCAAGTAAGATAATTGGTAAAAGGTAAGGTGATCCACTAGGTGATTAAATCCTATTCAGGCCTTGTGTCAAGTGTGTTTTTATGTTTTTTTGTGCAGGTATTTTGGTTTGTGTAACATTTTTGAACTATGATTAATTCATAATGTTTTTAATTAAACTAGGTGAGCTAAAATCAAGCAAACAGTTAATGGATGCACTCAATTTTAACTAAAATATGTTTTTTAGATTTATTTGAATGAAGACAAAAATAAATAAAATGAACCTAACTGCAACATTAAAATACAATCCTAATCCTAGGATGAATGCTCTATTCTTTCTTTTTTAAAATGCAATAAAATTTAATTTTTTCTAAAAATGCAACTAAAACTCACTTTTTCCCCCTTTTTTTTGGTAAAAAAAGAATCTTAACTTTATAAGAATTAAAATAAATTAATTTAAATAATGCAATTATAAATTTCCTAAAACATCTAAGTACCCAAGAAAACTCAAGGGTCCCACTGAGCGTGCCAAAAAATTTCTATCTAATTTTCACTTTTTCTTAAGTGTGAAAAGAATAAACTAGTTAAGAAGGGTGTATAGAAGAATACATGTTGAATGTGTGCATGTTTAATCTAGAATTTTTGATAAATCCTCTTTGGCTAGGGAAAAATTACCTGAAATAAGAAATCACTACCACAAAACTTGTTGGTTAGACAAGTAGTTTGGTGGATTGTCTAGCATGAGCTAGATCTTAGAAGCAAAAGCTTTCCAGGAGGCTGTCAATCCACCTATTTTTAACACTTAAGTTTGTGAATAAAAATTAAATATACTTGAATTTAAAATATAAAATAATTGAAATTAAATATAATTAAATAACAAAAAATAACTAAATCAAGACAAGAAAGTTAAGTGCTTTAAAAATAATGACTAAATAGAGCAACTAATACAAAAAATTAGTCAAGATAAGGCTATGGTTTTGGTTTGGAAATTTAACAAGGGATTAAGGAAAGGTGGTTTGGTTAGTTGATAAATGGTTAAGATAATAAAAAGGTAAAGATTAAAATGAGATAATTGGGTGAATGGTTGATGAGGTAAGAAGGTAAGTACTTAAGATGTCAAAAGGGGAAGAGGATAAGGAGGGTGAAAGTGACAAAGGTATGAATGAATAAAAGATAGAAGGGGAGAAAATGGATTGAGATAATGAAATGACAAAGGGATAAAATGGATAAGTGGGGATGAAGAGAATAAAAATCTAAGGGGATGATAAGATAAAATTGAAGAAACAAAATCAAATTTTACCTTCCAAGCTTGAAGAATAATGTTGTTGTTGAAGATATCTTGAGTCAATTTCGACAGAGCTTCGTTGCTTTAAATTATTTTCCTCCAAGATGTGTATGAATTATAAAATTATGACCTCTTTCAAAGACATAAAAAAATATTTTAATAACCAAAGAATAACTTCAAACTTAACCTTGGGTGAAGGAAAGGGGTGTATTTATAGCATTTATTGTGAAAAATCATGCTAAAAGAGGGAAGAGGGAAGAGGGAATTTATGGTGCCATTTTCCATGTAGTTCATGAATGAGTAAAAATATGAGGTTTGGTTGGATTCCCACCTTGATAATGGGTATCCCATTTGGGATGGTGTGTCTCTCACCTTGCATATGAATCCAATTTTGAATGAGAATCATGCACATGGGTCTAAATGAGGCCAAAGACTTTTCACCACCCTTTCTTGTCTTCATCCAAGAACTTAAATAAATGACACACAAAATATGGAAAAATATTTCATGTGGTGCATGAATGAGTTAATATATGAGTTTGGTGGGATTCCCACCTTGATCATGGGTCTCCCATTTGGGTTGGTGTGTCTCCCGCCTTACACATGAATCCAATTTTGAATGGGAATTATGTACATGGGTGTAAATGAGGCCAAATACTTTTCACCACCATTTCTTATCTTCATCTAAGAACTTAAATAGATTGAAAACAAAATGTGGCACCATTTTCCATGTGGGTACATGAATGAGTAAAAATATGAGGGTGGTGGGATTCCCACCTCAATCATGGGTCTCCCATTTGGGTTAAAAAGTAAAAAATGGATGCCATTTATCTTTTCCAAAGCACTAAAGATGTATGTATCTCATTTTTAAGGCCACTTTCATGTGTGGAGGAAAAATACATGTTTAATTATGGCCCCTTAAGGGAAAATTTTCCATATTTCAATGGGGGACCCTTGTGATGCTTAAATGAGGTCATTAATCACCTTAGGAAAGGGTCCAGGTGGCGTATGATGTCCCACATCAAGCCACATCACTTATAATCCATGTCACTTGCCTTATCACTTCCAAAATAACCTTCCATGTCACTTGCCATGTCAATTATCATGTCATCATGAATAGTGATATTAGGTCCCATAGTGAATAGTGATAGTGAATAGTACTTTCAAATAGTAATTTTGAATAGTATTATGTGAATAGGAGAATAGTGATTTGGTTAGATTAGTAGGGATTTTTTAAGGATTAATAAGGTTTAGGGAGTCCCAAGGCATTTAGTCATCAAAAACTATAAATGTGCAATTTTTTAGTTTTTATAGTGTGTTAAAAATTAATATTCAAGAGATTTGAATGTTTTTACTGATTAGATTGATAATCCATTAAACCTCTTTAGATAATATTCTTTGAGTATCCTTTAAAATATTTAAGTCAAAATTTTATCATTTGAGGCATAATCAAATTAATCTGCATAGAAAGATCGAAGATGGTGTTTAGGATCAGCCTTACCATCATAAAATGTGAATATAAGTGAAACAAATCTAATTGGAAAGGAGTGAACATATATTTCAAATTAGATAGGGTTATGAAACACCTATTTTGAATCAATAGCATAAGGTTATTTCATATATTTTTTTTCAATATTTATAACCTTAGTTTGTAAAAAGTTTTATAGTTTGGATAAGAGCTTGTGTATACACATAATATTTTCAAACTTTATTAATTATCGATTCTTTTTCTCTTGTAAGAACCCATATGGTATCAATATATATAAGTGTATACCATAAGGGGTGCACTGAGAAAGGGATGGGTAGACAATTGAGGCTTTTCAAGATTATTATCCCTTTACTACCACTTGTTACCAATCCAACCATCTCTTAGACACTTCTCTAAGCCAGATCTTCTCTATTGCACCCTCCTCTAGTCATTTTATGCCTTCATTTTCCCTTCCATATCCTAAAAACCTTTCTAAAAATTTAAAATATAATATCATTCCCATTGAACCTATACTCTAATTGATAAAAACCCATGTAAGGTCTAGGTTATCCCTTGGCTAACCTAAACCAAGACCTAATTTTTTTGGTCAATAATGATATAGAGTCAATTTGGTCAACCTTGTCAACTAAACATTAAAAAAAATTTAGGATAAGATACATACATACATACATACATACATACATATATATATATATATATATATATATATATATATATATATATATATATATTCATTTCATCATTTATTAGGGAGAAGATAAGAAGAAGAGATATATATTGTGCACCTACTTATCCATGATTCTACTTGAGGAACATAACTTAGGGTTTTATACATTTTTTTGAGATATGGATCTCATATTTTGGAGAAATTTTTTGGATGCATAGATAGGTTATGTATCCTAGATATGACTTGTCCTTTTCATCCTTACATACCAAAACAATATATTGTAAAACACCTTGGCCAAGGGAAAGATTGAGGCTTAGTGGGTTCATCTTAAAATGTAATCATTCCTAACTTTGTTCCTCCTTTATAAGAGTAGATAGATTTTCATTTGTACTTCTCTCTTGTGAATTAGTATTTTGTATGTAGTGATGTGATTATATATCTCCTATGTATTTTTATTTTTTATGTTTATTATCACCACTTCATGCCACAAGTTTTGGGGAAAACTAGATTATACTTTTACTTTACTTGTCATTTACTATGTGAATATGAAAACATAGGACCTAGTTAAGGTTATTATAGAGTTTTGCTTGACTGGAGGATTTGAAACTCTCCATAGTGATATTATTATGGTAACATATCCATTTAATATGTTTATTGGATCTATATTGGTCATGAACCCAAATATCTAATGTATCAACAATTGAAAGTGCAAGTAGGATTTATCTTCTCTGAGCTAGGATTGATTTATATGTCAATTGCATTTACCTTTGTATACATTCTCATAAACCCAATGTGAATCTAACCATTATAAGTTTTATTTCATACCATCATTTTTATTATCATATTATATATTTATATAATTTTTAGTACTGTATCAAACTAGTTAGTATAGTTATAACTTTCTGTGCACAGGTTTAATACACAGTCACTTCAATAAGACTTTGTTTTGTCTGTGAAGGTCTTCACCAATTATAGGTTATTTAGACTCATTATTATTCTATAAACATATATTTTTACAAAAATAGTTTAATAATTTAAATTTATTCATTATCTCTTCTTCAACACACAAGGTTTTGCAAACTTGGTTGAATCAGTCAACCTAGTTGGCATAATTTTGAAGTGGCATTTGAACATCATAGCATAAAAATTTGTAATATAAAACATATTAAATCCAAAAAAGGTTCCTTATTTTATATCTATAATTTCAATTCTTCCTTCAGTACTATTTTTCACAAGTTTTCAGTCTAAAAAATTGCAACCCTACAACTACTTGGGTCGACCTAGTTGACACAATTTTGTAGTTTTATCTTCTATCTAGAAGACATAGTAAAATTATTTTATTTTTTTATTATAGAATTTACTTATAAATTATATTATCTACCTATTCAAATCTATTATTTATTATTTTTATACAATTTCCCCTGAACCAACTCTATACATGTTCATAATCAAGGAAATAGCCCATATTTGTTAGTAATTAATTCACCTTTCCTTTTTAGTTGTTTGGATGCTTAGAGTAACTCACATAGATTAAATAGGTGTTTTTTCAAATTAGAATTTTAGTTACACTATTTTAATCTTTTTCACATACTACCAAATCATTTTACAATAAAAAATCATTAAAAATTTATCTTTTTAAGGTCTACCTACTTGTATTTCATCACCAAGGGGGAAACCGACTTGGTTTTTTGGCCAAGTATAAACACATAATTGATGGTATATATTGGAAAATAAAATTAAAAACTTATCATTATGGTTTTATTAAGTGAGAGGTTAGGGCCCATTACCATTCTAGTACCATCATTAATACAGATCCTTTTCATCCTAAATGTCTTGAAACTAACTTTAGATTACTTTTTAGTTCCTTATTTTTAGCCAACTTTCCTATCACATTTAAATTAATTTTTTTTATAATTTAATAAAAATTAGGATAAAAAATAGTTATAATTTAATTTTCACTTTTTTGTTTCTCTTTGATCATTATGTATTGTATTACAAAACTTGCATTGGCTAATATTGGTGTAAGGTTTGTGTTGTGTGTTCTAATTAGATCAATCACATTGATATAATTATTTATGTGCTTGGTTTCATTTTGATTCAAATTATCTTGAATTCTTTTCCCTATTTTATAACACTATTTTCATGGTCACTATAGTCTCTTATAAATGGTTTATCCTTCTACATACAATACATAGTCAACCTGCATGACTGTGTGTCCTTATCTCCCTATTCAATTCTCTTTTTATCAATAAAAATTTGACCTACACAATTATGTATCATTATCTCCCTATATATTTATATATTCAATAATACGTAGTTGACCTACATGATAGTGTATCCTTATCTTCTTATTCTATTCCCTGGGTTACAAAACATAGTTGACCAGTTTGAATCTATATCTTATTTTCTAATTCTTTATTTGCATCATCCTTATTAACCTCCTTCTCTCATCATGCACTTATTATTTTAGGACAACATAGAGTTGAACTTAATAAACATGATGAGATTTATGAATCCTAATAGGTTTCCCCATCAACAGCTTGTGGCTTCCACTTTAGAGGAAATAAATGTGAATGTTTCCATCCACACTACAAATTATGGGATTCCTCCTCATTCATCTTCAATTAATAACCCTATTTTGTCCTTACAATATTATTTATAATTAGAGTATATGCCTAAAATGATTTTTTTCATTAGTTAATTTACTCAACATATGGGAAATGACCCTTCAACTATTTAAAATCTCAAGATAAGTGGTCAAACATAAGAACCCCATTCACCCTCCTGTACATTCTCTTATGAATTTGGGGGTGATTCCTTCTTTGATTCTTAACCTATTCCTTCTATTTTGACTCCTCATACTATGACCTATTATTATTTGATTTATTCAACCTCCATGCCATGTATTTCTACTAACATGGCATGTTTAACATCTAGTGGTCTTTTTCTAAGACCCATCCTCCTCAATCATTCCACTAGTGCATCATTTTATACCAATGGTAATCATGCCACTAGTGCTTCTTTTTATTCTAATTACAATCCTTCAACTAGTGCATCTTTCACTACACATGATAATCATGCCAATGATGCCTCCTTTTACACCAATACCTCTTAATCATAGTGAAACCCAAGCCACTAATACCAATGTTAATTCTTTACATGCCATATAAAATAGTTAAAATACCACTCAAACCCATCAAATATTATTACAAACTCTTAATAAAATTAAAAAAATTCAAGATGATAATGTCAATCAAAAGATTAAAATGTAAAATCACCTTATTCACCTTTAAAATCAACCTCAATAGGTTCCATGGGGAGTTAAAAATCATAATGCCCACACCCCCACCACTTAGGGACTCCCATGGAAATATCATTCCCAAACCACCCCTTATTAACAAAATGATTAAACATGTTCAAAATGAACCTCTTACACCTCAAATTTCCAATATAGACATAAGAGGAATCACTCCTACCATTATTTATAATGGGTCAATTTATCCTACCTTATATCTAAAAACATTTAGTAATATCTATTAAGATTGGATCAAATTAAACACTTTTGTTACTACCAAGATATTATCAAAAATGCTTTCTAGAGATGATTTAGATTTGTATAACAAACTCAAATCCAATTCTATAACTATTTTATAAGATCTAATTAATTCCCTTATACAAGAGTTTTAAACTAGTGAACTCCCTAAGAATACCTTGGCTCACTTTATCAATTTCAAGTAACTTGAACTGAAAAAACACAAGATTTCATCAAATAGTGTAAGACATTGTCTAATAAATGTGAGCATAATATGTAAGATGATAATATCTTTCATATATTCACTAACTCTCTTTATCCCAAGTTGTAATATTAGGTTAGGAATCTCTCTCTAAGAAACTTAGAAGAAGCCCTATACCAAGCCAAACATCAATTTGAGTTATCCTAACCTCCCATGAACACTCAAATGCTCATTAAGAATAAAAACAATCATGATACCATAAATGGTGTCACCATTTCCTATGATAACATTCACAATGTTTAATCCATTGCTCTCAACCCTATTATGGAGTAAGTTCCCCCTCCAAACAATGTCCCTAATCTTCAATTTTCTCAAATAAACAACATTAACATTCATAAGTTGTTATATTTAGCCAAGATCCAAAAGAATATACTGAGGCCTCTACAATGAGAGCTTGACCACACTCATCCTATGAAATCATGGTATGATCCAAATAAATTTTGTTGGTTTCATGCAAGTTTCGGATACTGTTATGAGACTTGTAGGCAATTACATAATTTAGCTATGGATTTCCTCTTTGGCCTAAAATAAAAATCAAGATTTTTACTAGGCTAATGCTCATCTTACCATCTATAAAGATCCTCTTCCTAATCATCAAGACAACACTGACAAGCCTACTCCTTCCACCAATAATGTTGAAAGTCTTATAGACCAAACTCCTGAAGAGAATGTTATAAATATGACTAATTTGTGAAGGGTAGTTGATTTCATTTATTCTCATCCTATACACATGCATAAATCATTCTCTATTATCCAAGATTCTTCCTTATCTCACCAAGCAGATTTTGGGTAAGAGGACCTTACTTCTTTCCATGAACTAATTATATCACCTCAATTTGATAACACCTCTCACACTATATCTACAATTCCCCCAAAATATATACCCATAAACAACATTGCTCCAAATACCAATAACATTTATTTAAATCAATCACTAGATAAACCTAAATCAACTACCCCATCATCTCAAGACAATAAATTGATTTTTTCTTAAACTAAACCAACCACATATTATCAACACAAGTTTGAATGCGCCTCTAATACTCATTCCTAAGAGCTCATCTAACATTACAAAACTCTATAAATTAGTCCCACCATAGGTTATGATGAATGGGACCCTATCATATAACTTACCAATATCCCATCTCAAATACCCTTTCTTGAACTCATGCAAACTTATCTATGTTATCGTAACTGCCTGGTGCAACTATTATTCTAAATGAATATACCCTATCCTCCCCTAGTAGGATGTGAAACCACCTTATCTAGGTTGGAAGATGGTATATTATAATAATGTGAAGATATGTCTATACACATTGATGAAATAATGTACACTTCTCTTTCCCTTAAATTTCCTATTGATTCCATGATCCCAGATGAGATTATGCTTCATGTAGATGATCCTTCACTCTTTATAAGATATCAAATTAATGATATCTAGGTCAAGCATGGATTTATTGATGAGAGTTTAAGTACTTATGTCACCCCCCTTAACATTATTATAACTATTGAATATTTTGAATGTAATCTTAAGTCCCCACACAGTACATGTCAAAGTTATGATCGAAGGTGAATGCCTCCTTTAGGTTGCATGTGGCTCTATATTACCATCCTTCCTATCAATGTTTGAGTGAAGGTTATGATATCCAAATTCCCCCTTATAAAATATTTTTTGGAATACCTTGGACTCATTGCATGAGGGTTGTCACCTCTTCTACCTAACAATGTGTCAAGCTTCCCCACAATGGTGTTATCTATAGGATTCAAGGAGACACCAACCCTTGTAATTTTGAACAATTATAAGAATGTGGCATATTCAAAATTTAAACCTTTGAACCCTTACTGAGTGTTCCATTCGAAGAATCTCAATATTTTAATTTTCCCATCAACTCTAATCGAGGTTATCATGGTCACCTTGAAATCATTGGGAACATACCACCTAACCTCTTAGACTCTGATGACAATGAGCTAAATAAGATCAACCTCAAGATCTAAACTTCTCTCTCCTCATCTCATCTCCCAAATTTCACCATCTTTGAAGCCTCATTCCCATTATCCACATCAAAGATATACTTGTGATACTAACCAAAACTCAACATTTTAATCATCATGATATTCCCAATGATAAGGTCATACCTACCTACACCATTGACCTTTATACACCTAATTATGATGATAGTTATACTTTAGATGATCCATTTCTAGGAAGTCTTATCCAGGATAGATATGTTGATATCCTTCATTATTGTTATTATTTATTTCAATCTTTTGATTCATCTTATTATATTTCATATTATATAGTTCTTAGTTATATTATTATTACTCATGTTTATAGGGTAGAGATGGAGCATTTGAATGAAACCCCTCTAGTTTCTATATATCCTCTTAGGAGCATACTTATGGATCATGCTATGACAAGCCCCTATTACTTTGCTAAATATTAGGATCCCTATAACCTACTTCCCCTAGAGATGCTTTCTACCAACCTTAAACCCTATGCACATCTTGTTTATCCCTCAATTGATCCCAATCTAGATCCTACTCCCACTCTATCCTTATTTGATCCTCATCCTATACCTAATTATACTTCTCCTTTATATGAGATTAATATAGACTATCTAATAACCTCGAATCCACTTGGAAATAGGCTTCTTACTTTACCAAAGCTTGATCCCATACCTACCCAATAGAATGATAAACCTTACTATGATATTTATAAAGTTGTTAATCATCAGACTAGAGACTACCAATTATACCAGCCTTCCTCGGCTCCTTCTAATCCTTCCATTAGTATACCCACAAAGTCTACTAATAAAAGTATTTATTTATTCCATGGAAAAAATAATCACTCCTTCACCAATTGTCAAAAGCTTTGACAATATATTGACACATTACATCCTACCCTTCCTCATCCTAAAGATAAGACTATACCTCCTCCCAAGTTGTTACCTGAGTATATTCTAAAATATGAAGAGATATACTATCTTTGGCACCAATGCAGTACCCATCACACTAATCATTACCACATTCTCCATCATCATCTTCATGATCACCTTATGACCATTCTTGAACACTTTTTTCCCCTTCCCATAAGTCATTCACATAATAAGTATCCTCCTTATTCACTTGTGGCTCCCTATCCACCTATGGTTCCTTATTCACCTATGAATCCTACACCACCTACTTTTTCTCCCCCACTTATGGTTCCTTATATACCAATAGTGTCATCTTTTGTCTTGCAACTATCATTCCTATTCTAGCATCTATTTTCCTACTTGAGTATTCTACACAAGAGGACCCTCATGAGAATTATTCTTCAGCTATACCTAAATTTTATATAGAGGAGATTAAATGAGAGGTCTTTTCATATAGTTCCCTAAGGATCAATGAGACTCTTATTTTAGTTAGGGTCAAGCTTCATAGAGATATATCAGATGTTATGGATAATTTTTGTGGGTAGATTTACCAATATTTATGAACACACATGGTGTTCCTTCACTTTCATCTTCATTATGATTTTGGATTAGACTTGTGATCTAATTTTATATATATATCTTATATCATTTGAATCTATGTCAAATTTTAATTCACTTATCTATCTTACATGGATCTTTATATTTCACATTATTTGTTGTTTATAGTTTCATTTCTTTCATATTCTCTTATGGATTCTCTTTAGGCTTTCCATGATTACATACTTCTATTTATGAGTTCAGTTATTTTCATTGATGTCTTTGTTTTCTCTCATGTTTTTTTGCTTCCTTGTCTCATCCAACACATATAATTCTTATTGTGACTTAGTTATATAAACCTTTCTCCCCTTAGTAATCTTTCTTTACCATGTAATCAGGTAGTAAAAAATCATCTCATTGTAATCCTATTCTTACCGATCTACCTTGGATCTCCCTTTATTCCATTATTCTCATTTCTCATACTAATCATACACATGGTTGAAACTTGAGATAGCATATTATTTCATAAGTAAGCCTAAGTGTTTAGTTAGTCATGTCTCTTGATACTTAGCTTCCTTTATCCAAATTCTAAAGCTCATTCATGTGTATCACTACTATAACTCATGTTGGTTATTCTAAATCCATATGGAGGAGGAATATTAAAAGTGGAATCATGATATATTTGAGGTCCATTAGGGTGTGGTAGGTTAGTAGATTCGGAAAGGAGAGTAAAATAATATTTTAATGCTACCTACTCTCTCACACAAGTACCTAATCTTCATAGTAGAATGATGGCTCTATAAGAGGTATTGAGGAATGGGGAACGTGTTGTGGGAAGGTAGGTACATTTTAATTTTATTGTTCATATAACCAACATGAGTCTATCTTAGTATCTCATTTATTTTCCTATACAACTTTGTGATTATTGTGAATGGGTATCCTTTGTATTTTGATGGTCACTACCCACTTAGTGCCTTTCTTGTGTACTTATTGTGTCTCATGTTTCCTAAGGTATTATCATAGATGCCTATATTATGATTTTTACATTCCCTCTTATGTTTACAAAATTCCTAATGTTTTCCCTTGAGAAATATTATTTTGTTAACTAATCATTCCTTCTAGGGTTTCTATTTGTGAGTTGTATTATAAGACCATGGATAGGACCAAACCTTCCTCATAAATTATCGCATTACAAACATTTTAAAAATCATTTTCATAGTTATTTACACCTCATTCTTATTCCCTTTATGAGTTACAGTGTAATATTATGGATAGGACTATGCCTTCCTCACAAAATATTCTAATACCTAAGTCATAATGAAATTACATGTGTCAAATTTGAGATAAGTAGTGATTGATTATGAGTTACATGTCATTGACATACTTCCCATATTTATATAGTATGTTTTATGTTTACTTAATTAATATTTCACTTTTATTTTCTTATTTTCTAATTGCATGTATGCTTACAACCATCTTCTTAAAATTTTCATACTTCTCAGCTTGAATTAGTGTGATCAATTTAATTCCATTTTCTAGTTTTGTCTGTCTCTTTATAGTTCCCAACATGATTAAGTATAATTGATTAACTTAATTGTTTTATTTTTATACCATTTTATTTTCATGTGTCTTCCATTTTATTACATTATTTTCATAATTACCAACATGATAGAGTGTGATTTTATCTTTTTTTAACTTGGTACAAATATTTTACATGGTTTAAAAATATTTATTACCCTTTTACCATCTTTGGTTTATTATATTTAGTCATATTTTTTTATTACACATTTCCCATCATGATATAGTGTTTAGTAAATTTGTTTTTGATTACTTATATTTTTCCAAGTCATTTTTGCCTTTTTATTTTAAACCATGCATGTGTATCAGATAAAGTTAGAACAGAAAACACTCGACATATATTTCTCATATCATATACAACAAAAGCTAAATACATGTGCTAGAAAGAAAAATATTCATGCATCAACATCCACAACCAAGTACAACTCATAAGATCAATACAAATATCAAAATCAATATATATATATATATATATATATATATATCGTGTGTTTTATATAAAATACAATTGCTCCATCTTACCTATCCTGTACTCTAACCACACTACCCATAGGTGCCTAGGATTGTCCTCTCTGGATGGTAAATTGTAATGAGGTAGTCTAGAATCTCAAACCTAAAACTTGTCCTTGTAGATTGGCCACATAGGCTTGCACCTATACAAGACGAGTAGTAGTAGCCATATGTGTTTTTCTCTCTTATGTCAAGGCCTATCAATTTTGTGCCTCTCCCTCTCCCACCTATGACAATAGTTTTAGACCATACTTGCATGCCTAAAGCTACCACACAACCTCTCTCATTAGCCTAAACTAGGTCACCTAGGATGGTATAGATAGTACCATAAAAATATAAAAAGTGGTGGGATCATATTACATCAGTACCCCATCTATTGGCTAAACTTATTACCTAGTCAATACCAGATTCTTATATTTTCTTAACATTAATTGTCAACCTAGGGTATTTAGGCTTTTCAAGGATGTCAGAACTATATATGTATTATTGATTCATAGGCTAAATTAATTTTTGGTTGTAGTATAATGAACTTATATTGATTTTACCAAATAGATATAAAAATAAATTTTTATAATAAAATGTATAAATTTTTCATAGTTATGATTCACAAATGTATCACACTTTATATAATCAAACTAGTAATGAAATAAATTCACACAACACACTTTAATCTAAGAAGGGTTAGGATCTTCATTTCAACTCCTTTCAACAGTCCCATCCTCATTAAAAAATAAGTTCCAATCCTTATTTGAGATACTTAAAAAAACTTCTTGATCAACCATTTTATTACTCAGATCTATAAAAATTAAAGATTGTTATAGTATATTACAATATTAAAAAATTAGAATGCAACTAATATCTACAGTTTCATCATTACCAATCTAATCTAGGTTCTACCATTAAATACATAAGGTATTTTATTATCTTTAACTAGAAACACTAAACTAAGAAAGGTACAAATACTTTTCAACTAACCCAATCAACCTTTAGGTGGTTAGTAACTTAATGTTACTTATTTTTGGGCTTGTGTGTGTATGTGTGTGTGTGTGTGTGTGTGTGTGTGTGTGTGTGTGTGTGTGTGTGTGTGTGTGTGTGTGTGTGTGTGTGTGTGTGTGTGTGTGTGTGTGTGTGTGTGTGTGTGTGTGTGTGTGAGTGTGTATGTATATGTATATGTATATGTATATGTATATGTATATGTATATGTACATATACATATACATATATATACATACATACATATATATATATATATATATATATATATATATATATATATATATATATATATATATATTTATATTTATACACACACACACACACACACACACACACACACACACACACATGCATATCCTTATCATTATCCTTATCTTATTCGTCCTTTGGTAGCACATCAAGTTTCACTTCATGTGAGAGGTCTATACAGCTATTATGGAGGATCCTCTTGAATAATTTACTTTATTTATAAGATATTTGGATGTGTCCTTAAAAACTAATTACTTATTATCACAATAATGGTTTGTTCTATGTAGTGGCTATGGGCTCTTGTAGGTGAAAACCTACAATTGCTATGGGAAACCTGTAGGTGGAAAGCCTATAGATTGGTAGTTTCTATGGGAACCTATATGTTGAAAGCCTATATCTTGATAGTTTCTATGGGAAAAATGTAGGTAGAAGCTTATAGTTGCTATAGGTTAGAATCCCCTTTTGCTATGGGCTTTTCTATAAGTTGTATGACCAAGAAATATTCCTACAATGTTATTCTACCCTTCAAATGTTTGTTAAATAAGGTTGCACAAGTATAATCTAATAAAATAAAAACCATCATTAATATATAACACAAAATGTATATATTTATGCACACATATAATCATTAATTCAATCATTCATTTACATAAGTCATGGATAATTCTAGGGATTCTTATGGAAAAATATATATAACTAGGTATGGATGAGGTTATAAAAGGAACAATTGGTGACCTCATCACACCCTCCTAATTAAACACTTAATTATCCTCAAACAAACATTCTCTACATTTTGAATCCACAATATTTATTAAAATTTAAGGGATCAGTGTAGTCCATTCCTTCAAAGATATAAAAACCTTTAGCATCATATATGTCTTTCCACCTTTTCTTCTCTGCATCTCTGTCAACTAGCACATTCCCTTACCAATTAGGAATTGGGAACTAAAACATGGGTGGATGAAACATCAACCCCAACCAACTTATCCTTCTTTTCCTAACAATTTCAATTACATATATACTTTATGTGTTGCCTCTCTAAGGTTCTAAGGGGAAAAAGGCTATTTTATTTTTATGGTATCTAAAAGTTCTATCCATATGTGCAAACAAGAAACAAAAATTGGTTTTCCATATCCCTCCATGAGGATCAAGTAGTTGTTTTGGACCTCTACTTATTTATTTGTGACCCATGCTCATGGAGTATCTATATTCATAAAATCAATCAATTCATCTATTATAGCTTTTTAATCCACAGATTCACCCTTAATCATGAGGGTAGCCTCTTTTTATTTATCTTGATAGTCCTCAACTTATTTTTTCCTTCTTATTTCATTAAGTATGTATGAGATAAAGGCATTTAATTGGACATCCCCTAGGTATATATTGGGATTCCACTTTGTATCATGTGGTACAACATACTGATGCATGTAAAGCTTACTCAATTATGCCTAAGAATTAGGGTCAACATACCTATAAACCTCAAATAAAGACTTAAGATCATATAGCATGTAGAATTGATCATTGTATATCTTATCATATTTTAATTTGAGCCACCTTTCCTTTAATTATATATCATATACCCTAGAGGGTGATCTACATTCCATTAACATCTCAGAGGTCTCATACATGTTAGTGATCTTTTCTTTCAAATAAGTCATCTTTATCTCAACCTTTTCTAGGATTTATTTTAAATCTTCCTACTACTCCCTTCAACATATACTTTAAACCTTTGTATCAATTACTTATGATAAGTTTCATCATTGATAAATTTTTTCTCAAGAAAATTTAAAAGGTATCAGTTTCTACTAGCCTAACAGCTAAAAGGTATACATCAATCACTTCTTCTATTGTAGGTACTTTTGAAGTGGTCTATATAGGATAAAAACTATTATGGAAGGGTACCAAAGTCAGAGCATTATCTAATATAGGTTCCTCTAGGGGTACACTAGTGTCATCTATAGGTAAGGTGGATAAAGTTGTTGCAGGCACTTCTAAGGGAGTTGTTGTAGGCTCCTCTAATGTCCTTTTCTCACTTGACTCTTTTCTTATATATGGCTCTATAAATTTTTCTACCCCTAGAAGTGTTTCTAAGCCTCTCTTGCATTTTAACTCTATTATTTTGTTCCTCAACCTATATATCTCTTTCATGGATTGTTCCAAAGTTTCAAACTCGTGATCATGAGGAACTATGTCTTGCTCTATTGTTTCTTCCATGGTCCTTTATTCAAGCAATTATTCTTCTTTTATAGGATAATCTAAAATTCTTATTTCTTCTTCTGTATACCCTATTTTTTTTAGTATATCAATATCTTCCTCTATAAATCTAGGTTTTTTAGGTGACTATATTTCCTCTTCCTTTGTCAACTCTTCTTTAGGAGACCACTCTACTATTTGAAACCCATCTGAGGTCTTATGAATTTTGGGCTCTTTCTTCCTCTCTTCATGCTCACTAATATTTATAGCTAAGGGTGATAAAGTTGTCTTTTGTCTCTTAATTCTTTGAGACCTCTTAGGAGGAGGTCTCTTTCTCTTTGATGCAAAGGGATTCTTCCTTTCAGTCTTATTTTTCTTTTGAGGAGGGGGAGTTATTGAAAATTGTTCTTCTTATGTAGCTATTAATTTAATAAATTATTTGTAAGGATTAGGTTTTGTGGCATCCTCTTCTTCTTGTGCAACTAGTGATGTAAGAACTTCTTCTCTTTTTGAAGGAGCCATGCCAGGGGACTAATTTTTGTGATGAAATTATAGAAGAAGGAATATGTTATTCAATTTTTTTGGTGGACTTTCCTCCTCTATGTCCTCAAGAGGTAGCACTATTTTTCTTTATCTTTTCCTGTTTGTAGTAACTACAGGTGAAACTTGAGTAGCTATAGGCTAGCTAGTTATACTAGTGCCCACAATATCCTTTTATGCTATTTTCTAGACTTGTTCTTTTGGAGATTCCCACTCATTATTTTCCTCCTTTTGTTAAGGTTCACCAATCTTTAGGGTTATAAATTATTCCCAAGTAATATTAGGTCTAGTATTTCTTATTCCTTATTTAACCAACAACCAAATCAAGCAATGATGAGGTAAGGATTTCTCTACCCTACTTTGGTATTCTTTAGATATTTTATTTAGGATATTCCACAAGTGGTTTGGGACATTAATAATCTTACCATTCCTTAAATGATTCAAAAGTTTAAATTAGAGAATATATATCAAAGAGTGCCTTCTTTACATGCTATATATTTGATGATATATGAGGCCACTTCCCTCTAGGCTAGGGGTAAACTCAATCTCTCTACACCTATGTTCTTTAACACTAGCCTTTCATTATCTTGATAGAACTATTGCCTAGCTAATTGGCCATTAGGTTTCTCTTCTTAGTTTTTGTTTTTGGTAACCTAGTAACCTCGCTTACCAGTTTTTCTATAAATAAAAATGTGATGCCAAATACTATCACCTATTCTCCTATAAGATTCCTTGTAAGTTATTTAATGAGAGGTTATAAAAAATGTTGTAGTTTCTCAAAATAGGTAGCCCATCTGACCCTACTAAAAATGGCTGAGCTATTTGGGTCTCCTTGCAATTGCTTATGATCTAAGGGTTCCCTTATCACTACAAACCCCCCATTTTATCTAGTTTATCTTCTATCAAAATTTTCAAATAGATATATCTTCAAAATTCCCAATCTTACCTTCAAATTTCTACCTATAGTGAAGCATGTTTATTCACTAATGGTGGTTTTGGTTGTAGGGTATAGTAATATCTTACATAGGTATTTTTTAATGAATGAGCTATGATATTGAAGTGGAATAAAATTGACTGTTTTCCCTTATTGAATTATGGTATAGTTATGGCATAACCACGAGTTTTCAATCCACATGCATAGATTATATTGGAGTACATGTGATTGATTTTCCATAGCATTCTTTCCCCTCCCACGTGAAGTGTCACTTATCTCCAAGTGGTGTGGTACATGTAGGATGTAAAGAGATATGGTGGGGTCATTATGAGGGTGTGAGTGGTGATTTGGCATAACTCATGACAAGACTCGATGAATGATGTTTTAACTATTAAATATGATTTTTAATATAATGCATACTATATTAAAAAAATAATGTGTTTTTCTATGACTAAAAGATACATCATACATTTTTAATCATTTGTTTCTAGGGTTGTAGCATAGGATATCTACATGTGAGTGTTTTCCAAAATAGAATCTTAGCTTGTTGTTTCCTCATGCAATTATTACCCTAGTAGTCATGATTGTGTTGTATTGTTATCCTTAAGTAATTATGTGATCATAGTATCTTGTCCTTATATTATGCCTTTAGCAACCTACATGTAATCATGATGACCTGTAAAGAATTGGAGTAGTGGTCTTGTAGTGGTATGAGAGACTATTTTCATCCTTTCACAAGGTGGTTTCTATAGATCTTTATTATCCAACTCAGATATGTTATGAACATGGAGAAGGGAGGGGTGATGGCATTTGTTATTCTTGATCTCCTCTGCATGAGCCTACTGATGGATTTTTCTCTTTTATCTTACTCTTAATGAATGATGATGTTTGCTAATATAATATTTATTTAGTGAAATTTTGATTTGTTAATCAACTAGTTTATCAAACATGGGACCTATGCTCTAAAAAACATCCCAGATCTCTCTTGTTTACATAGTGAAATTATTTTGCATAAAGTTACCAAATGCTAAAAATGGCTCTTTTATGTCTCTATAGCCATAAGTTTTTGTCTAAACCTCTCCTAATGGAGATTGGAAATATATTCCTTTGTTATAGCCCTTTATTTATTATTTAGGGGTATGGTCGTTCCTTAGCAATTGTTGAAATTTCTACTCTAATCTTCCTTCACTCCTCCTCTAGCTTATCTCATGTCTTCCATGAATTTCTCAATAGCCAATTGTTTTGCTAAATTTTGTCTATTTCAAGTCTAAAGGAAAACAAGAAAAATGATGGGGATAAGTGATTAGAATGAACCTAGATTGGTTTGTGTGCTGTATCTAGATTTTATAAGCACTCTTCTTTGGCTGGGGAGGACTACCTACAAGTAAGGAAGCACTACCACAAGATGTTTGTTAGTAGTTAAATGAGTGGGCTGCCAAACTACATGCTTATTCTAGGAAGTGTGAAAATTCCTTAGAGATGATAGTCCACTTTTGAGACATAAAAGTGTAATAAATAACTAAAAGAGAGGTGAAGAGAGAGAGAGAGATACTATTACTATTATTAACAATCTGTATACAATAGAGAGTGATAGGGTGTAGGTGACATATTTTTTTTGTATTTTAGAAGTTATTTGGGTATATTTTGAAGAGGTTAGGGAATGCATAATCACTGACATTGGTAGGGGAATGACCGATATCAATTATACTACCGAGGTCGATGATGGAGGTGATTGATGTTGGTTAGGCTATCAAGGTCGATATAGGTAATAATTGTTTGGGAGCTTACAAAAGGCTTTTATAGGTCTAAAAAATAGTTTAGATCAGGTCTGGGAGGTTGGGGAGTGTTATGAGAGTGTGTAGTTTAGGTAGATTTGGTCAGAGGTTTGGTATGTCAAGTTAAGGGAAAACAAGTGAGGAAGATTTGTAACTCCCTCATGGGGGTTCAGTCAAAAGTGTGTAAAATAATATGTAGTAGATATAAAGTGATAGTAGAATAAATGTTTAAAATACCTACATAATAAGTGATGTACTTAGCTATGGTTACTGAATGATCAGGGAGTCCAAACTTAAATTCTTGAATACAGAGAATAAGTAGGTGTTGTTGGTGCTCAAGAGCTTTGTTCCTAATCATGATTGACTTATATGAGATGACAGTAAGCCAAGATGTCAAAAATAGAATGTCAAGATATTGAATACAAGTAAGAATGAATTTTATTGATTTTTAATGACCTAAACTTTAAGTTAAATTTTGGCTTATATTGCCAACATCAACAATCCTACCAATGTCAGTCATGGGTTGACTAATGTCGATGGCCCTGAAATAGGTAAACCTTACTATTTTTGGCCTATTTTCTATTTTTCTTCATGTCAAGTGTGGCACCCATTGAAAAATGGTAAAAATAAGAGGTTAAGAAGGAGGAAGTTGATTAGGAATTTAGTTTGGAAGTGGGAATAAGTCTTGGGTAGTTAGGATGAGGGGATTAGGTATTAAGGTGACTCATCAAGTGAGAATTAGTCATAGTGTGAGGTGGCTAGGTAAGGTGGTAATAGGGGTTTTCAATTAACTTAATTAAGTATTTTAAATTAATTAAATATATGAGGGATAAAAGTATGGGTTAGGGAGGTTAATTATTATTAATGAAAAATGGGTTAAAAGGGGTTTTAGCACAGGGAGCTATGCACATGTGTGTGACATAATTTTGGTGTCTAAATTTACCCTTTTTGTCTTGTTATTTGTAATGACAAGTTTTCAAGAAAAAAATGGGAGTTAGACGCTCCAAGTATTGGATAAAGTAACCCCCCTCAAAATGGGAATCGATGGAGGAGAAATGAGAATTGGGTACCAATTTCATAAAAAGGTAATTGGGTGAGTGGTGGAGAATTTGAGTACCACTCTGTATGTGTATATTACTACAAACTATAGTTGACAAAGTCAAGAACAATTGAGGTTAAAGAGGACTCAGAAAGAAGTAACTAAAGCATCGCTTGTATGTGATAGTTGAGAGGTTAAAATAATAAAAGTTATAGATCCAATGGTCAGTTTGTCCTAAGTATTAGAAGTAAGAAGTGCATCTGGGAAACACAAAAGGGTTGAAGGTGATAGGATGAGATTGGTTACCATCCAAAACACCTAATATATATGCATGTGCATAATAGCCAACTATAGAAGAATAACATAAGTGATTGAGATAAGCAATGTGAGGTTGGTGTAAAAGTGTCAATGAGTGAGGAGATATTCATTATCTCCAAGCAAAGTCATTATGGGTGAAGATGTAAGTGATCTCTAATGGCATTTTTCATGGTTGGAGAGATATATGTAATCTCCAATTACCCTAGTGTATGGATAAAGTTTAAAAATTTAGGGTTACTTTGTTGGAAAAAAACATTATTGGAATGGTGCCAACATCGGTGACATTACTAATATTGGTAATATAAAGTGCTGACATTAGTCAAATAGGGTAAAATTATTGATATTAGTATGTGTAAGCACTAATGTTAGTAGATTAGGCTAAGAATGCTGATGTCAGTGGCTGACCAAACCTAACAAAATGGGGTTTGGTGGCTAACCAAACTCATTTGCACCTTTGTGATTAGAGAGAAAAATAGAGCTTGGGAGTGATCATGATGGTAGAGTAAGGAGGGGACCTAGCAGGAGGCCAACTACTATCGAAGACAATTGTGATAGCCAAGAGGAGATGAAGAGATGAAGTAAGAGTCTTTGCTAGTTGGTTTGAAAGTTGATTTAGGTATTTGTAGTTTCTAGTCTAATTTAGAGGTGGGAGTGTAGAAAACATTAGTAGATAGGTAAAAAAAAGGGTAGTCTAGTTTTAGGATAAGTTAGGGGGTTGTTTGGGTAGGTTTTTAGGTGAAATTTATAATTTTAGATTTGTGTCATTTATCCCTAGGGCTAAACTAGTCATTAACATTAGTGAGGTCCATCAACATTGACTGACATGGCACTGAGGTCGATAGGTGTCTACCAACATCGATTGACATTTAGGCCTACAAACCATTGATGTCAATAGTAATGCTGATGTTAGTGACTATGATTGATTGGTAAAATAGGAGAAAGGGTTAATTTAGATCCTTAGTGGAAGTAGTTAACTAGATAAATGGTTGAGCTAGCCTTAGAAGACCCTGTGTCGACTGAGTACTGCCTACATAGCCTAGTTTAGGGCCTTAAGCCAATGTAACTCTCTCAGAGCCTAAGGAAAATATCTAAACATATTTGTTAGGGGAAATGGGTAAAAAGGTAATTTGAGATAGGTTAAGAGGTCTAGGGTTTAAAAGATAGGGCATAGTGTCAATGGTTAGGGATATAAGCCATGAGGCCTAGAGTTGTGATAGGTAGGTAGGTCTAGTATGGAGAGAGAGAAGAGGTAGTGAAGCCTAGGGTAGAGATAAAAGAGTACAGTAGTTAGTTAGGTTGGTATATGGCTGAACTAACCTTAGAAGACCCCATGTCAATTAAATGCTACCTATATAGCCTAGTTTAGGGCCTAAAACTAATGTAATTCTCCCAAAGAGAAGGGAAAAAGGCAATGATAACATCTACTAGAAAGTATGTGACTTGAGTTATGTGTGTATGGATGCAGGTGAGGATGGAGCTAACATTATGAGATCATCTACTGAGGCTATTGATATGTATGAGGAGGGATGTTACTCCAGATGAGTTGGAGTACATGGTGTCCATGGGGTTAGGAGGAGTACAATAGTATTTTCAAGTCACTCAGGATATGTCCCTAATGATAGCATTGATTGAGAGGTGGGATCACACCACTAATAACTTCCACCTATCGATCGAAGAGTTGACAGTGACTTAAGAGGATTTTTATAGGATTTTATGGCTACCACTCTAGGATGAGAAGCTCTTGACATGCTTGAGAGAGGAGCATGATATACACATGGTCACATTATATAGAGATCTTTTTAGTGAGGTGACCTACCATTTTATGAGTCTTATGTATGAGCCACTCTATATGGATGATGAGGAGTAGCATCAACTGAGCATCTTGATGATGATCAAGATCATAATCTATGCATTACTAGATGTAGATAGTAGTAGATTTTTTATTTCATTGATAGGTGTGATTACATAGATTGTTGAGTAGTGGACTATTTTTTCCTGGGGTATAATATTTTTAGCATAGTTATATAGACAGCTATGGGGTTTGAGACTATGATGGTGATACAATTTGTGTGTTAGCCATCTACTGCACTATTGGATGTATGAGCACATCATGGTGACATGACCATTAGGGTTACCTACCATGATCCTAATTAGCTTTAGGTTTGGTTTTAGATGGTGGAGAGAGGGCATGGCATAGACTCGAGTGGACAATGTGGTTCAGGACATTGCCTATTATAGACATATTATTAAGGGTTTGATCCTTGTGGATATTTTGTGGATACTCTATCTTACATACTGTTAGGTTGTGGAGCTAAAAGCTTCAACCTTTGCAAACTGAGGAACAGATGGTTACTGAGTTCTACAAGAACCGGCGTCGGTAGCAAAACCGATGTCGGCAGGGACCAGTGCAGAAGGCCACCGGCGACGGCAGGAAGTCGGCCGATGTCGGCAGAACCAGACAAGCAGGGACCGATGTCGGTCGCCTGTGTGTTCCAGAACTGCTCATTTCATGGACAGTTAGTTAAGTGAATGAAGAGTTTGCATGTTGAGACCAGTTAGAGTCTTGTGTTGCGAGGACAATTGTCTAAATTAAGAGTCTAAGTTAGTGTTTGAGTTAGGGATCTATTTATAGACCCATTGGCATGTATTGTATAAGGCATGAGATAGAAAGGAAGAGTTCCTTCTAGTTGTAAGATCTGTAAGTTGCAAGTTGTTGCAAGCTCATTGGGGATCTACATGTAAGTTTGGTCTTTGAATTGCAGGTTGCAGGTTCATGAGAGATCAACTTGAAGTGCTATAGAGTGCTTGATGTACCGGCAGGGTTATTACTGACTGGTTGGTGAGGTGAACACCAATTCTGTGTGTGAGTTGGTTGTTGGGACCGTTTTTTGTGTAGGAGAGTGTGTGTGAGAAGAATTACTGTACACTTGAGGTGTGGCGAATCTCTGTAAGGTGAAAGAGTGTGGCGGCTCTTTGTTGTATTCTTTTCTGTTAGTGTTAATACAAGATAGTGTATTGTCTCTCATATTCTACGCTATTGGTGAATTCTAGTTACTTGTGTTTTTGGTTATTTCCGCATATTCAATTGCTTATATTTGGTAATCATACTGTGCTTTTTTGAGGAGCAAGATCCCAACTAGTGGCATCAGAGCATGTTTGTTGTTCTAGATTCCCATCAACTGGTATCAGAGCCTTGGTTATAGGTTCTTAAGCTTGATACCAATAATTGGTATCAGAGCTTTTGGTTGGGATACTAACAGATTGGTGTAGATCTAGGTAGTGTGTTTTGATTACAGGTTACTCACAGGGTTTCTGTTTGAGTGGGAGTTGAGCAATGACAGAAAGCAGTCAACTACGAATGGAAAAGTTCAATGGCAAGAACTACCAATTATGGAGGATTCAGATTGAGGACTATCTGTATCAGAAAGATTTGTACTTACCGTTGGGTGGGGTTGCTAGCAAACCCTTGGATATGAAAGATGAAGAATGGGAGGTTCTTGATCAGAAGGCTCTGGGATCTGTTAGATTGAGTCTTGCATCATCTGTGATTTCCAGCTTATCACAGTGTAAGACAACGGTGGAGTTGATGGAATCTTTGGCAAATTTATATGAAAAACCCTCAGCTTCGAATAAGGTATTTCTTATGAAGCGTTTATTTAATTTGCAAATGTTGGAAGGTGGATCTGTTCATAGCCATCTTAGTGATTTCCATGGTTTAGTAAACCAGTTAAGTTCAGTCAATATTGTATTTGATGATGAAATAAGAGCTCTCTTAATCTTGTGTTCATTACCTGAAAGTTGGGAAGGTTTGGTAATGGTAGTTTCTAATACTGTGTCTCCTTCAAAAGTCCTAAAAGTGGATGATATTGTGAGTGTAATCTTGAACGAAGAGATACGCAGGAAAAGCACAGGTGAATCATCTGGAGATGCTTTGAGTGTTGAAGGAAGAGGAAGGCCAAGAGAGAAGATAGAGCATGGGAGATCAAGGTTGAAGACGGGCAAAAGATCCAAGTCCAGGTATGGCAGAATAACCTGCTGGAAATGTGGAAAGCAAGGGCACTTAAAGAGAGACTGCAGATCGGGTACAGATCAGCATGAAGAACATGAAGAAGAAGTAGATGTTGCGGGTTACATTGCACAGGATGCTCTGGTATGTTCTTTGGATAAAGTAGAATCTTGGGTATTAGATTCTGGTGCCTCTTTTCATGCATCCCCACATAGAGAATCTTTTCATGAGTATGTCCAGGGAGATTTTGGAGAAATTTGTGTAGGGGATGGTAAGCCTTGTCAGATTGTTGGCAAAGGCAAAGTGAAGCTAAAACTGCAGACAGGTAACACATGGGTGTTAAAGGAGGTCATGCACATCCCAGTTCTGAAGCGGAATCTGATTTCTGTTAGAAGTTTGGGTGAAGAGGGTTGCACAGTAACTCTCACAGTGGACTCTTGGAAGGTTACCAAGGGTACACTTGTTGTAGCTAGAGGTAAGAAAGTAGGTACGCTTTATCTATCTACTTGTTTTACTGATTCTTCTTCTGGGTTATCTACTTCAGCTGTAGATTCAGAGATGTGGCTTGATAGGCTTGGTCACATAGATAAGAAGGAGATGCTGGTTCTTGAGTCAAAGAGTATGCTTTCAGATTTGGAAGGCATGGATCGTGATTTCTGTATGCAAAAGAAGAAGGTGAGGTTTCTTGAGGAATCCGATGTTAGTGACAAGAATAGGAAAGCCTTGGTTTTCAAGGAGAAGGTGACGGACAGAGTTTAGCATAAGGTGCAGAGGAATTCTGAACAGAGCAAGGGTGATTTGGACAAGGGTTTGATCCAAAAGGAGCTCGCGAGAAAAAGTTAGGTCTCACAAGAAAAACACAGAGACCGACGTCGGCAGGAAAACTGGCATCGGTGTCCAGACAGGGACTGATGTCGGCTATGTGCAGCCTGACGTCGGTGACTCGGGGCAGACAGAGACCGGCGTCGGCCAAGGGAAATCGACGTCGGTAGGGAGGCAGTCGCAGGGAACCGACATCGGTCGGCTGTAGACTGAGATGTGACCGGCATCGGTCACTGAGACGAATTTTGGGTGGACAGCAAGCTGTCATGGAGTCTCAAGCGCCCATATGGAGGACTAAAGGTGTAAGTAAGTTCTTAAATTCATCATTTCCCTTCTTTACACTACTTGTTGCTCACTTATGGCATAGGACCAGGGAGTTATTGAAGAAGCAGAATAGGTAGATCTAGGAAATAGTGGGAGCTAGGCATGAATGAGGATGTGATTCCTTGAAGGAAAACCAAACAGGTGTTTTGGGTAGTGTTGCCAGCTAGAAGTAAGCACTGAGAGACGAATGGATGTTAAGGATGAAGAAGAGTGGAAATGGATACGTGAGATGGAAGATCAGGGTATTTGATCTTATATTAGCTGCAGGGCAATGGAGGTTTGTTCATTATGTTTCTCTTTACCAGGTTGGATAGTATTAGCTACACTATCCTATTTTCTGTATGATGTGCTTGTTGCAGGGTTACATATACAGGTATTGCTGAACTAAAGGTAAAGTTAGTTCAGGTGTTTGTCATGGAGAATCTGGGAGCAACAAGATTCTTTGGCAAGAGTGTGTTCTAGAGACATGGAAGGTCATGTGTTGACTTTGTTTCAGGATGATTGTGTGAAACCGGTTAGCACGCCGATGGTTAGATAGTTCATAGAATAGGCGTCTTGATTCACATAATGAGGTTGAGTGCATGGTATGTACTAAACCTGAGTTTTCCCAAGCAGTGGGAGTTGTCACAAGTTAGGAGCCAATTCGGGAGAGAACCATTGGAGGTCAGCTCAGTGGATTCTTACAGGGACTAGTAGCAGGTGCACATGCTATGCAAGTTCAGGTTTATTTCTACATGGTTGTAGATGTGGATGTGGTAGGTAATTTGGATGACAGGGTTTACACCACAGATTTTGTGGTGGTTGGTCTTCAAGGATGATTTTGAAGATGGATACATAGCCAAGGGAACAAACTAGATGGTGTACAGGTACAGGTACAGGTTGCAGCTGTTTATCTCCAAGTGGGAGATTGTTAGGTTGTGGAGCTAAAAGCTTCAACCTTTGCAAATTGAGGAACAGATGGTTGCTGAGTTCTATAGGAACCAGCGTCGGTAGCAAAACCGACGTCGGCAGGGACCAGTGCAGAAGGCCACCGGCGATGGCAGGAAGTCGGCCAACATCGGCAGAACCAGACAAGCAGGGACCGACGTCGGTCCCCTGTGTGTTCCAGAACTGCTCGTTTCACGGACAGTTAGTTAAGTGAACGAAGAGTTTGCATGTTGAGACCAATTAGAGTCTTGTGCTGTGAGGACAATTGTCTAAATTAAGAGTCTAAGTTAGTGTTTGAGTTAGGGATCTATTTATAGACCCATTGGCATGTATTGTATAAGGCATGAGATAGAAAGGAAGAGTTCCTTCTAGTTGTAAGATCTGTGAGTTGTAGGTTGTTGCAAGCTCATTGGGGATCTACATGTAAGTTTGGTCTTTGAATTGTAGGTTGCAGGTTCATGAGAGATCATCTTGAAGTGCTATAGAGTGCTTGATGTACCGGCAGGGTTATTACTGACTGGTTGGTGAGGTGAACACCAATTCTGTGTGTGAGTTGGTTGTTGGGACCATTTTTTTTGTAGGAGAGTGTGTGTGAGAAGAATTACTGTACACTTGAGGTGTGGCGAATCTCTGTAAGGTGAAAGAGTGTGGCGGCTCTTTATTGTATTCTTTTCTGTTAGTGTTAATACAAGATAGTGTATTGTCTCTCATATTCTATGCTATTGGTGAATTCTAGTTACTTGTGTTTCTGGTTATTTCCGCATATTCAATTGCTTATATTTGGTAATCATACTGTGCTTTTTCTGAGGAGCAAGATCCTAACTAGTGGCATCAGAGCATGTTTGTTGTTCTAGATTCCCATCAGATACCTAGTTTTTAGATGATAGGTATAACAACTTATGGGTTTGTAGAGCTCATTATGGGTTAGGGGTAGATGAGATGGTGAGTTACAGATGGTACTTGTGACATGGGTTAGGAGGTAGTTTGGTCTAGTGTAGGATATTCTACCTACATTCCCTCAATATAAGAGGGGTGACATAAAGGCACCCTTACCATTTCCCCAAGAGATAGATGGGCTAGATTTTGAAGAGATACTAATATGGCTAGGGGTTGGAGACCCAAGGTGCATAGTGGTGTATATAGCTTGGTGGGCTAGTTTACATCATGTGGTGGAGGTCAAGAGGCCACCACCAAATTTATAGGGTTTGGTGAGAGATAGAGAGATGTACCAATATAGGATTGAGATGTAATAGTGAAAGCTTGAGATATAGCCTAGGCATATATATTATCTTTATAAGGGTAGATGGTGACATTGTAGGGTGAGGTTGGGGCACTACAATCTAAGAGTAGTAGGCTAGGCTTTTCCTCCTCCACCACCATAGGGACCAATACAGGCTAGTCCATCATCAAGTGCTATGGGACCTCCATAGACTATATCTATGGTGAGATATATGATTGTCCTAGATGAGATTGCCTACTATGAGAGGGCAATTAGAGAGTTTCCATAGATTTAAATGTATTCAAAGTTTAGAGAGTAGGAGAGGTCTATGTCATGTGTTATAACTTCTATCTCACATAGACATAGATGGGTGGAAAGTGGTGAATTTACTACTTCCTCACGACCACATAGAGAGCCTTGAGGACTTTGAGTGTTAGAGCTTGTCAATTTTGAGTATAGATGTTATATGTATACCATCCTATGAGCCAAAGAATGCAAGATGTATATTTTGAGAGAGAGAGACAGAGAGAGAGAGAGAGATTTTATTATGATGATGTAGTTATGGACATGTATTTAGATCACACACACATATGAGATGTTCAAATATTGTGTTTTTGAGATGTGTGTATTTTGATTATGATGATGATATGGATGATGATTATTTAGATGATAATTTTATGCTATGTTAATTTTGATGGTAATCCTGATCATGTTAGTTTAGTTAGACTATCCTTTCCCATATATGTGATGGTATATCCATAGTTGGTTTATTAGTTTCATCTTAGCATTTTTCCATATTTCATGATGGTATATGCTTAAAATGAATATATTGGTTATGTTAGTTTATTTTAGCATTTTTCCATATTTGTGATGGTGTATGCATAAAATAAATTGCGTAGGTTTTGATAGTGTTGGTATGACATTATTTCTTCATCTCAAATAGAGAGATCAACATGTGATGTGGATGGGAAAATAAAGAGGCAGAATGCTAGTGCATTTGCAAAAACCATAACCAAAACATAAATAGGCTCAAGAAAATGAGCCTCTTTCATGCCTTATATCTTTGAACCATTGTTTTTGTTAGAGAAGCATCATTTTTACCCTATGTTAAGTGAGATTCACAATCCCTTGAAAGAGTATGAGGGGAAAAAGGATAAAATGAGGGAAAATGTTTGGGTAGCATAACCTACAAAGTAGGGATGATGTTCCCCTTTTGTGGGTGACCCAAGTGATAATATAGGCAAGTCCATGACTTAAATATTTTTTTGTGTAAGATGATCAATGTGATAAGCCTACAATGGGATTTTATATGGGCTAAGGTCATATAAAGCTAAGCAATGTGAGAAGAATTTTTCATTTGTATTTCCCTTTGAGAATAAATCTTAGCTTAGCCATCCTTCAAGGGAGTGGTCTAAGTTTTTGTGTTTAATTCTTAAATAACTATCTTTCAAGGGATGAGTCTCTTGATAGTAACAAAGGGAAGTTGCGTAGTTATCCTTCAAAGGAGCAGTCTACATTCAGAAGCATGACTTGAGACTTTATAACTTTATCAAATATCCCATTTTTTTTTGCTTTTTGTCATAGACAAGACTATGGAGGCTTATGATTTTTCCACTTTGAGGGAAAAACCATACCACTATGTAAGTTAACTAAGTGTATATGAGTAAGGGTGAAGAGGAGGGAAATGAACATAATAGGGATGCTCAAGGGATGAGCTCAAGTTAAACATGAGGTAAAATGATGCTTGTTTAAAAAAATAATGGTCATAGATGTAAGGCATTTAAAGGCTTAGATTTTATCCTTCCTTCAAGAGAAGACAAGTGGTAAGTTCCTGAGCCATAGTTGTGAGTTATGATATAAGGTCCAAGTGAATTAGGAACAAACTTACCCTATTAGCTTTTCTCCATGTTTGTCATGTGTTGATTTTATTTTAAGATGAGATATCCTATTTTGAAATATCACTCTTTTAGGTTTTTTTTATAATCATGTTTGATATGCTCTTGATAATTTTGGAGGTGGTTAAGGGCTATGAGATGGTGCTCATCAAGAAATTCAAGTTGAGCCAAACGTTCTTGGTGAACGTCATTATTAGTAACTATGTCTTATAAGGAAATGTGAAGAGAATGGATATGGAATTCAAGAGGAAAAATAGCCTCCATCCCATATACCAAGGAAAAAGGTGTAACACCTGTAGGGGTTAGAATGCTAGTGTGGTAATGACATAAAGCAAAAGGAATGTGTGTGTGTGAATCCTTACCCATATCATTGACTACCTTCATGAGAATTTTGGTCAATGTTTTATTAAAACCTTCTACCTATCCATTAGCTTGTGGATAATATGGTGATGAGAAGCTTAATTCGATTCCAAATATATCATAAAGACTTTGAATAGTCTTGTTTTTAAAAGATTTACCATTATCTATTATAATTTTATGAGGGACACCAAAATGATAGATGATGTGATGGTTGATGAAGTCAATAATTTTGTCAAATTTAATGGAGATGAGAGGGATAGCCATAACCCATTTGGTAAAGTATTTAGTGGTGGTGATGATAAAATGATGACAAAGGGATGAATGAGGGCCAATCTCTCTAATTAGATCTCAGCCCCAATGGGAGAAGGATCAAAAGTCTTTGGTGACTTATAATGAATGACTAAGACTGTGAAGGAGGTTAGCATGTTGTTGACACTTGACACAACATCAAACATAATCAGTATAGTCTTGATGAAGTGTGGGACAATAATAACTAAGTTGAAGGATATGCTTGGAAACTATGTGACCATTAAAATTCCCACCATAAATCCCATCATGGACTTACTTAATAGCAAAGGGAGTTTGAGTACTAGTGAGGCATCTAAGGAGAAGACCATCAAATCCTCACTTGTAGATAAATTCCTCTAGTATAGTGTAACAAATGGCACATTTTATGAAGGCATGTTTCTCATTATTGGAGAGATCAGAAGGGGTAATATAGAAGGAAAGATTATCCATGAGTTTTTTGTACCATAAGTCATGTAGGTTGGTTGTTACATTTTTGACAAATAAGATGTGAGCTGAGTCATAGGAGGGTAATGTTAAGTGGTGCATGGTGACATATATTCTCAAGGAAGAAGATGAAGAGGGTATGTGTGAAGTAAGTGAGTCTATTATGTCAACAAATTTGTTTGTAGATTAAGGAATAGTCTATAAGAGATAAGAGTAAAATGATCCCAATAACATATCTACATGATTTTATACGATTATAAAATTTCATTTTTATATAGGTAGGAACCATTAACCCAGTTAACCACTAGCTGAGAATCACTAAAAATAGTTATGGATTTGATACCCAAGAAGAGATCTATTTGAAGTCTTAGAATCAAAGCCTCATATTCAGCCATATTGTTAGTGCATTCAAAATCTAGTTTAAATGACAAAGGCATAGGCTCACCATCTAGAGGAATAAGAATGTCCCCCACACCCCTACCATGTTGACATTTAGATCCATCAAATAACATCATAATTTGATAGGATATGTCATCAGTGGAGAGAGTTGCAATGGATTCATGAGGGAATTCAAGGTTTGAAGGTCGATTGTCAGGTAAAGGGGTAATAACTAACTAGTCAATGATTGTTTACCCCTTAATAGACTTTTGCTGGATGAAATCTAAGCTGAATTCAATAATAAGCATGATTCACTGAGCTACACATTGGTTATTATATGGCTTGGAATGCATGTATTTAAGGAGATTAGTATGGGTGACTACATAGGTTTTGTGGTTTAGGAGATAATGGCAAAGCTTGGAGGTAGAAAAGATCAATGCAAGGAAATTTGTTTTAGTATGGGTATATCAAGTCTCATAATCAATAAGTGTGAGGCTTATGTAGCAAACCACCTGCTCTCAATGTTGGTCATCTTGATGTGAAATCATAGCACCTAGAGAATGGTCTGTTGTGGAGATGTATAGGTAGAAAGGCTGATTTTCCTTAGGTGGAATAAGAACTAGTGGGGAAAGGAGATATTGTTTAAGTGCATCAAAATCTTCTTGGAAATTTTTATTCAAATGGAAGGAGACATATTTTTTGAGGAGATGGTGAAAGGGTTGGCAATGATCTAACAACTATGAAATGAAGCAGTGAATTGACTGAAGTTTACCTTATAGGTTGTGGAGTTGTTTGATATTAGTAGGTGGAGGCATCTTTATAATTACTCTAACCTTAGCAAGATCAACCTCGATACCATAGAGAAAAATTATAAAACCTAATATTTTAACAAAAATAACTCCAAATACACATTTCTTAGGGTTTAATAAAATGTTATATTGGATGAGATGAGAAAATATAATTTCAAGAATTGTCAAGTGGGTTTGATGAAGTTTAGACTTGCCAAGTAAGCCATCCATGTAATATTCCATAATTTTGTGTAGGAGATCATGGAAAATGTAAGTCATGACACGTTGATAAGTTGCACCAATGTTTTTAAGGCCAAAAGGCATGACCTAATAACATAAAGTCTCTCATGGGGTAATAAAGGTTGTATTATGTTAATCCTTAGGAGCAACTAGGATTTGATTATATCTAGAGAATCTATTCATAAGTGATATCATCTCATGTCTAGTTGTCAAATCAATAAGTTGGTCAATACTTGGTAATGAAAAGTCATCTTTTGATAAGCAAGGTTTAAATCATGATAGTCAATGTAAATGTAGATTTCCCCAGTCTCTTTTATGATAGAAACAATATTGGAAATCCATTACTGGTAGTTGATGGGTTGGATAAAGTTAATAAAAAGGAGGCATTAGAGCTCTTCTTTGATAATGAGACTAATTTGAGGATGCATCTTATGAAGCTTGTACTTAATAGGTTTAGCATCTCAATTTTTAACAAAGTTATGGGTGATGATAGAGGCGTCAATACCATGCATGTCATTGTAAGACCAAGCAAAGGCTTTGCTATGATCATTAAGAAATGTGGTATAATTATCTTTCTCAAAGGAATCTAAATATTGGTCAATATTGAGGATGCAACGGTTATTGTGAGAGGGCAAGTTGATGTCAATGGTTGATTAATTTAACATAACTTATGTTTCAAGTAGGAGCAATAGTTGGATATAAGAGTCATCTGCACCCATATATGTGAGAATTTCATCATCATCTTGACATTTGATAGTGTTAATAGTGGGAGATTCTTCATCAATTATTTCAAGATGAATGAGAGGAAGGGACCTTGTTTCCTTACCCTGACAATAGGTAAGAGGCCCCAAATGGATGGCATTTATTGAAAAAAATTAGGAGGTATAGATACCTATGATTTAGTAGGTGATGGTAGAGAAGGTAGAGAAGGAGAGAGTGGTTCTTTGATAATTGGTACATGGGAAGTCTTAATGATTTTAGCTGGTTCATCATATCCCACTCCATGTCTATTTTTGGCATTTTCAATGGTGTTGGTAGTAGGATATTTAATAGGCATATGTACACCTTGTTCATAATGACCCAAATAAAATCCTTTCTAGGCACACCTATAGAGATAGGTGTGAGTGAATCTAGCATTACTTAAGAAAGATAAGTCATAGTTAAATTTTACTTAGGAAAGAGAAGTCATAGGTAAATGGCTGTGGTGAAGAAGAAGGATTATTGATAGTGGGAGCTTGATCAATTCCCCCATATGTGAAATTGGTTTGAAGTTTAGGGGGCCCATAAGGGATGACCATCCCAATATAGGGATAATAATTTGGGTGAATGTGAATCCTTCCATACTATTGTGGAGTATAGAACATATCCATCATCAACAATCAATATTAACTGAGTGACAAATGTTGAAAGGTCTCTTCCATGGGATCTTTGTCAAAAAATTATGTTGTTGATATTTGTGTAACTGAGGGAGTGGAGTTCGTAGAAGCTTCAAAAGTATCATGAGGAGAAGATGATGTTTTCAATGGAATGAGAACATCATTGGGACTATAGGTCATGTTGCATGTTTTAAATGGCGGTGGGTTAACATGTATGACATGTACTTGTCCATCATGTTCAAACTTGACATAGTGGTGCAAACTTGAGGCTACACATGCCATAACACATATCCAATGTCATCCAAGATGTATGGTATATTTAAACTCTCCTTCCACAACATATAAGAGATTAGGAATAGTGTGAGGAGCTACACATATATGTAAGATAATAGTGCCCACTGTAGTAGCTATAGTATCATTAAAGGAATGGAGTATTGCATCAATTTGAGACATGAAATTGTCAGGAAGGGATAGATATTTATAGGCATGGGTGGAAATAATATTAATACTATATTCCCCATTGATCATAACTCTCTTGACATGAGTTTGATCAATATATGCAGTAATAAAAATGCAGAATCTTGATCTTCATGGTGTTGTAGTGAGATTTCTAAATTACTAAAATAAATTAGGGAGATAGAATTTAGGGAGCTAACCAAAGCTACAAGAGGTTGGGGATCATATAATTTTACCTCAATTTCTTATAAGGCACTAATCAAATCTTGATGATGTTTGGATGAGTGTTGGAGTAACTCATACAAAGACATTTTCACAGGAGTTTGATGAAGTTGTTTCACCATTGAGCTTTGAATAACATTTGAAGATGTTGTTTTAAGAACACATAAGATGTAAATATTAGGATTAAGAGGAGGAATTTCTTTAGTGAATGGATGGGTTTAAGGAGATGTGACCTTTACCTTAGATTTATCTTTTTGGTTTTGTGACCATGGCCACATTAACTATGTTAATTTGAAATCTTGGTAAAGGAGGTGGTAAAGGGGTTACGATGACATATTTAGGTTTGAATTTAGGTGGAAGGATAGGAGGCACTATGGATGTCAAAGGTAGAATAATAAGAAGGTTAATGGTAGTATCATCAAATAGAGTGCTAACATTGAAGTGTTGTCAAATGACTACTATGAGGGCTTTATAACTCTATGTATCGTTTCTAGGTGAATGATGATATAAACACACTTATGTATCATTAAACCAAGATAGATTCATTCCAAGAGGACTATAAGGCTTAATGGGAGGAAGATTTATTATGGATGATTGAAATAACTGGCATAGGAAAAATATTTGAGAGCCTACAAGTGGGCTCACACTTGTTTTTTTAATAGGAGTGGACACTTTCTTATGTTTCAGTGTTGAAAAGGTAATTTTACATGGTAATTTGTTTAGTGATGATAGATTTACATGTTTTGATATCATTTTCTTAGTGTCAGATGTGAGATTCCTACCAAATGGAAAAGGTAGGATTCTAGGTAACTTAACCTTTTGTTTTTCTTGGTTAGGTAATATTTTAACTAACGTAAAGGGGTGTGCTCCCAAAGTGGATGCTAAAGTTGAGGGTTGAAGAAGGGATTGATGAGATCTAGGGAGCTTAACATTTTTTTATAATTTAAGACATGAATTTACAAGTTGTGATTGAGGATTTAAATCTAATTTCACATGTGGATGAATTAAATTAGAAATGAGGCATATGCCTAAGGGCCTAATCTACTTTAATGTGGTAGATTCCTATGAGGGTGAGGGTTCTGACATAGGTGGCTAAACTTAAAGTGATTTTGGTGAAGAATATCTAGATTTGTCAAATAAATTGGGGTAAAGGGTAGTGAGAGGGTTGGTGGTAAAGGTTGACATTCCTTGTGTTGGATAAGGAGTTTTTAGATGGTCCCAAAATGTTGCATGATCTAGCTTCATGGAGTTAAGAATTCTAGACTTTCTACCAACCATGAGAAGGGTTTAGATGAAGTTGATGTAGGCCTTATGGATATGTATTTTAATGGCTAAGGTGTTTGGGAAAGAGGTAAATTATTGGTTTTTTCTATTTCAGGCCAAAGACAAGAAATAACTACAATGGGGTCATCTTCGATAGAGACGGGAGAAGAGACATGGTCTACCATGGGTAGAGGGGAGATAGGTGAAGGTTCTTCAGAGGGTAAATCATAGGTATTATGTCTCCCTCAACATGTGGGTGAGGTATGGGAAAATTATGATCCTCCATAGGTAAAATAAGGGGTAAGAGTGGGACAATTAGAGTAGGTACAATAAGTCTCTCATCTATTATGGGAGTACACAATATTGACTCTTCTAAGTGTAAAGGTGGAGTGGGTGGGGTAATACTCTTTATAGGTGGAGGAGAGGTAGGTAAATAAGTTTCCTCAAGAGGGTATAATGTAGGAATTATGTTCCCTTCAACATGTGTTCGAGGAATGGGTAGGGTGTGGTCTTCAAGTGGTAAGAGGATAGGTAATATTAGTGTAAAAGGAATTGGCATCATAGGCTCCTCAAGAGGCAAAAGAAGTGGTAAAGGAGGCTCTTCCTCTCAAGTGAGTGGAATGGGTGAAATAGGCTCTTCTACCTAAGGAGGAAGAATGGGTGAAATATATGTTACTAAATGTGGGGGAGGATTCAATGAAATGGATGTCTCCTATTGAGGGGAAGGTTGAACTAGGGTAAAGGAAATACCATGTTAACCATATGGATATTATGATCACTTAAGTTAGTTTTGGTCTAAACAATATTTTGATTTATTGAATGGTTAGGAAAAGTGTGTTTGAACATATCCATACTTTGATTAGGGGGTGCATTAGGATTATCCAAGATGAGATCACCTTTATCAAGCATATCTTGAATAATGTTCTTGAGTATCTTACAGTTATTAGAATTGTGGCCTTTAACTCGATGGTTACCAAAAAACTCATCTTCCTTATACCAAGTTGGGATAGGACAAGAAGAGTTAAACTATATAGGAGGTTTGACCTAAAGAAGGGTTATGATACCTTGTAATAGTTTCTCCAAGACAGATGTATATGACTCCCCAATGGGAGTGTATTGTCTTTATTCATATCATTGCTGGAATTATTTAGTCAAATTTTGGGAAGTCAAATAATTTGATTGGTTTATGGTTCTAGAAGAGGCTAACTAAATGACTACCATGTTGGTAGAGCCTTTAGATTTTTTATTAGAGGGAGAAGTTTTAGAGGAAGAGGAGTCATTTGATTTGGAATTGGGGTTCTTATTATGAAACTTGACTTTGCCTTCATCTATAATGAAAACTTTGATTTTCCATGCCATTGTAAAGGCCTTATCAAATGTGTAGAAAGTTTATACCTAGACTCTAGATGAGATGTGCTTAGAAAATGCCCTTGAGAAGAGCTCAATAATCTTAGGTTAAGGTAAGGAGAAGGAGAGTTCATTGATCAAGCTTCTCTAATGAGTGACAAAATTTGTAATAGACTCATCATCAAATTGTCGTATAGAATAAAGGTATATTACAGAAACCTTCATAGAAATGTTAATATAAAAATGGTCAAGGAATATTTGTGTGAGTTAGGTGAATGAGAAAAGGGAGTGCTAAGGTATAGATCTACACCAATCCAAGGTATAACTTGAAAGAGACATAGGGAAAGTACGAAGTAGTAATGCATCATCATTTCCTATTAAATAACAATCATGTCTAAATGATCACAAGTGCTGTTGTGGGTCTTTTTTACTCTAGAAACAAGTAAATTTAGGGAGTTATCATTGACTTGGATAAGGTTGAATAGGTACAAAAGGATGGATTGGTTCATTTCATATATGATCATAAGATAACACATTTTTTGAACCAGAAATGAATGTCTCTAGATTAGACATCTTATCTATCAACATTTTAATGAGATTTGGAGGGGGATTAGTTTGTGGAATACCTCCTAAGTTATAGGTAACCTGATAGAAAGTAGAGGGAGCATATGACATAGCTTGTTGACATTGTTTTGGAGGAACATAAGGATGATGAGTCATAGGCTAGGATGTAGAAAGAAAAAGGGCTTGTCCTATTGGGTTGGAGACTATGGCGTGGTTGGTTGTTGTTATTATAGGTTGGGTTATTGGCATGGTTAGATTGGATGAAGGGTGAGTCATAACTCAAGTAATTATAGGCATGAGGGTAGATGGAATGGGTACCATTAAATTTTGTAATGGGATGTGACTTGACTAAACTAGTTGTGGTTGTGAAAGTAGGGAAGTCACACTAGGGTTTAACTGGGATTGGGCAGTCAGAGATGCTACACTTTGGACATTATTTATAGTTGGGTTACTTGTCAAAGTGGTGGTTTGGGTAACTATGGGAAGAATAGTGAAGGCAACTAAAACTAAGGTTGTCTCCATTGGAGAGGTTGGCATACCATAGATTGGGTTACCCGAAGAGTTACATGTTTGGCTCATAGCAAGGTAATGTTGAAGGGCTGCCATATTACAATCAATAAATTTAGCAAAATATTGATCTCCCTCAAGCACAATGGGAATTTGGTTGGGGCTAGGATTATGATTTATATCTAAATTATGCTCCATGATAGAATCATAAGTGAGAGGGGAAGGTGAAAGTGGTTGTCGACTTGCGTAATTGGCAAGAACTTTGGCTTGAGCTTGTGTCAATACCATGCAAGAGGAAGTATAAATAGTCTTACAACCTGTATTAGAAATAGAATAAGGAAAACCAAGATTGAGTGTGGGTAAATGGGTTATTTTAGCTTGCTATTTTGAGATGATGAAATTACACAGTCATCAACATCAGTCAATTGACCGATGTTAGTAGAAATTTTTTGTCAACATTGGTGGGTTGATGCCAGTTGGGTTAACTAATGTTGATCACTGTGATATCCTAGGAGATGAAAAATTTAATGTTTTAAGAAACCAAAAGTTGAAATTAGGTAGCACAGTGGATGTAAAAGGTCTATTTAAAAAGGAAGAACTCTTACAAAACTTGAGATAATAGGTTATACAAAATAAGTATTAGAAATAGTATTGATTTTGTGAATCAATAGGAAAATGTCCTTACCAACTCCAAAATATAGAAGGCAACAAAAAATCAAAAAAAGGAACATACAAATAGCAACTATTAAGTCCTAGAGATTAATTTTTAGTCTCATGTTGGCTTATGCCTTAATCAGAAAGTGAGAAGAGAATTTGGTTATTAAAGGTACTAGAAAGCAATCTAGAGCTAGTTTTAAGTTAGTTTTAGTGCTCAAGAGGAAATATATGTTAGACTAGGTATGTGGTTTGTTATATGAGCTTCTTCTCTGCACTTCATAAAGTTGGATCTGAGCTAGGTTGCTTAGCCAAAATATAGCTTCTGTCTAGATTTTATACTTCACCAGAGAACATAGTGGGTTCTTCCCTTAGTGGTGAAATATAAGTAGGATAGCTAGGTAGGGTAAGGTGATCTACCAGGTGATGAAATCCCAATAGGCCTTTTCTCATGTGAGTTTAGATGTTTGTTTATGTGAATGTGATATAGTTGTGTGACATAGGTGCACTACAATTTATTCAAAATGCTTGTAATTAACTAGGTGAGTTAATATGCAACAAACAAACTATGAAATGTAGTAAGTTTTAAACCCAAATAGAGATTAATTTTTAGTCTCATGTTGGCTTATGCCTTAATCAGAAAGTGAGAAGAGAATTTGGTTATTAAAGGTACTAGAAAGCAATCTAGAGCTAGTTTTAAGTTAGTTTTAGTGCTCAAGAGGAAATATATGTTAGACTAGGTATGTGGTTTGTTATATGAGCTTCTTCTCTACACTTCATGAAGTTGGATCTGAGCTAGGTTGCTTAGCAAAAATATAGCTTCTATCTAGATTTTATACTTCACCAGAGAAAATAGTGGGTTCTTCCCTTAGTGGTGAAATATAAGTAGGATAGCTAGGTAGGGTAAGGTGATCTACCAGGTGATGAAATCCTAATAGGCCTTTTCTCATGTGAGTTTAGATGTTTGTTTATGTGAATGTGATATAGTTGTGTGACATAGGTGCACTACAATTTATTCGAAATGCTTGTAATTAACTAGGTGAGTTAATATGCAACAAACAAATTATGAAATGTAGTAAGTTTTAAACCCAAATCTGAAATGTTTAGATTCAAATGAAAATAGAGATGAAATAAGAATAGAGTATGAAATTCACTATTCTAATGTGCATGCAAGAAGAAATAAAGAAGAGATTCCCTTTTTTTAAAGGAAAATGATAAATTGCTTTTAGAGGCAAAGATAAAAGAAAGAAAATTTTAGTTTAATGCTTTTAAATAGAAAATAAAATATTGAAATTTTTGTTTTAAGAGAAAAAGAAGGAGGAAGTGCAAGAAATGAATTTCTTAGTAGAATAAACCTATGTAAATGCCTAAAACAAGAAATGAACCCAAGGAAAACTCTAGGGTCCCATCGAGCATGCCAAAAATGTTTCTCTAAATTTTGTCTATTTCAAGTCTAAAGGAAAATAGAAAAGAATGATGGGGATAAGTGATTATAATGAACCCATGTTGGTTTGCATGTCGTATCCAGACATTATGAGCACTCTTTTTTGGCTAGGGAGGACTACCTACAAGTAAAAAAAACATTATCACAAGATTTTTGTTAATAGTTAAATGAGTCGGTTGCCAAACTACGTACTTGTTCTAAGAAGTGTGAAACTTGCTTAGAGATGATAGTTCACTTTTTGGAGACAAAAGAGTAATAAATAACTAAAAGAGAGGTGAAAAGAGAGAAAGACACTATTACCATTATTAACAACCTATATGTAGTAGAGAGTGACAGGGTGTAGGTGATGTATTTTGTTTGTATTTTAGAAGTTGTTTGGGTAGGTTTTAAAGAGCTTAGGGAATACACAGTCATCGATGTTGATAGGGGAGTGATCGATATCAGTTATACTATCAAGGTTGGTGGTGGAGGTGACCAATGTTGATAATGCTATCAAGGTTGGTTAGGGAAATAATTATCTAGGAGTTTACAGAAGGCTTTTATAGGTCTAGAAAATGGTTTGTATTAGGTCTAGGAGGTTAGGGAGAGTTATGAGAGAGAGTGTGTAGTTTGGGTATATCTAGTAAAAGGTTTGGTGTGTAAGGTTAAGGGGAAACAAGTGAGGAAGCTTTATAAATCCCTCATGGGGGTCTAGTTAGAGTGTGTAAAATAATATGGAGTAGATATAAAGTGATAGTCGAATAAATGTTTAAAAGACCTATAGAATAAGTGATGTACTTAGCTATGGTTGTTGAATGATAAGTGCCAGATTGATGATCCCTATCAGGGAGTTTGAACCTAAATACCTAAACAAAGAGAATAATAGGTGATGTTGGTCCTCAAGAGCTTAGTTCCTAATTATGATTGACTTACACAAGATTATAGTAAGGTAGGATGTTAAAAATAGAATGCTAAGAGCTTGAATGTAAGTAAGAATGAATTTTCTTGATTTTTGTTGACCTAAAATTTAGGTTAGAGTTTGGATTATATTGTCGACATTGGTCATGGGTTAACCGACATCATCAGCTCTAAAATAGGTAAACTTTACTATTTTTGGCCTTGTTTTTTTATTATTCTTCATGCCAAGTGTGGCACCCATTGAAAAATGGTAAAAATAAGAGGTGAAGGAAGAAGTTGATTAGGAATTTATTTTGGAAGTGCGAATAAGTCTTGGGTAGTTAGGATGAGGGGACTAGGTCTTGAGGTGACTCATTAGGTGAGAATTAGTCATAGTGTGAGGTGGTTAGGTAAGGTGGCAACATGGGTTTTCAATTAACTTAATTAAGTATTTTAAATTAATTAAATATATGAGGGGTAAAAGTATGTGTTGACGACTAGAGATTGCACCTAGGAAAACAGGTTTCTGCCCTCTCCCTGCAACATGGAAACTCCTCTCTCACCTATGGGATGGCAAAGCAGGAGAGGAGAGTATCTAGATATGGGCTATTTCCCTTTGATGTATCTTGTTTATTTTAGGCAGCAAAATTTATGTATATATAGGTATATACAGCTATAAACTGGGGGGGGATGAAAAGGGAGAAGAAAGTGCAAGAAAGCAAACAGCCAACTCTAAAGAGGTGATACACCAAAAATAAAGGGTTGACCTTCCACATCCACTCTCAAAATCAAGAAAATGCAAATATCTGCTAAGACTAATAAGGAGGCTATAATGGAAAATACATAACAAAGGTTTACCAAGGTGCTGTGGAATACACACTTGCAAGCAACTTCCTCTATTTTATCCTTCTCAAATATTGCTCTTCTCCTTTTAGCTACAAAAATGGCACCTTGTATATGGCTGGTCTGTTGGCATTAACCTATGAAAGCATCGAAGATAATGACTAAACACAAATAATACTCATGACATACACAGTAAATCTATCCAAGATGGAGGCAAAAAAAAATGTATTTTATTGATTTAGGTGGAGAATTTGTAGAGCTGTAATCTTTACAAAATTGGAGAAGCCCTTTTAAAATGACCAAGTCTGCCAATTTATATGGGATAAGCAAGAAGAGAGTCATTGTCACTTTGCTTACAAGTGGCTACTTGAGTCTTCATTGGGAAGAGGGAAAACACTATAGCTGACGTCAAAAATTCTGCTTGGACCATGCTTGCTACCTCATTTTGTGTGTGGCTTGCTCCTCTGCCAATTGGTCAGGTCTTTTTTTATGTTTTGCAAGCTTTTTCCCCATAGAATGTTGTGTGTTCCATGGGCTTTATAAGCCCCACAAGTTTTGTTTGAGCTTGCTTTCATGTTTTCATGTTGTTCACAGTAATTCTGCCACTCTCAACCATGAACAGTCATGCACAACAATTTTTCCACTCTCTACATGTTTGTGGTTTCCTTACTGTGCACGGTGAAATCACCACCAGCTGCATGTGTCTGCTGTGCATGGTGAAATTAGCATTGGCTGCTATGTTTGCCAAGCATGGTGAAAACACCACCGACTACTACCCACAAAAATTCCACCACTCACAGCTGCTTGACTGCTACCCGTGGCAATTCCATCACTCACAGTCGCTTGACTACTACCCGTGGCAATTCCATCGCTCACGGTTGCTTGACCGCTACCTGTAGCAATTATGCCACTCATGGCCACTTGACATGCAAATTGCTATGCGTGGTAGTCTCCCCACCTATTGTTCTTTTCATTGGTAGGCATTTCTTGCTGGCCTTTGACTTAGTAACAGCTGTGCCTGAAGAAAAAATAGGATCTAGTTAAATTGGGTCAACAAATTGGTGACTCACAGGGGAAGCGTGCCTGCTATGCTTAGAACCCAGTTGCCTCTAGATATCCATTAAGTACAGAGTCAGATGGTAACTTTGAAGAGAGTTCACAACATTCTTGATAATCCTAGAATCACACCTAAAACATTCACCCCCATATGTAAAAGGAAACACACAAGGCTAAAAAACAACTAACTGTGCAAACTGCACTTAGGGAAAGTAGGAGAAAAACTAAAAACAAACTATTATATACAGCTAACTAGGAAAATTTGATTCCCTCCTGGATCAAAAGGAAAATTTCTCAAGCCCCCTCTTGGCGAGAAGACTTATGGTGGTAGGCAAGTAGCTGAAAGAAAATGAGATTTGGTGACTTACTCTTCCTGCCTGTCACCTGAGTTGGCTAGAAACTGAGGGGATCAAAATCAATCATGCCTCTAATATATACGTATTCTGATTTTCCTTAGAGGCTTGTTAAATGCTGGTCTTTGATATTGGTGCTCCTCACCAAGAAATTAATTACTGTCGGCTCATCACCGTAAGCCTTCTGATCTGCACATTCCATCTGCAATGTATCATGGTCTAATTTGTTTCCTTCTACCTTGCTGAAAACTTTGTCAGACTCATCCTTTGCTTCCTCTTGGCCTTCTTGAAGAAGGATGAATGTGGTGATGTCTAAAAGGGACTCACAAAATGATTGCTCATCCCACAAGACTTCACTTTCCTGTTTAAAGCTCAGTTCTTCAAGGCATTCCTCCAAGATGATGGACCTCTCCTTATCCTCTTTACTGATCAGGTTCTCTAGATTTTTAGAAATATTCCCCTAATCCTCCTCTAACTCAAGCTCTTCAATGTAGTCATCCTCATCAAAATAGCAAGGAAGTTCATCAAATAGAGGAGAAGAGAGCTTACCATGCATTTGTTCCTCTTTGATTTGCTGGAACATCCACATATATGCAAGGCCTGCATCTTCTCCACTACTGATAAGGTCTTCACAAGGAGTATCAATGATGATTTCTTCTTCATTGTCGCTCATGACAACCTCATGAAGGACTGTAAATTGGATCTTTTGTTCCTCTCCTATCTTTTGCAAAATAGGTTCTTCCTTGAGAAGGGGTGAAGTGGAGAAAGCATGTGGAAGATGAAATAGTCCTTAAGCTAGAATCGAATGATTCTCCTCTCTCCACTTGATCAACACTTCATCAATATTATGCATGGCCTGATAACTCTCTTGGAAATGTGTAGGTGGGGTGTGTTCAGGCATGGAAAGTGTTGTTTGGTCTAAACTGTCCACCACACATTGGCTAAGGAATTTCTCTTTAGACTCCAACTCGGCAATTCTCCTACTCAGATCTTCTTGGAAAAGTCTTTCCTGGAGGCTGCTAGCATCATCATAGGTAGGGGCAACTTCAGCTTCCTCAAAGTTTTGAGAAAAAACTTGCTTTTCTTTTTTCTCTTTGCTGCCCCATGATTCCACTATTTTTTCACAATGCAGGATCTCTGAATTAGTATTCTGCCCCTGTGAACAAGGAGCAACTTTGTTTTCCATGAGGTCCTGAGGCTCCTCCACAAGGTCTAGAAATTTTATCTCTCTTTCAAGGAGCAGCTTCATCCTAGCCTCTAAATCTTCAATTTGTCTGGCTAGGTTTTCCTGGAAGAGTCTCTCTTGGAGGTGACTAGCATGATCCTCTTCAAAGCTCTGAGCTGGTCCTTGGCATTCCTTCCTCCAACTCAAAATTTGCACATCATGCTGGAGAACTTGGGGAGGTTGAGGAATGTAAGGAAAACACTGTTGGTGCATTGGAGGAGTCTTTAGAAGAGGGACGTGCTAGCTAATGGTATTATTTTCAATGGAAGATTCCTGATCTAAGGAGTTGAAAAGATTGATCTCCATGGGAGGTTGCTCTGATGCCATTCGGTGTTGGAAAGCTAGGTGCATGGGACTGGGAGTAGTTGTATTTGATGATTTGGAGTGAGCAAGTGCAATTTGATAAAATAAATTTGGTGTAAAAGAGGGGGTTTTCTTCAGGCTAGGAGGGGGCATGCAATGCTGACTGCCTTGAATAGATGGATTTCTCCATTTTGTTACCTCCTCCTCCATGGACTTCAAGCCAAGTGCTTTCCTAAACAAGCACTTCTCTTTATACATCAGCTCCTATTGATATTTGTATTGCTCTTCCAACCTATCGATTTCCATTGTCTGTCTCTCAAATTCAAGCCTCACCCCCTTATAGTTGCAGGGCAACTATGAGAGCTGCTTGAGGGGATTACATAAATATTTGAAGTTTGATCACATTCACATGAAGGAAAACAAGACCCATGATTTTGAGCAAAATAAGTATACATACAAGGAAATTTTTGAATGGCACCAGGCTGCTTAACCAGCGGATTTAACTTAGAGTCACCAGATGTTGAAAAAACACTCAATTTATCATAATAAGACCAGCATCAATCCTAAAACTTTACTTCATTGAAAACTTGGGTCCCACCAGGCATGCCAAAACTTTTGATGACTAGAGATTGCACATGGTGGCAAGAAAATAGGTTCCTGCCCTCTCCCCACAACATGGAAACTCCTCTCTCGCCTATGGGAGGGCGAAGCAGGAGAGGAGAGTCTTTAGATATATGCTAGTTTCCTCTGATGTATCTTGTTTGTTTCAGGCAAAAAATTTTACGTATATACAAGTATATATAGCTATAAACTGGGGGGGATGAAAAGGGAGAAGAAAGTGCAAGAAAGCAAACAGCCTACTCTAAAGAGGTGATACACCAAAATAAAGGGTTGACCTTCCACATCCACTCTCAGAATCAAGAAAATGCAAATATACTCTACACATCTGGAAGAAGAACCAGGATGTTAAGACTAACAGGGAGGCTATAATGGAAAATACATAACAGAGGTTTACCAAGGTGCTGTGGAATGCACACTTGCAAGCAACTTCCTCTATTCTGTCCTTCTCAAATACTGCTCTTCTCCTTTTAGCTGCATAAATGGCACCTTGTAGATGGCTAGTCCGTTGGCATTAACCTGTGAAAGCATCGAAGATAATGACTAAACACAAATAATACTCATGACATACACAACAAATCTATCCAAAATGGAGGCAAAACAAACTATATTTTATTGATTCAGGTGGAGAATTTGCAGAGTTGTGCTCTTTACAAAATTGGAGAAGCCCTTTTAAAATGACCAAGTCTACCCATTTATATGGGAAAATCAAGAAGAGACTCATTGGCGCTTTGCTTGGAAGTGGTTGCTTGAGTCTTCATTGGGAAGAGGGAAAACACTGTAGCTGACATCAAAAATTTTGCCTGGACCATGCTTGCTGCCTCATTTTGCATGCAGCCTGCTCCTCTGCCAGCTAGTTGGGCCTTTTTTTGTGTTTTGCAGGCTTTTTCCCTATGGAATGTTGTGTGTTATGTGGGCTTTGTAAGCCCCATGAGTTTTGTTTAGGCTTGTTTTCATGTTGTTCATGGCAATTTTACCGCTCTCAGCCGCAGACTACTGTGCATGGCAATTCTACCACTCTCTGCATATTTGTAGTCTCCTTGCTATGCAAAGTGAAATCACCACTGGTTGCATGTGTCTTCCATGTGTGGTGAAATCACCATCGGCTGCTATGTTTGCTAGGTGCAGTGAAAACACTGCCGACTACTACCCATGGCAATTCTACCACTCACGGTCGCTTGACTGCTACCCATGGCAATTTTGTTGCTCATGGCTGCTTGACTGCTACCCGCAACAATTCTACCACTCATGGCTGCTTGACCGCTACCCACGGCAATTTTGTTGCTCACGATCACTTGACTCACGGACTGCTGTGCGCGGCAGTCTCCCTACCTGTTGTTCTTTTCATTGGCGGGCATTTCTTGTTGGCCTTTGACTTAGTAATAGATGTGCCCAAAGAAAAAATGGGATCTAGTTAAATTGGGTCAACAGTATGGGTTATAGAGGTTAATTTTTATTATTGAAAAATAGGTTAAAAAGGGTTTCAACACAGGGAGCTATGCATGTGTGCGTGACATAATTTTGGTGTCTACACCCATAAACAAAGCCATATCTCATAGTTTGTGAGAAATTAACCTATAACTATTGGAGAGGTGTATATAAGGATTAGGATGTACCTATAACAACTATAGGTTGATCTTGTAGCCACTACAAAGTTGTGCCCAATAGTGACAAAGGTACCTAAAGTAACTATAAAATAGCTTTTATAAATAGAGGAATTCTTTCATTAACAAAGGTGTCTATAAAATGGTGAGGGTGCTTGTAGTTATTACAAAAAAATGATGTTTTTTGTAATAGTAGTTATGAATATGACCTTAGTATCTCTAGGGGTACCTTATAGGCCCCTTTTTCTAGAGTTATTTCTTTCTTATAGCAATTATAAGTTAAACCCATAGCTATTAAAGATGGAGGCTAGAAATAACTAAAAAGAAAGATGTGTTATAGGAAGATGATCAATTTTTCTCAAAATGATTCCATGTTATCTATTTTTGGTTGTTAACCCTAAATATCTAGCAAGTTGGTTTTCTATTTAGGCCCTTTTTATAGTTTTGGGCAACCAACAAGCTTGTTTTCTCCCCAAAAACTACCAAGAAGGCCCAAAAGGGTTTTTATTATTATATATTTTTTTAATTCTAACTACTACTTATAGTAGAATGTTTATTCAAGGTCCTTTCCATGTCAGTTGTGAGTTTGATTGGTCAAGGACTATGTAAAGATCTCAATCTTCATGCTAGAGGAGGACTAGAATGTCCTCTCCATCTACTTGTTGGCTAGTTCTCCTTGTGGTTAGTGAGACATCATGTCGATCTAGTGCATTATTGAATCCATTTTGTAATTATTTGCATATTTTCTTGGTAAATTCCTCCTGAGTGTATGGCTTTTTGTACAATTTTATCCTGTGTCAATTAACTAGTAGATGAAATCTTACCAAATCAATGGTTTAGAGTTACACTAATCCATTTTAATGAACATGCTCAATCTCAAATGGACCAATCTATTTGGTTTGGAGTTTGCCCTTATGATCCTTATATTTTAAATAAAAAAGTGCCCAATATCCTATAGTCTTAATATCCCTGTCATGCCATCCAATCTATTATTGTTATATAAGTTTTATGTTCTATAGTGCCTATTATATGTATTCATCTAAGGCATTAAGTTACATAATTCTTTATTTTTGTGCATGAGATATATCCATCCCAAGTTATAGTGTTGTTTGTAAGGTATTGTGATCAAATTCAACTAGAAAGATTGGTTTCTTCCCATAGACCAACTCATATGGGGTGAATCTTGTAGTGGTCTTCCACATGATTCTATACACCTAAACATCTTTAGGAAGTCTAGGCTCCCAATCCTTACAAGACATACTAAAATTCTTGGTTAAAATATTTTCTAACTCTTTGTTAGTGACTTCCACCTATCCATTATACTTTGGATGATATGGAGTTGATTTCTTATGCCTAATCTCATATTTTTGGACTAGGATGGTAATTAAACTAGCAATAAATTATAGTCCTTGATCAGTGACTATTTATTTTGGCACACCATATCTTGTGAATATTTTTTCATAGAGGAAAGATGCCACCTTTTCATCCTTGGCATGTGTAAGAGCCTTTAGTTCCACCCATTTAGTGACATAATTGGTACATATAAGGATGCACTCTTTATTGTTTTATTTTAGATCAAAAGGTCCTACAAAATCTAGTCCCCATTTTTCAAATGGTTCAAGTACCATTTGAGGCTGCAAACGTATCTCATGTGAATGTGTGGGTCTCCCCATATGTTGACATTTGTTATAATGAGTTATATACCTTATTAAATCTTGATGGATTGAGGGCCAATAATACCTTGTATACAATATTTTTAATATTGTATGCTTGGATGTAAAGCTCCCTCCATAAGGTTCATCATGGTAGGATTTGAGGATATCTAGAACATCATCTTATTTGAGACATCTTCTGATGATAGAGTCAAGCCTAGTATATAAAAGGAATCCATACAACCAGAAATACCTACCATTTTTTTAAATCAAAGTTCTTTTTTGTTTAGGGAGGAATTATTGTGGAAGTAGCCCTATTATAAGGTAGTTATCAATATCATCATACCAAGGTGTGGTAAGGGTGAGGGAGAACATGTGAACATTCAGAAATGAGTCATACACTATGGTATCTTCTTGAGAGGATTTTAGTCTTGATATGAAGTTAGCCATGACATTATCCTTGCTAAGATTATATATAATAGTTAGATCAAATTCTTACAATAAGAGCAATCATCTTATCAATCTACTTGGGATAGCTAGTTTATTCATTGGTACCTAATGGCTACATGGTCTATATGAACAAACACTTGGTACCATATTATATAGTGACAAAACTTGTTGATAGCATAGACTAACTCCAATAATTCTTTTTTGGTAAGCATGTAATTTAATTCTTCTACCTATAGGTTCTTGATTATGAAATATATGGCATAGTTAAGTGCTTCCTCTTTTTGGCCTAGCATATCTCCCAAGGTAGTATCTGAAATGTCTATGTGAATATGGAAGGGAAGCTTCCAATCAAGACCATGTAGAAATAGGGTGGTGGTTAATAATTCCTTCAATTTTTTGAAGCTTATATCATAGGTAGGAGTATATACGAATTTAGCATATTTAGTCAGGATAATAAACATGGTGTTGTTACTTTTCTAAATTTTTTGATAAATCTCTTGTAGTAACTAGCATGTCCTAAAAAAATCATGACATCCTTAAATTTTTGAGGTAGAGGTAGATTTTTTATTATGCTAATTTTTATAGGGTCAACATTTATTCCTTCAACATATACATGGTGGTCTAAGACAATGTCTTTTGTCATTAACATGTATCATTTCTTATGGCTTAAGGACCAATGGTTCTCCTAATTGTGTTTTAGTAATTTCTTCAAGTTCTTCAAGCACTCATCAAATGTTTCTCTATAGACAGTGAAGTCATTCATGTAGATTTCTACACATTTATTGGCTAGATCTAAAATGATACTCAATACAACCCTTTAGAATATTGTAAGAGTGTTTCACAACACAAAAGGTAATATATTGTAAGCATAAGTACCCTTGGGACAAGTGAAGGTGGTATTCTCCTAGTCCTTAGGTGAAATTCTAATTTGGTTGTGACCACTAAAGCCATCTAGAAAGGCAAAATATGTTTCCCCTGCTAGTGTGTCCAATACCTGGTCAATAAATGGTAAAGGAAAATGATCCTTTCATATTGTTGTATTAAGTTACTTATAATCTATGCAAACAAACTAGTCTCCATTTTTATTTGGAACAATTACCAATGGCGAAACCCATTCACTATCTGAGATGGGATATATAAATCTAGTGGTCAAGAGTTTTTGTAGTTATACTTTGACTATTTCTCTAAGAGCTGGATTCATTCTAAGTTATGGCTATTTGATTGGTTGACACTCCTCTTTTATATAGATGTGATGTGTGTATATTTTTGGGCTAATTCCTTACATATCCTAATAATCTCATGCAAAAGTACATTGGTTTACATATAAATGCTGACTAGCTACTTTTCCTCATTTGATTCCAACTTGCTATTAATAAGCAATATTTTTTCTAGAGAAATTTCAATTTGATTTGTGAGTGTTTTCATCATTTATAAATTGCTAATGGATCTAGTTTGGCTATAGATATGAGTTAGTAGCTGATGGAATGTTTCCTATATAGATGCATCATATTTATCTTCTTCCCAGTGGTTGGCAAATAGGCACTTTACACATTGTAGGTGGTTGGGATCTTCAAGATTTGTCTGGTAATTATTTTAGATGATATTAGAGAGAATTGTATCTTCCTCTTGATTAACCAAGGTGCATTCATAGTCTATGGTGAATACATGAATTAATGGAGGATAGTCTACCTCATCTTTTTTAGCCCATAATATATGCTCTGGATCTAAGGATGGTTGTGTTGGATGATACATGACCAACTTCTTAGTGTGGTTGCCATTGGATATCAACATGTTACCTGATCTATAACTAATGAAGTCATAAACTATGGTAAGTCAAGGTCATCCTAAGATGAGAGGGTATCCACCCAAATTATACTTTGGTTATAGTAAAATGAAATCTATAGGATATTCCTAATAATCTACAATAATGACAAGATATTCAATGACTCATTATGGTTGTAATATAGACTTGACAGCCATTTACAACATTGTATATGTGGGATGAATATTATTCATCTATAATTTTTTCATAGTTTCAATTGTCATGACATTTGTTTTAGCCCCTAGGTCTATTAATGTATTTGATATCTACTAGTCATGGATCTAAACTGTTACTATTGGGTATCTTGGATCTAAATATTTCTTTGATAGGGTGTTTCTTAGCATAATGTTTTCCAGTTATCCAATCATATACATTGTATTAGGATCCTTATTCTTCCTTATATATTTATGTAGACATAGGTATCTCATAGCTTTGGAATATATGGGCACATCCTTATTGTCATGGAAGAGAGGAAATTAATACAGAGATTCTTGAGTTTCCCTATGAAGTAAAATTTAGGCTTACATGTGTGGCACTAAAGGCTAAGACATTCTAGAAATGGTGGGGCTACTTCATGAATGACTTTATTTATTAGTTTGGAAAGTTATTATGGTGGTTAAGGTGGGTTGACATGATCTTCTAAAGTTCGTTGAGATATATACATTATTATGGGTGGGTCTAAGGGTGGTATAAATCTTCATAAATGTAGGTGAACTTCATTGATGTTCATCATATATGCTACGTACTAAACAAGTTCAATATTGAATGTTAGTTACACTAAATTATTTGTAGGATTTTGTATAGGTTGGGTAATGATCTGATTAGGCTTGGGTGTAGATTTTGTATTGGGCATAAGAGAAAGAGGTTATTGTGTCTATTTTGGAGGGAATAATCCTTGATAGTTTCCCTAGGTATGATTAGTTCTAAAGGTTTGTTTCCATTAGTTTGTGAGGGGTGGGCCTTGGGGTGGTTTCCAAGCTTGTATCCAAGGTGGGGATAAATTTTTTGGAGGCTTTTAGGAGGTGAAGGGGTGACTTTTCTAAGGTGGCTACCACCTAATATTAGGAGGTGGAACATTCATATATGGACAAGTCTAATTGGGAGTAGTATTTGTAAATTATGAATTGAAAAAGTTAGAATTTGTAAAAGGTGGATTTTGTCCCATACCTAGATAAGATGGTCATTAAACCCATGGATTTTTTTGTGAAACATAGTAAAATTGGTCCCCATCTCCTCTTAAAACATGTATCTTTACTATTTTTAGTTCTTTAGCTGTGATGTTAGCTACTTTCGCCTGAACCTCGTGACACCTATAGTCTATCTTCTTCTTTCAATTTGGACAATAGATGGTCAAAGCTTGATCTAAGGCTACTTTATTTTGAATTATATGAAATATATCTAATTGGATGTAAAATTTACTAATGATATCCTATTTCATGTCTTGTAATAGGCTATTAACTTCATATTTTGATAGACCACTTGCGGTTGCTAGTGGAAGCTTGCTACCCCATACTTTGTTTATGGTTGACCTGGAATAATTTTTGCTCAGCTCTTTGATGTCTATGAATGTCATTTGGGAGATATCTCCCCAACTCATTATGTCTAAGGCTTATAAACAATCTTCTCTGAATCTATTTAGGAAGATGAGTTTTAGAGGCTCTTCTCCTACTATATTTTACTTGAATTTCTATACATTGAACATGAATCATTCAACATAGTCTTCCAAGGATTCATCCTCTTCTTGAGTCAACCTAAAGATGTTATTTATTTTATAATTTCTCCCTCATACATACTCTTGATACTTAACTAGAAACTTATTTTTCATGTCTTCTCAATTGTAGACTAAATTACTACTCAGTCCCATGAACCAATGAAGTGTTGAGTCGTTAAGGGTGGTAGGAAAAAGTTTTTATTTATGTGCATCCTGCCTATAGTCATAGCTTCTATAGAGGATATAAAATTTTAAAAAAATGTGTCTAGATCTTATGATAATGTACCTCTAAAATTGGGTAAGGCTGAGGGTGGGATATTTTCCATTTGTGTTACATCCATTGCATATGGAATAGGAAATTTAAAAGTAACTATGTCTAGAGCCTTGCTATCATCTACAAATTATCCTTCTCTATTAATGATGGCTCTTCTTTGATATGAATACCAAAATTACTTAGTATCACATCCTCAAATTCTATTAGTCCATTGGTCAATATGATAGTAGATGCTTATTTACTAATCTCTAGTATTTTTACCAGATGAAAAGTCTAAAGACTCTCTTGAGCTTTCTTTGATTTATTCAATAAAGCCTTATTGGAATGTTGTTATGATGTTACTTTCTGGAGTGTTTGGTTCATGTATTTATTCTCCTTCATTTCTCTTTACTAACTTATCTAATGCTTCCTCCACTTTTATTTCCTTTTTCAAAGCCAATAATACTTATTTTATAAACTACCTCTTTTAGTTTATAGTGTTCCCTTCTTCAAGAGCCCTCTAGCCTATGGTATATCTTTCAATAGGATTCTTCATTATTAAATGTACTTTTGCTTCTTTTTTGATAATAACTTATGTCTTGTTTAGAAGGAATATCCCTGAAAAATCTCTTTCTCTTTGCATAAACATTTGAGCCACTCCTTAAATTATCCTATCCCTTTCTACATAGGGTTATTTTTTTCTTTTCTCATTTTTCATTTTAGGGGTTATTTCAAAATGATCAAAAATAAAATGAAAAAAAGGAAAAAAAATGAAGGAATGCAGAAATCAAAACAATAAGAATTGAAATTTTATCTCTAGAAAGTAGTAAAGTTATTTAATGAAAGCAAAAAATGAAAGCAGAAAAGTTACTCTAGAAAGTAAGAAATGAAAGCAGGAAAGTTACTCTAGAAATTAGGAAATGAAAGCAAGAAAGTTACTCTAGAAATTACGAAATGAAAGCAATAAAATTAATCTATAAACTAATAATTGACAACCTCCCTAGTAATGGTGCCAAAATGTTGGTCAAACTTATTACCCAATTAATAATAGATTCTTAAATCTACTTAACATTATTTGTCAATCCAGGGTACGTAGGCTTTTCAAGGATGTCGGCACTATATATGAATGATTGATTCATAGGCTAACTTAATTATTAGTTGTAGTATAATGAACTTATACTAATTTCACCATATAGATATACAAGGAAATTATTATAATAGAATGTATAAATTTTTCACACTTATGAGTCACACATGCATCACACTTTATATAATCAAACTAGTAATGAAATCAATTCACAAAACACACTTTAATCTAAGAAGGGTCAAGATCTTCACTACAAATCCTTCCAAGGGGGCCATCCTCATTTAGAATTGAGTTCCAATTCTTCTCTAAGAGAATTAAAAAAATTCTTACAGAATCATCCTTTTCATTACATAGATCTATAACAATTAAATATTGGTACAATAGATTACAATATTCAAAAATTAGAATGCAATTACTATCTACAATTCCATCAATACCAATATAATCTAGGTTCTACCATTAAATATATAAGGTGGTTTATTAGCTTTAACTAAAAACACTAAACTAAGAAAGGTACAAATACTTTGCAAATAACCCAGTCAACCTTCAAGTGGTTAGTAACTTATGGTTACTTGTTTTTAGGCCTGACTAGGTAAAGTAAAATATATGTTACTTTGTTATTTTGCTTCTTTTCTCCTTTTCATTGTCCTTGTCTTATTCATCCTTTGACAACACATCCAAGTTTCACTTTATGTGATGGGTCCGTATAATTGTTATGGAGGATCCTCTTCAATCATTTACATTGTTTATAAGATAGTTGGATGCATACTTAAAAACTAATTACTTATTATCATAGTAATGGTTTATTTTATGTAGTTACTATAGGTGAAAATTTGTAGTTACTATAAGCAACCTATAGGTGGAAATCCTACATCTTGGTAGTTGCTACAAGAAACCTATAGGTAGAAAGCTTTTAGCTTGGTAGTTGATATAGGAAACCTATAAGTGGAAGCTTGTAGTTGCTATGGGTTGAAAGCCCCTTTTTTATGGGCTTCTTTATAACTGTTGTGACCAAGCAAGATTCTTGTAGTCTTATTCTACCCTTCAAATGTTTGCTAAATAAGGTTTCAAAGGTATAATCTAATCAAAGAAAAAACATAATTAATCCATAACACAACATGTATATGTTAATACACACATAAAATCATTCATTCATTTACATAAGTCATGGATATTTCTAGGGATTCATATAGAAAAAGCTATATAATTAGGTATGGATGAGGTTATAAAAGAAACAATTAGTGATCTCATCACCATATAAAATGTTAGGATGAATAGGAATAACTAGGAATCATGCTTGATTTCCTCCATCATAAGATCTATAAAACAATACTAGATAGACATCTAATCACATATACATCTCAAAATCTATCTATTTATTATCATCAAATGCAACTAATGTCCTATATTAATAGCTTAAATTAAAATTACAATGTTGCTAACTAGTGTTGGTGTTACCAAGAACCATCTCTCTATTTTCTCACATGTTTACTATGGTCCCTTCATCTACTTGCCCATTGAACATGGTCTCTCTATCCACTTATCTACCAAACACTTCCTATGTAGGTTTCCTCCACACCAGTGCAAATCTAGGAGTCACCACTCGAGCATACCATGATCCTCTCTTCAGAGCTGCCTCTATGGACCACCTATAACTTAGAGTGGTTGTTGGGTCCTCTTGTGTTGTAATATGTGCCTGCTCTCATTATTGATTCTTATGTCTATGGTGTGACCATGGTGGTCATTATTAATACTACTTCTATGGTGCCTATTTTGGTCTTGGATACACATCCATGATGTCTTCCCTTACTAGACCTTCTACCACATGCTACTATGCTTGACTAGTCCATGGTCTAGTATATCATGGCCTAATCATGCATATCTCAACTAGTACTCTTCCTCCTCTACCCATAATCTCTCTAACATACCATTCCTAATAAGTAGGCACTACTAAAGGGGTCATTAGGTGTGGGAGTTCAAACTATTCTAGCAAATGTGCCATTGGACGCAACTCTACCCATGAGGTGTAGGTGCCTATGATCTAAACCTATGATAAACCTATAGTAATGGATGATAGACTAAGCCATACATCAGTAATTTACATATGTAATTTCCATATTATCACTCCTCATGTGATAATTTGTACAATTAACACATGTGGAATTACCTAAACTACATGGTCTTATCCTCATTACATGAATCGAGGTATCCTATCATCAACCACATAGGGAAACCCAACTAGCTAATACATGGGGAACCTCTCATATAACTAGGCACTTAGTAAAACTATATACCCCATGGTATTCTTCCCTCTATAAAGCATCCCATACATATCATGCATGATCTAGACCCATATGTCAACCCTAAAAATCATAGAGTGCTTCCTGATCTAATATAAACTAACACAAGGATACCACATAAAGTGGTACTTTGTCATCTAAATTGTGACACAATACTTGTGATGGTACAAGTCCTATCACAACCTTCCATATGTAAAAAATGTTTGCAATATATATATTAAATAAACTCACCCTTAATATAGGGTATATCCTATCTGAACATGTCACCCATTAGGCTAGTGCTCATATATCCTATAAATCCTTTGATCTGTCAATGATCACTGGTGTCCCTCCTATAGTAATCCAAGAAATGCATAGACATCCTTCATTGTGATACCGACCTTAATGGTACCCTCATAAACCACCCATAATTTTTTTTGTCAACCATTCCCATGCTCTAAAAAACATGACAACAAGATCAACATTTAGTGAGATCCACCTCATCTCCATGATGACTTTGAAACCCAACACAACTAATCATGCTCTATCCATGTCAATCAATCAATCTAGTAAATATGGAATCCATGATGCATCTATCAGGTGTCAATATCTATGGCATCTCTACAAATTATCAAACAATAAAATATGCATCAGATCTTCATGTCATTAATAATTAAAATACATTCTTAAAAAATCATAAATTAACTACTTAAATTAGTTGTTTTGATTTAATTTCTTACATTCCTACTTTTCCTATAGAATTGGTCTATTTAATACTAAACTAGCCCTATTCTTTATTTTTAATACTAAATTATCCATTATCATTTTCATCTATATCAACCCATTTAATACTAAATTGACCATCCCTTTGCATTAACATACTAAGTCTACCTTGTAATACATAGTCGACCTCATTTTTAGAGTGCATCGACCCTCTTCTACCAACTAAGTCAACCCTCTAGTATGTATTCAACCCTATCCTCTTTTCAAACTAAATAGGCCCATTTTTATGTAGTCAGCCTTATGTTTTAGGCTTGATTTATAGATTAAGTTGACCAGGTCAACTTTGTTTTGCTATAGTGGCAACATTTTGACTATTTAAAATAAATACCTTAGTCATTTATTGGTCTGACTTTTTCCTACCTAGTACCCCATTCTTCCTCTAGTTTACCTAAAAACTTCTTAGGGTTCATTCTAGTGCCTAACTTTTTCTTACCAATCAATTTCCTATATATAGCTCAATTTAAAATAAAAATACTCAAAATTTTGAAATTCATAATTGTTTAACTATGTTTCACTCACTATGGCCGCTATGTATCCTTCCCATATCAATTGTTGTCTCATCACCATGATGGCTCTCTAGTCTCCAACTAGGTCTCTTAGATCTCTATTTTCTTAGAATAATAAAAGTAACAAATTAATTATTTCTCACCCTATTTATAATTACTATTCAAAAGTATTTACCTTCCAAATATTTACTACTAGATTCCATATTTGACCATATCTTTGTTTCTACTATATATTTTTATGAACCATAAAAATTTCTAGCATCTTGATATTTTAGAGAATATTTCCACATGTTAAATGTATATTTTGAAAAAAAAATCAATTTTTTGCTCTTTTCACTAATTTCTACAAGTTTGCCTAATGTTTCCTACATTGGACACCTTCACATTTCTCACATCTCATTCTTTATATACATCACTAAGGTAAGTAAAAGTGTGTGTTTTTCAATTCTTTCCTTTCATTTATATTATTCAATCCATACTAAAATTTATTTAGCCTCAGTGTTGTTTGTTGCTATGTTCTTTTCTTGAATCATCATCTTGTGTTGCACCTAAGTGACACATGATGAGCTTCGAGTGGGGCACATGTATACAAATAATATTTTCAAACTTTATCAATTAATAATGCTTTCTCTCTTATAAAAACTAATCAAGTCTCAATATCTCTTAGTGCACAACCTAAGGGGTGCCCCAAGAAAGGGGTGGATAGACCATTAGTGTTTTATATTATTTTTTCCCCTTTACTACCACTTACTACTAATCCAACCATATCCTGAACACTTCCCTAATTCTTATTTCCTCTCTTGCACCCTAATCTAGTCATTTTATACCTTAATTTTCCCTTCCATATCCTTAAGCCCTTTTCAATATTTTATAATACATTGTCAGACCCATTGACCCTATACTCTAATTAATAAAACTCATGTAGGGTCTAGGTCAACCCTTAGTTAACTTAGACCAAGACATAATTTATTTTTATCAATAATAATATAGAATCAATTAGGATAACCCTATCAAATAAACTTTTGAAAATATTTAGGGTTAGATCTAGTTTTATATACACATCCATTTCATCATTTATTAGGGATAACAAAAGATGAAGAAGACATATATATTACACATCTAATTATCCACCATTCTACTTGAGGAGTATAGCGTACGGTTTCATACTTTATTTGGACATACAAATCTTGTATTGTAGACAAGTATTTTGTATGCATAGGTAAGTTTTGTATCCTAAATTTGATTTATCTTTGTCATCCTTACATACCAAAACAACTTATTATGAATCACTTTGGCCAAGGGAGATATTAAGTCTTGACATGTTCTTCTTTAAAGGTAAGTATTCCTAGCTTTGTTCTTCCTTTGTAAGAATAGATAGATTTGCATTTTTATTTATCTCCTATGCATTAGTATTTTATATACATTGACGTGAGTATATATCTCCTATGTATGTTTATTTCCCCCACTTTGTACCACAAGCTTTAGTGAGCACTAGATTAGACTTTTACTTTCCTTGTCATTTACTTACTTTATAAATATGAAAATATAGGACCTAATTAGTGTTATTACATAATTTTTCTTCACTAGAGGCTTTGGAACCCTCTCTAGTGATATTATTATGGTAATATATCCCTTATCTAGGTCTAGTAGATCCATCTTGGTAATCACCTTGAATATCTAATGTATCAACAATTAGATGTGTAACTAGGATTTATCTTCTCCAAGCTAGGATTAATTTATAAATCCATTGCATTTCTATTTGAATACAACTTTCACCTCTTGATCATTAAGGTTTAAATTTTTAAAAGTCACCAAAGGAAGTGTACCCATAGTTTGAGTGTATATATGCATTCCGACCAATAATTGGGTTGAATTATTTATGTTTCTCATTTAAGATGTAGCAATAGTAGGATATATTTTGGTGAACAAAGGTGTAAACACATATCTCATACCCCCTTTAAAATTATGAAGTAGTTATGTGCCCAAGGGGAGGGTTATTAGTGTAAAATCCATTGTAGTACCACCTAAGTGTTAACCATCACTAGGTGAAGAAGACCTAGCCTTAGCATACTTATTGATTTAATCTCTTGTCACATACAAAAATGCATCTATTAATCCCTTATTGTTATTAAGATGAGTAATTGATGGTTCTTTATCTTCCATTTGAAAACAAGTTTTTTTATTAACATTTTCCATTTCTTATAAATGAAAGATTCAAAATTTTGAAATAAATTATAGAAATAAAAAAATAGTAATACCATAAGCCAAATTAGGGTTTGAATGCAAAGACACAAAGGCCAAGTTTACTAAATTTTTAAGCCTAAATTGAGATGGGTCAATATGGTATAGGGTTTAGAATATATAAATGAATAAGCACAAGGATGATATATATATAGTAGGCAAATTAATTACAAACTTAGATAAATAATATCCTAAATTTATAATATTTATATATGATAAAAATACAAAGTACAGTTATTGATATATATTACAATAAATGAAAAAAGAGTATGTAGTTATTTTATTCTGTGCATGCAGATATGAGTTGAAATAGGATAGAAGTGGATTAGATAAATATTTTAGAATAATTATCAGATTCTTGAATCCACTATATGGCCTTAGGTAATTACATCAAATCTAGACAATTGCATCAATGTTGGTGTATGAGTTGGACATAGGTGTCTAGTACAAAATATTGATTAGATCTAGATTCAACCACCTAGATATGGTATAAAAAACGTGTCAATTTTTTATTCATCCACTTGACCATTTGTTTAAAAAATTTGACATCAAACATTTGACATTAGACTATTTTAGACCAAGTTTTATAACAAACCTTTTTAGAGATACATCTCCACTTTTTATACCATGTTAGACTATGTTTGAACCATTTATCCTTTGGACATTATTTTTTAGAGTTTATATAAATCTAGGACTTTTTGTGAAACATTTATCATTGACTTGGATATGTCTCATTAAACTTTAGTGAATCTATGTACAATTTTGGTTATGATAATGTGGTCAAACAAAATGACTTTATTCAAGATCCCTATTGGGATGATGTTTTTGGTGAGATAGATCCTTATCCTCCTTACAATACTCAATATAGAGAACAAAGTAAAGATACTCAAGAGTAGTAAGTGGTGATACCTTATGTGGGATAATTAATGTAGGATGTACACCATTTCATCACTCATGATATCCAATCCCCTACCTATACCATTTAACCTACTTTAGATTATGCAAGCCAAAAAGTTCCATAACATCTAAGGTTTACCATTATAGGACCTCATCCTTTGTCTTGTGTGAGCAACCAAGCTTCACAATTCCCTACCATTTCTATTCTAATCCCTCATCCTTTATCTTATGTAAGCAACCAAACTTTAGAAAGCCCTACTATTTATATTCTCGAACCTCATCATTTGGCTTGTAAAATTAACCAAGCTTCACAATTCCCTATCATTTCTATTTTAGTCCCTCATCCTTTGTCTTGTGTGAGCAATCAAACGTCACAATGTCCTACCATTACCATACCTAGAACTCATCCTTTGGCTTGTGTGAGTATCCAACCTTTGAAATTCCCTACCATTACCATTATATGACCTCATCCTTTGGATTGTGAAAACAAAAAATATTCAAAATTCCTTAAAATTACCATTCTAGGCCCTTCCAAGTATGGTAGCTCATTATCCAAATACAGTTGTGAAACTATGACTCGATAGGTCATAGTTACTATTTGAGGCTAGAAGCTAGACTTTGTTAATCCCATCATAAATAAGCCTATCATTATCCAACCATCAACCATTCCTCATCTATTTTCAGCCATCACCCACTTTATAAAACCCACGTCGATCATCAAGCCATAATTGAACCAATTAGTACCTCTCTAACCAAGCCAATCATTCAAAGACTAAGATATGTTCAAAACTAGTATTTTATAACTACTTATAAACCAAGGATAAAATAACAAACAAATCCATGATTATTTTGTTTAAAAACCTATTTGTGACAATTCAAACTATTATTAATCACATTTTGATACTATCCCTATTATCGAAGAGTCTCACTCTAACAAGCTCGTATTTAATGTGTCACTCTTAATGATTATAACCACCTTTGGTCAAATCATTATCTCAACCATTGTCTTATTTTTTAATATCCTCCCTTTGAAAATCCAATATTTTTAGAGTTGATGCTTAACCTTTTCCCCCTCATTGAGGAGTCTCACTTTGGCAAACTAGTCTCTATGGAGCCCATTATGCCATCATAGGTCATTCCTTGTCTAATGCGAAACATTCAACAAAACATCATTATAAAATCATCCACACAAGATGAAGAATACACATTGAATTTAGGTTATATTATTTAATTGACATCATATTTAGAATCATAAGTAGAATTGACATCAGTCTCAATATTAGATTTAGAGTAGACTCAACTTTAGAATCAAAATACATTCATAATTTTTATAATATTGGTTACACATGCCCTGTAAATCAATTAGAATAAATTTGTGATCTTTCTATAGTTTTTAAGTATGATTACTTTATCTTTGACACAAGTTATCCTAGTATCTTCTATAAGGATTGTGATACCTCTTACCATTCCATTACCATTCCACATGCCATTATCACCACCCAACCTAGCCATTATATTGACATTCTACCTCCCACAAGTGTTGATTGGAACTGACAAAATCATACTATGTTAAAATGGATCCATGGTGACATATTATTGGTAGGATATCAAGGTGACCAAGAATACATTAATGAAAAATAATAAAAATATCCTAGTGAAAACTTTTTAGAGGTGCTAGGGGATAATCAAAGTCCAAACTTAGCATCTTCTAATGAAACCTTGTTTGAGGTGATGGAATACAATAAAAGAAAAAAGTCAAAATTTATTAGTGATACCTTTTTAGAGGTTTTATAGTATAATCAAAGTCAAAATTAAACATTCCTTAGTTAAACCTTCATGAAGGCACTATGGAAAATTCAAGACAATTTCATTGATAAAAACCTCATAAAGGTACCAATAGTTAATCATAATAGTTATTCACTATTTGATGAATACATTATCAAATATTAAATCATTATATATTCCAATATATATCATAATAAAATGGTATATACTCTTAGGCCCAAATAAAATAATTTTTGTGGTTATATTGAGGGCACATTTAGAAGTCTTCAGCCCCATCACAACCAAAATTATGTTGAATATATAATCAACAACATTATGTGTACCTAAAAATCCTGATCTTAATTTGTTTTTAAACCATCACTCATTCCATTATCATCCACATTTACATCTCCAAAACATAACTATAATCCAATATTTATCTATGTTTACCATCCATGGCCACACTATCCTTTATAGAAGACACATAGATATTTAATCTCAAAGTTTAAAGGAAACAAAATCAATAACAAATAGAGATCATAACAACATTCTTGGAGTCCAAATTTCCAATAGGTTATTGACAAAGAAACTATTCATAAGAGGTGTGGGATAGAAATTTTCATGATTGAATATTTTGGTTATATCATATGTTGATCAGGATGTGCATTTCCACATCAGTAAGAACAAAAAAAACAATACCTTTCCAGAACCATACCTTTGCCTTGACATTTATGTTGTCATTTTAATTTATCATTTACCTTGCCTTTTTTATTTTCCATTCATTTTGTCATTGTTTCATACCTTTCCACTTAACTTGATAGAATAATTTACCTTACCATTTTCATTTTCCATTCTTTTTTCCATTGTTTCATAGCCTACCATTTACCTTACCTTATCATTTTGGGGTAACCCTCTTACCATTATATCCAACTACCATCCTATCATCTTATTTATGTCATACCCTATACCATTATACCATCCCTTTACTATTTACAAAATATTATTTTTAGCCACCCTACCCAACCTTTTTGATCTTGGTTCCTTTGGTTCTTCCTTCACCTTCCACAAGGGGATTTTGATCATATTTAGCAGTTTCAAACTTTCACGTTTAAATGATAGTTTATGAAATTAATGTGATAGTGGATTTGACAAGTTATCTTTAATTTACATTTGATTGGTACCATTGATTATAATTACCTTTGGGAAAATTAGTATTCCACCTTGTGTTACTAATTATAACCACCTATGGGCAAATTATTATCACAAGCCTATGTTGTTGTTTCCTAAGGATAACTGGCTATGGGAAAATTAGGAACAACACCTATACCATGAATTACTAAATCACCTTGCCATTACTATTATCATTTCCCTTATTTTTTACTAAAATTTGTGAATTTTTTATTACTTGGTTGGATCTTACCACCTTTTGTGTGGGAAAAACTACTATGACTTGAGGTCTTAATGGGATTGTGTAAGAAGCACTCAATTCATGTTGAGGTTAGTTCAATCCCACAAATTCATATGTTATCTCTATTTTATGAGAAACCTAAGCCAATTCTCTCACCATTTTTTGAGTGGTATCTTGTAAATATATAATGATTTAAGATACCCCAAAAGTTTCAAAAACATTTTAAAATCCTAAAAATTGGAAAATTGGCTTACAATATCCTTGAGAGATATTAAGCCTCTAAAATCTAAAAACATTTAGCCTATTTAAACATCATTAGTTATATTCACCCAATCCATTTCACTTCCATTGGGGGTGTGACATTCCCTTTGAATATATCCTTACTTGGGGGCATTGACTGTTTATCATTCCATTGATCCTTCATGTGTAGGTATTAACTTGATTAATGATATGATGTTTACTATTGTTTTTTATTTCAAGATTTTTGTATGTATTATTTTTTGTTTATTTCTTTCATTATTGTGTATTGAATTAGTCTATATGTGTTCGTTGAGTGATTCCTTCTATATTATTATTGAGTTTATCAATATTCATATGTCAACATTATCATCATGGTTTTTATCATTAGTGTATTATTTTTAATTGTTTATTAGATTGAGATTTAGTCCTTATGCACATTTAGGCTATGTTATCATGGTGTTTTATATCATGATGCCTACTATCACATGTTATATAAAAAATTATCTCAAGAAACCTTATAAGTAATGGATCCATAGAAAATTATCCTTGGTAGCCTTGGTAAAATATTCCCACCTTCCTTGATCAAATCAATCTATTGACCATTTTAGTTGTATTAAAGTTACAAGGATGAGCATCTCTACATTCGTAGGTATAATTAAACAACTCATGTTTATTTTTCTTTTATTCTTTAAATCATCTCTTTCATCACTTTATGCATCCCCATGTGCCTAGTTATTTGTGGCTTCTTCAGTCATTAGACCATCTCATCCACATTTATGCGCACTCATCTTTAATCTATGTAACATATTATATCCTTGAGTTATGATTGCCAATATTCCATATTGGAAAATAATCAAAAAATAATTATTTAATCCAAGTCCGCTTAATGATTATAACCACTTATGTGCAAATCATTAGTTAGACTCATTTTCCCTATTGGGGCATGTCCCTGTGCCATTGATTATAACTATTTTTGGGAAATTCAATGTCTCAACCTTTGTTATTTATTATAACCACCTTTAGGTAAATAATTAATTTTTAAATTAATGCATTCAAGCATTATCTTTATTATATTAATCTCACCCATGATTTAATTTCTTTATTTTTCTTACTTATTTTTCAAGGACTATCCATCAATCATATGTGTTGGCCACTCCCTTGAGGGGGCATAATTATAATCTTCTAAAATGTTGTTTGGATATTATTATTAAATAATTACCATCATTCCTTATTAATGACCTATTTTAGTATTTGAGAATACTTTACTATGCCTATAGCTTGAAACATCTTCCCAAATATGGGAAAACTATAGACACCTAAAATTGGCCACAACTAGCTTTCACCTAGACTTCAAACTGATTCTTACCAACCATTTCAAAGTAAGTCTATAAATCAATGAATGATCCAAATTTTTTGTGTATCATTTATCAAAGCTCAGAATTATTTTGAGACATCCATAATTGGGTTATTATATTTTATGAAACAATAACCTCTCATAGATTCATCTCTAATCACCTTGCAACATCACAACTATCAATTTGGCCTATGGACCTATTAAGTGGGGCACTTGCACACTTAAATAAAATTTTGAATGAACTAAAAGGGTAATATAAATAAATTTAAAATTTAAACAAGATTAAATGCCTAGTTTAATTATCCATTTTCAACTAATGAATATCTAAAAAAGGAAATTCAAAAATTCAAAATATCCTAGCCTTTCATCATTTCCTTTATGAGTTTTCAAGCTCTTTGAAAATATCTTAAAATATCTAATTTTGAGAGCCATGCATAGTAATTATAAATCATAATTACCTAACACTATTAACTCTATTGGAGTTAATTTTAACTCACCTAGGGTTAGTTTGAACCCATTCCAAGCCTAAACTCAATTGTAACTCGCTTTGGGTGAGAGTTAATTCATAAGTCTATAAATATAAGGCCATACCTCTTAATAAGAGAGATTAGTTATTATAGAGTTATTATGAAATATTTGATCCATGAAACTCATATAAATAGTGTTATAATTCCAAAATATTAAGTCAAACAACATTACAAACTAAGGTGCCAAGGAGAGAAGGAGCTAACAAGCTTCATTTCTAAAGACTTCTTGATGTACAAGCTAAGCAAGCCACTCAACAAAACATTTGGATATCCCAAGGAAGGTAAAAGAGTTATTATCTTTTATGCTTTCATTTATTTATTTTACTAGGATCTCTCTAGTATAGGGGATAGGAGTGTAAGTGTTAGTGTGTTTATTTGAGTTTTTTTAATTTGAACTAACACTATACTAACCTCCCTTCTTGGATTCCTATGATCAAATAAACATATATATTTTTCTTTCCCAAGCTAACCAATCTTTGTTTGGCTGGTGGTGAGGTTGTAGTAGGTGTAGAATATGATTACAAGATAAGGTTAGATCATGCATTCATCAAAAAATATCCAAAATAAGCATAAAGAACTAACTTATCAAGACTAATCCCTCAAGGGGTGGTGATAATGAATTTAAATAACTAATTATGGAATAAAGACAATGTTATACCTTTAAAATAGTTATTCTCCCTCAAAATCAGTCAAAAAGCATGTTTTTCCCCAAATTTGGTGTTTCAAGTCTTTGTCAATGAGGTCTAACATGATCCTTCATCATCTCCTAGTTCACCAATGGCTTATATTATTCAAATTGGTATAATTGGGTGAATACAGGAAGCTTATCTATAGTAATTTTTGCATGATAAGTTTGCATAACTAAAGCTTTATTGAAGTTATTTATGCATATTAATTTTACATAAACAAATAGTTTGGTTAAAGATATTTTTTCATAATAGAATTACACAAAAAATCTTAAATTAATGAGTGAGGACCCTTGTATTTATAGATATTAATAAATGAGGGAATCAATTTGTGACTATCCATCTTGAGATCAAGATGTGTGGCCATAAATCCATTTAATTTTAGAGGCTCAAGGCATTAAATTCTATAATTAACAAGCATGGATTGAAAATTTAGATATTCATTTGATATTTATAATTTGAATGATTGATAAATTTTAGAATGATGTCACCATTTCAAATATTTTTTGTGATGTCATCAATCCAAATTTTATGAATTTATAAAAATAAATATTCACTACTTAGCCATCAAAATTTTAACTATGCATTTAAATGGGTTTAACCAATTAAGCACCTGTGATCACGTTAATTACCATTTATAAATTTTGACAAGGTTATATTATACAAGTTTTTGAAAAATGTAAGTTGCTAGGTTGTAACTTGACTAGATTATAACTAGAAGAAGGTAATGATTACATATAGGATAATGCCCTATTTAGGAATATATTGACATGAATCAAGAATTGTACATGATGTGTACAAATGAATCAAAGTGTTTAAATTATTTCTAGACTTAATTTTCATTATTTTTAAGAAGTAATTTGTATAACCATTTAGACACAAAAGTGGTAAAAATGTGGTGTTTACATTTTGCCTCTGTTTGAGAAGGCATTGTAAGATAGTAAACAAAGAAATAATTTTTAAAATAATGAAAATGTTTTTAATAATAAGTTGTAAGGTAATGATTAAATAAATAATTAGTGACCCATGATTCCACCTCAATAGGTCATACAAGGATGAAAGAGGGGGATGGAATCTTGAAAAAGAGAGAAAGAGTGAAATTAACCCATGGACAAGATTAAATCTATATGAGTTAATGTTTGTATATGTAGATTCATAATCATCAAAATATAATAGAATATAATGGGCCCCAAGGTATGGGGAAGTGGGAATAATGCATCCCAAAATAAAAGCATCACACTTTGACATACCCAAAAGAGGGAAAAAGTTGTGAGCTTAGGGAATAATTAATCCCAAAACAAGTTGAATACTTTGAATTACCAAAATGAGGGGAAAATATGTAGATCTTGGAATTAGAAGGAAAAAAATGAGAGCATTGATATAAATAAAGGAGGTCAATGAATTAATAATTTTCCCTAAAAGAGTAGATTCGATCAGTTGAAAAAAAGATTTTTCCCTATGAGTGTTGATTTTAACCACTGATAATTGATTTTCCCCTATAGGGATAATTAGATCAGTGATTGGTTTAAATTTTATACCTCAATAGGGAAATTGGAAATCATATCTCAAAGATATAACTTATTTCATAAATTAAATATGAGTGGGTTAAAACATAAATGTGATGGTCTAATGACTGAAGAAGACATAAATAACCAAGCACACAAGGATGCACAAAGTGATTAAATAATGATGAGATTGGATTGGAAGAATAAAGGTGGTTAAATTGACCTGAGATATGTCATGTATCCAAGAAATACCTACATAGTCTAGATGGACCTCATGCTAATGTAATTCTACCAAAAGTGGGATAAAATGGAATGAGGAACAAAGAATAGAAGAAAGATAGACCAATGTTCAATTGTGTTTATAATATCCTATTTAGGTAGTGGATATGTAGGATAGTGATTTCAGAGGTTGTTTAGTACCACATTGACTTTTGAACTTTGAAGCACTTGGTTTTTAATTTATAAAAGTGAAATTATGCATCATAGGTATAAATAAATTATAATAGCATTGTATCTTTTTTTTCAATTAACCAGTTTAAATGTGAGTATTTATAACTAAGGATAATGATAAAAATTACCAAAATTAGAGTTACAATTATTTATGTTAAAACAAAAAACAAATAAAAATGAAAGATAAATAGAAGAAAAAATACAAAAATGTAACGTAACTTAATATCAATATATGAACGATCAAGAGTTAAGGAGGAACAAGAATGTGTTTTAAAAATAGAAAAATAGAAACAAAGCAAGAACAAATTGTTAAACAACATAGAATCAAGATATAAATAATCACAACCCATGTATTAACAATGTGTACTTGAAAAATTGAAATAACAAAACAATTTAACTATAGATGCAAAAAAATCAAACCCAATTTAAGGCCAAACTCAAATTTTTTATGAAATGTATTCAAATATAATAGTAAAAAAAACATAATAAAAAAACAAAATAGTAATACAAAAGACAAGAAGAAAGGCATAACAAAACACCAAGAAAATAAATAATTGAAGAGATAGTAAACAAAACAATCAAAATAAACTAAATAATCTAAAGCAAAGAAAAGTGTAATAAGCAAACTACTCTAATCATAGAAAAATAAACAAGCACAAACAATGATTAATCACAATGTTAGTGTAGATAAAAAAATTATTCGTGCATGTGTAAGAGATACATTACACTCTATGATAGGGTGACCCCTAAGCTAAGTGAAAATTACACTAGTACAAAAAGATAATAAAAAGGGATATAAATTTTCTCTCAAGTGATAGGGAAACAATGACACAAAAAAATATAAATTACCCCTAGGATATAGGAGGCAATAAAAAAAACAAACAAAATGAGGGGGGAATAGAAGAAAAAGGAAGGGGTAACCATGCTAACTCTAGATACATAAGGTAGGTGGACACTACCTACATATTTCCATGGATGTAAGATACAAAATGAACTTTATGCCAAATTTAGTTCTCCAAAGACATGGTATAGAAGAAAAGTGATGATAAAGAAACATGATTGTGGTGTAGAATAATATGTGAATGGTCTCACAAAATGGGGAGAGTATAAGAAAAATCAAGGGTGCAATAAGACATCAAATTCAAATAAATAATGAACACAATGGTGACTCATAAAATGGTGAGAGCATTATCTTAAGTTGCTCACAAAATGTAAATAACATGGAAAAGGGGTGATCAAACTGACCTCAATAAAAATTGATCACTACCTACATAGTCCCAAAGGACCTCATGTCAATGTAGTTTTAAAAACTCATGAGGTATGGTAAAAGATGGTTTTATTATAAATTCTAATGTGGAGATTATCATCCCAATCAAAATATGATACAAATAGAATGGTTTAATGTTTAAATTACTATCCCACACCCTTTTTGAATAGCTACTTTGTCAAGAACCTATTGCTGATTTGGATTACAATAATGTTGTTTTGATATTCATTGGTCATTGACTCTCTTTCTTTTGAAATTCAAGATAGGATACATTAATATCCTATATAAATGAAATTACAACTAATAGGGTTAAATAATGATATGCATATGATAAATGGTCTAAGTTGGCAATGTAATATTTATTCATAATGGAATGTATAAGATTGAGTTACAAATGAAGATCAAGACTTTTAGTCACACATAATGTTTTTGATTCTAGATTTGACATAATTTTTGTTGTGACAGGACCAAACACTTTTGAATATGATCTAGATAGGACCATAATATTGTTTTTATGTTTAGACCTAAGAGATGATGTAATCTAATTATGTTGTAGATTGTCAGTTAATGAGGAACTATTGTACATATAGGTTGATGCCTTGAAAAGGTTTTCACCAATAAATTTGTCTTCATTATCCCATAACACCTCTAAGAAGGTTTCATTAAGGACTATTGACTTTTAACTTTGATTATCTTCTAGCATTGCTAATGAGGTTTCACTAGAAGATGCTGAGTGTGGACTTTGATTGTCCTCTAGTGCCTCTAAAAAGGTTTCACTAGGAGATTGATCTTCTTTGATATGAATTTTGTCTTGGTCCCCTTGATATTCTACATCTAATATATCATGATATATGTAGTTTAACAATGTGGGCTTATGTCAGTCCCAATCAACACTTATGGGAGGTGGAATATAAATATAATGGCCATGTTGGTTGTTGGTAATGGTATATGGAATGGTAATGGAATGATGAAAGGAAGCACAATCCTCATAAAGGATACTAGGAGAATTTGTATTGATGTTGAAGTAATCATCCTAAAAAACTATAGAAGGATCACAAATGTATTCAAACTAATTTATAAGGCAAGTTTAACCAACGTTGTAATAACCACGATTATATTCTAATTATGAAGTTGATTCTAACTCAAAGGACTCTAAATCTAATGTTGAGACTGATCTTGATTTTACTTCTACTATTGAATCTAATATCAGTTTAGTAATAAAACCTAACTCTAATTTTGAATCTTATTTGATTATGGATACTGCTATAATGATGTATTGTTAAATGTGTGGTATCAAATAAGTAATATCCTATGATGGCATAATGATCTTTTCAAAAATAGATTCATTTAATAAGGGTTCAACACAAACCAACTCATCTAGGTGAATCCCATCAAAAAGATGGAACAACTCAAGAAGTGACTCCATAGAGATTGGATTATCAAAGTGAGACTCCTTAATGATGGGAAAAAGGTCAAAAGGCAACTCCATAGAGACTAGTTTTTCAAAGTGAGGTGTTTCAAAAAAATTACAAGGGTTGATAGGCAACTCCACTAAGACTAGATTATCAAAGTAAGGCTCCTTAATAATAGGAAAATTATCAAATGTTGATTCATCATAGGTTCACTTGGCATGAATGGGTGTTTCAACAATAAAATCAAGAATTGATTGATTATTTTTGCCTTGGTACACACTTGGGTATTTAATAGATAATGGATTGTAGATGAATAATGATCAGCTTTATGGTACAAAGAGATTTGGCTAAGATTTTCTAAACTAAGGAATAGTTGAACCCATATGAATAATGGATTTTGGTTTAATACCATGTTTTTTAGAAGTTAGATTAATGAAGAAAGGATCAACAAAGACTGGCTCATCAAATTGAAGTTCTTTAATGATGGGTTCAACAAATACTAGCGATAAGCCTAGAATGGTAATTACTGGGCACTATGAACCTTGGTTGATATTGAAATATAAAGGAGGAGGGCATGTAATAGTGAACCTTAGGTGATGTATAACTTCATTTATCAAATAGGTTAAGGGAGGGGAACCTAGAATGGTAACCTTCCATCACTGTATATATATTGATTACTCATAAAAGTCAAAAAAGAACTTATAATGGTAACTTTTGAGCATTATAGATCTTGAATGCTAACATAAGTTGAAGGAGTATAACCTATAATGGTAACCTTTAAGTCTTGTGAAGCTTACATGCTAATGTAAGCCAAAGGATTATAACCTAGAATGGTAATTTTTAAGCACTATGGAGCTTGGATACTAATGCAGGCCAAAGGAGAAAAACAAGGTTAAGATATGACAATCAACATGGATTGGTTTAGTAATTAATAATTAGCCTCATAGAGGATGATATTAGTCTAGAAAATATGCCCCCATAAAGGGTGGTATTGATAGATAAAATATTCCCCCCATAAAAGGTGGTATTGGTCTAGAAAATATGCCATAGTTTAAATAAGGGTGTCTATGTTTATGAAGATGTGGAATGTGGTTCATAAACATTTAAAAGGTGATTTAGACTCTTCAATAAAATAAACACAAAGTAAAATGAGACTATAATAACAATTCAATGGCATGATGCCACACAATTAGAAGAAAGAGGTTACAAAATTACTCAACTTTAGTCGGTTTAAATCATCAAATTAGAAGAGGGTAAAACAATCTTGTAACGTAGGGTGTAGGCTAGCACATAAAAATCTAATCTCAAAGTATGTTAATACCATAATAATATAAAAACCACTATGGTGAGTCATGGATAAAGAATCTATAAGAAGACCTTTTGAATAAATAATAATTTAATGTCAACTAAGAAGCTCAAGATGTGAACTAATTATTACAAACTCAATATGCACCCTAGGAGAGAGTTGTTCAGGCTCCCTCCAATTGAGCTACATGATGGAAACAACCGCAAGTTGTGGGTCACCTATGATGGGGTTATAACTCCAAAAAAGGTCATCTTCCTATTGATTCTTACCTAGACTAATTCTAAACTAATGCTTCATAGGTAAAATGGTTAGAAAGAGGATAAGAGATTCTGAGAAGGCTAAAATTTTGATGCACCAAAGTTAAATGGACACTTATATAAGTTTGAACACACACTATATCATTAAAATACAACTATGACTTACTAAATCTCATAATCTCACTAATTACATTAATATTTCATATAAGAGGTTCCAAGTAGAATACCAATCTAGACCTACAAGTTAGCTTGAAAACACCCTTAAGGAGGTAAGCAAAAGGACAATAAACAAGGAAGAATATCCTTCACAAATTAACCATACAAAATAATACTAAGCACTAATTCAATAAAATATATAGGAAAAGAGTTGATCTTATTACTTAAAAAATTAGTTCTTACAATATTTTGATAGGGTTTAACCATATCAAATGAGAACACTTTTGCAAGAGTCTCAATGAGTATCCTTGTCCCAAAAAAGAATGATAAATTATAAAAGCTGAGAAGCCCCATCAAAGGAATGAGATCAAGATATATATTAGAAGAGAGAGAAAGAGTATGGGAGCACACCATTAGAGAGGGAACACACCATCCTAGGTCATTAATTAAACTTGAGTTACCAACATTTACTCCTTAGCCAATGAAATCCTTACCACCTCTTTTATCAATCAGGACACTACCCATGGCTTACTGAGTGGGAAAGTACCCAAAGGTTCCATGGATGCATTATATGCCCCTAGTTGCAATTCTCAACACTAGACCTTTTCTTTAATCCTTCACACCGTCTCTCACTTGAAAACATAACTTCATGCTCATGGTTATGACAAAAACATGGCTTTGTGTATTTTAGTCAGATGTTTGTCAAAAATATGGTCATGTTAAAGGATGAGGACCCTTTACATTAATCACATATCTATTCTATCTCCATGATTTGATCATAGGTATATCTTATATATGGAAAACCAAAATAAAATTATTGGTTTTCTTATATTTTTTATCAACAAATTAAGTTCATAGGTGCAAGTTCTTAATTTGACAATAAGCTACCACCCCCTTTGGTCTATATCAGGTATAAGAGACCCATTTTGCCTCCATATATCTCTAATAATAATTCTTGGTCTCATTTTATCATTTAAACTATCAACCCTTTATCTATATTAGGTTTAAAAGACCTATTTCATCCCTATGGAGCTTTGATGGTGATGTTAGATCTCACGATGTCCATCTGGTTCAACCTGGACTGAGCTCAAGCCAAGTTCCTTTATTTTTACCTTTATTGGGTCTAAAAATTCCTTATCAACTTTCATCAAAATGTATCAAGCTCACCCTTTACTTATTGGCTATCTATCATGACTTAGACTATTGATATTTTGACCTTTTTTTGCACTATTGATCTTGATATATATGACCGAATGAGAGCCATCAATCCTACCCTTGTCAACTCTATCCAAGTTAGTGTTATGTGTCAATTTTATGTTACTTATAAAGATTCATTATCAGTCTATAGAGTCACACGATTGTGCCACATTTCAACTTCTTTATCTCCTTAACCTTTTGAATCATCTCACACCATCAGATCAAGATATGGGATGTGATGTGGATCATTAGATCTGATAAGACCCACTATTTGAATCTAATATCTACTTCATGAGATTAAAATTGATGTCCATACTCCTATCAAATTATTTTCATGCAAATGTCATTAACATTCATGAAACCACCAATTTTAAGCTCAAAAGGGTTGTTTTGCTAGAGATTTATTTTGACATTTGTGTAGATGTCTTACTCTACAAGTCCAACTTTTAAAATCTATAACTTAAAACAAATAACTTTCACATGCATGAAACCTCTAGAGGGTAATCCTAGTATGAATAACTCCATGGTGCTACAATCTTTTGGCTTGTGATGTTTTTTGAGTGGACTTATAAAATACATAAGTGAACTAGTCTATTTGTTCCTACATGACATCTTAGTGATGGTTTTCCTCACTTAAGATAATTCTTGATACTTTTATTGAACCGTTGAAGCCTTGAATAATTTCCTAATGTTTATGTAGGATTATCCATAACCCTGAATGTTATGACCACCATGGAGACCTATTTTCTTTAATTTGGACAAACTACACTTTAAGTGAACTTAAGGTATTCCAAAAGTTTTACAATCTGCATGATCTCTTTGATTCACTCATTTCATCCATAACATCTATTCATATACTCATCTATTAGCAACTTGATCTATCTAGGCACAATCTTGGTATGTGGGCCAATATCTTTAGCAACTTATAATGAAGCATGTTTGCTATGCTTGAGAACCTAGTCCATTTTCCCTTGATTGGTCCATTGGGAATATAGGGTCCCATGTCTTCTCTCAAATAATCATGAAGATAACCCAAGTTTATCCATGTATGGAACCTTTTTTGAAGGATTAAGATCAAAATAAACACAAGAACAAAGTGCCTAAGGCACTTATTCAAAAGGAAACACACAATAGAAAATAAATGTGCACAAGTCACTTAGAAGAAAGCATAAAAGCTAATTTAATATTTATAATATGTTACAATTGATGTAATGGTTCTTATAATAAGGATTAAAATGAGTGCCATTGATTGGGATGGGTAATAACTCTCCATCTAGTTGGGTAAGCTAAAAATCATTATGTTCCTTGCATCCATAGATCAAATAAGGACTACTCCATAGGATGTCAAACATGGTATGGTTACCTAGTTTAGCCTTATTTGAGTCTCATTTGAGGTCTAGGTCCCCTTGTTTGAAGCTCCTTATTGTATCTCTCTTTTCAAACACCTTTTTAACTAGATTTTTATATGAATCTATAGTTTTCATAGCAAGTTCAATGGTTTCTTCTTGCTCTATGAGCTCTATCATCCTTACATTCATGGGCTCATCCTTTATCAACTCAAGTTGATGGGATAACTCTAGTGTAGGTAGCTTAAGGGAGATAGGAAATTTGGCTTCCCTTCCATACATAAGAACATATGTATAATTTATAATGGAATTTTTAGGAGTCACCCTATCAGCCTATAAGGCTATCTTTAGCTTGGTGTGTCATGTTCTCTGATTCTCTTCCATGGTCCTCCTGATGATCCTTAGCAAAAAAAAAATTGTTTACTCTGCCAGTCCATTTCCTTGAGGATAGTAGTTAGGATAAGTACTGAGGTAGATGCACAATTTGAGATCCCAATCACTTGTCTTCATACCAAGGAATGTCAATGCATTATCTAAAATTATGGTGGCTAGGACACCAAACTTAGTCATAAGGCTATCATAGAAGTCCATAATTATACCTTCATTAGCCTTCTTCAAAGTAATGGCTTTCACCCACATGGTAAAGTAGTGAATTTTAGTGATCAACCATTTATGCCCTATACTTGATGGTGGATTGAGTGGAAGGGTTGTTAGTTTCTACTTTCTTACAAAGAGGGCACACTTCTATCATTTTCTAACCCATACATGAACATCCTTGAAAAAATTAGGCTAGTAATAACCAGCCCTCATTACCTTGTTATGGTGGTTTTAGGTGTAAAATGGCTTCCTATAGGTCCATCATGGAACTACTCCAAGAGCTTGGTCACTTGGTCATCATCTGTGCACCTAAGAAGTACCCCATTGAGGTTATTTATAAAAAGAACATCAACTAATGCATAAGGTATATATTGAATACTAAAATACCTTATTTTGGCTCTATCCAAACCTTGGGGTCATTCTCTTATTAATAAGTAGTGAGTCATATCTTAAAGCTAGTGATTTTGAACTAGAGTTTCAGCTAGTTGTGAGTTGTCTTGGGTCACCAAAATAGCTTCCTTATCTTCCTTGAGGTCATTTACCATGTTTTCACACAAGCCCTTACCTCTAACCAACTTGGTAAATTTTATATCTATGTCATACTCCATGACCTTTGTGATCTAACCTACTCTCTTCTCATTCAAATCCTTGTTAAAGAGGAAGTCCCTAACTCTAGGATGAGACACCAAAATATGGATCCTATTGTTGGAGAGAATGGTCTTGAAATTCTTGAGTCTTCTCAAGGATGCAAAAATTTACTTCTTAATGACTGTGTACCTCACCTCATATCTATCCAACCCTTAACTAATAAAGTTAATTAGATACTTCATTCCTTCACCATTCTTTTTCATCAACATACCCAATATGTTATCAACATTAGCAAAGGTGTACAAGATGAAGTCTTTGGAGAAGTTAGGATTCAAGAGTGAGTATGCTTGGATAATGGCCTTCTTGATGGCTTCAAAAGTTACCTTTCCTTCATCTAACCAAGCAAACACTTGGATCTTCTTTATCATGGTGGTGATAGGTTTGACCAAGTTTACAAAACTAGGTATGAACCTTATCATAAAGTTGATCTTCCCAAAGAATCTATAGATCCCTTTCTTTTTCTTTAGCAAGGATAAGGTTAAGATAACACTTACTTTATTAGGGTCAGTGGATAATCCTTATTTTAAAATAATGTGACCCAAAAACTTACCTTCATGCATAGAGAACACACATTTATTAGGATTTAAAGATATCCCATATTCTCTACATCTCTGTAAAATTAGCCTCAAATGGTCCACGTGCTCACTAGCATTCTTGAAAAAGACAGTGATGTCAATGAAGTAGACCAGTACCATTTGATTTAGCAATCCTTGGAAGGACATTTCCATTTCTCTTTAAAAGGCTTCCCTAGCATTGGAAAATCCAAAAGTCATCTTCTATAAAGTAAATGTACCCCATTTAGTGGTGAAGGTAGTCTTGTATTGGTCCTCCTCTCTTACTAACACCTATTTGTAACCTAAATATCCATTTAAGAGAGAGAATCATTCTAAACTAGAAAATACTTGTAGGAGTTGCTCCATGGATGGTAGAGGGTAATAATCCTTAAAAAAGACCCTATTTAGATCCCTAAAGTCCAAACACAACCTAATTACCTCATTTATATTTTTGATAGGTACTAGATTAGCTACTCATGAGGAGTGCTTAATTGGGAAGATGATCCTAGATTTAATAAGCTTGGTCAATTCCTTTCTCATGAGCTTTTCAATTTTGGGGTTTATGGGCCTCTGCTTCTACATGATAGGCTTGGAATTAGCCTTTATATCTATAATGTGTTGGGCCAATTTGGGATCAAATCCCCTTAGGTCACTATATTACCAAGCAAAAATGTCTACATATTCCTTACAAAGATATATGAAATCATGTCTTTTAGATTTAGTTCTTACCTTTCCAAGATTGAGGAGCTTGTCTTTAAAGATAAGAACTCTCTCATAGTTTTCTTAATTAGTTGAAATCACTACTTTATCTTCCCTCATGTGGTCCCCTTCATGAAAGAGACCTTTTAGAGTGACTAACCCTTTACAAATCTTATTGGACCTTAATTGAAAAATTTGCTCCCCATACTATTGCTATAATTTTCCTTGGTTAATGGAGGATAACTTTACTTCTTGATACAAGAAACATGCAATTTATTTATCATTTTTAAAGACCTACTAATGAGATTGTTATCTATCACTAATGGTCTTATTACCACTTTGACATGTGGTTACACCTTGGTCTTTTTCAATTTGTTGGGGATGTCAAAATGAGCCCCCATAGCTACTAGTTTGTTATCATGTTGAGTTTGGCATCTTGGCATTGATTAGATGTTGAAGGCCTCAAAGTCCTCAATTAGGTTCCACACTCTATGTTTCTAGGACTTCATTAAGAGGTTATTAGTGTCATTATGTATTCTGACATGGTACACAACTAATTTACTATCCCCATAGACTTGCAAATACTTAGTCCTTTTCTTACAAGCCCATTGAAGGCCATGGATGAGACCTTCATATTCCATTGCATTATATTAATAGATAAATCAGAACTTATATGAAGAGAATTACTTATCATTTGAAGAGGATATTAGCATAACATCTGTACCTAGTCCATGTTTTCTCCTTGAACCATCAAAGAACAACTTCCATATACCACTAGGATATTCTTGAGGATTCATGAGAGATGACATGGGATAGCTTTATTCATGTAAATAGTACACACCCAAGTCCCTTTCTTTAATACCCTCTAAGGGATATACCAACTATATTTCATTCCATAGTTCATCTAGGAACATGTCTGGTACCCCTTTTGGATGAGTGTTTAACTCCTACCCCATTGAAAATTCATCCTCATCAATGTTGGTGTAATTTATGTTGACATTATCTATTCTATAGGGATCTATGTGTAATTATTCAATAGGATCAACTTTGATTGACACTTCCCCCCCCCATACCTTATTTTGAATGCCATATATGACCATTCTACTGCAAGCTAGCCTCTAATATTTGTAGTGAACTCTTAGGATAAGCATAGTGTAAAAAGAGGAGACACATCCAAGATTAACACATCTTGAGCCACTGAGACAATAGGACAAGAGAGTGGTATCATATTGAGGTCTTTGATTATGTTAGATGGCTTGGTAGAAGAACCATCAAGTTATAACACTCCTTTATATTTAGTCTTGTATTTAAGGCCACGCTAATCAGTTATGAACTTTGGCATTACTAAGGTACTAGCACCACTATCCACTAAGCAATTATGTACTAGATAGTTAAAAATTATCACTAAGATATAGAAGGGAGGAGGTTTGACCACCTTACTTAATTGTCCTTCACTATTCCCTTTAATTGCATTGGTGAGAACTTAATTCACCTTGATTTGTGTCTTATCTATAATTATTGTAACATTAATATTGAACACACCTTCTTGAAGAATGTCCACTTGACCAAGCATGAAGAGCATATCCCACATTGGAACACTCACATTATATTTCTTCATTTGTTCAATAATTTATATGGCTAAACCACCAATCTTTGCTTGTTTTTTGGGAGCCACCACTATTGTTTGTTAAACTTGTGAGCCTTGGGGTGCAAAATGATTACCTTGATTCTAATTATTTGGATGATCTAGGAGGATACAAATTTACTCCAAAATATAAATAATCAAATTATATATTTATTTTTGGCACAATATAGAGCTCATCGAGATCTTTCCAAAGATATGTGAAACTTCAAAAATGGAGCTCTTATGCTCCTTGTGTAGTTGGTCAAAGTTCTAGTAAAATCTAGATAATAAGTGGAAAAATATGGTCAAACTTCAAAAATTAACCATCATGTAATATTTAAAATATATTTCCATGATTTAGAGCTCTTCGTAATCTTTCCATCCCATTTTATGGTTTAAAAAATAGAGTCCATATGTGAAAGTTATGATTACTCAAAGTTATGGTCAAATTCAATGATATGGTAATAAAGTGATGTGGCAATATGGTTTGACCCAAGTATTTAATATTTGAGGATAAAAATATTCCATCATATATTGGGGAATAATTATCACCCCATATCTTTAAATGTGATGGATAATTTAAAATCCCATAAAAATCAGGTATGGGATAATGATGAAATTTATTAAAATGGATTATGGATAATCATCCCAATCAAAAAAAGTGGACCTCCCATAAGTATATAAAGGGGTGAGGGGTTATTTGGAAATCATTTAGAATTAGAATTAGAATTTATTCAATTCATTCCAAAGTCTCGAATCTCTCATGGTAGAGCCAAAGAGCCAAAATCTAGAGCTGAAGAGATGAGAGCCAAGAGCTAGAGCTAGAGACAATTCTAGAAATATAATGAGTGTCTAGATTTGAGGTATTTTTATGCACTTTTTAATTCCTCAAAGTGAATAATAGAGTAGACTGTGTATAGACCATAATAAACTAGTTTTCAAAATCCCAAGTTTTGATGGACTTGGAGAGATTTTCACTTCTCAATGTAAACTATGGATTTGTCCTAAACTCTGAGACAAATTCAATGATAAATTGAATTTCCTATGACAATTTTTGTAAGTATACTTTTTAGACTTTTGGTAGTAAATTAATAGGATTAAAATATTGCATTCACATGAAATTAAGGTGGAAGATTTGTTTGTGGGTTTATCAAGACTTTCTAAAGCTTTGTTGTTTGAATTATGTGTAATATTAAAGTATCCATTTAACAATCATGAGGAATTAGCCATGTACTCACTTTTTAATAAAATGGATTGGTTCATACTATAAGGAAGCTTAGAGATATAGGCATTACCAAACTCCGTTATCATGTGCTTATCATGAGTGGATTCTATTTTTGCATTCTTTTTCTATATTTTGATTAATCTTATTTATTAATCACTATTGAATGCATAAATAGATAAAATAAGATAAAAAGTCAAATTTAGTTTCATTTTCATGAATGTTTTAGGAAATTATGTGATTTTACTAAAGGATGTAAGGTAAATAATTTTTACATAGAAATAAGTGCCAGTTTACATATCAAGTTTAGTATCAGAGGAGTTAGTATGTCAAGTTAGCTTCTAATTATGTGGATTTGATATAAATTTGGTTTCTAGTATTATTACAAACTATTTGGGCTTATTAATATTCTATTTTAATGTATAGTTTATGGAATTAGGTTGTTTTTAGGGAATACGAAGCCTTGGGTAAAACCTTGAAAAGAGAGAAGCCTAATGAGCTTGAAATAATTAATCAATAGATCTAGGAAGAGAATTATTTCTCGAGAGATTATTTTTATTCCTTGGAAGAGGATATTTCCCACTTAAAATTAGAGCTACAAGCCAAGGATGAGCTCTTGGCATATATACATGATGAAGAGAAACATTGTCTTCATCAATTGCCTTCCACTACAGATGAAACACTATGAAAAATGATTGCATAATAACTTGTTCATCTATTAATTACTTACCTTTAGTTTCAAATGTTTTAGATATTTATTTTGTTATTTTTGAGAGACACACTAAGGGAATTGGATCTAAACTATTATTAAAAATGGGATTTGGTAGAAGGGGCCTTAGTAAGAATGGCTAAGGCATTGTTAACCCAATACAGGTAGAACATATATCTCACCATGTAGGATTGGGTTACACTAGTGAGAAAGTGGATGTTGGAGAGAGTTCCTCCATTACTAAAAGAGGACAAGCTTTTGATAGCCAATTTCTAAGGCTAGTAGTAGAGCAAAATTCCTCCTTGCAAAGGAATGATGAACAATGTAATAAATTAGGTAAAAGAGGTATTCAGATTCCACCTCCTCAATCTTACACTAGAAAAATCACCAACAAGAATGTGAAATCCAAGACTTCTAAATCACTTTTGCCATTTAATAAATTTGGTTTCAATATCCATAAGATATTACATTCTTTTCCTTGTACATTTTATGAATTAAATAACCATTATGTCTCATATTGTTGGAAAATATAAGCTTTATTGAAGTAGTGTGTAGGTGCTAAAGACCATTCTTGTACTGGTAAAGTGAGAAAGGCAAACATGTGACCTCACCTAAGAAGAGGGATGTCTGTACTTATTGTCATGTGAGTGGACATTAGGTTGAGAAGTGTTGGAAACTTCAACCATCCCACCATCTTGGTAATGGTAAGAATAAGATCGTATATAAACCTATTAATAAGGTAATTAATGAATATTTTGTTCAATCAACCCATGCAGATATTAGTAAATCCATTAAGGAAATTAAACACCCTAAATAGGAGAATTTGATAAAAAGGGTTAGTAAATAGTTTCTTAATTTCATGCTATCATGATTAGTGGATTGATAATGCATTTATGTTGTAAATAAATTTTGGGATCCTTGTTGTATGTTGATAAAGGACATTTAACCATGATTTGATATATTCATTTTTGGAGCTACCATGGTGGGAACACTTTGAGATAAGTTAATCATGTGAAGTTTAAAATTCTCACACTTGTGTTATGATTAGCTATATTTTTGGAATATCTAGTATTAGCTTTATGAGTTTCTTATTGAATTATTAAATAATTTAACTCATTTTTGATCTTGGGAGATTTGATAGTAGTTGCACAAGTTGTTGGGTAGGATTCAACTTTCTTATAGTACTTATTTTAGAGTAATTACTATTTTTAGAATGCATATATTTATGGCATGTGTGTAATTGGATGCATTGATAAGACCCATTAGGGAAATGTATCGAGAATGGTCATAACTAATATTGTATTTTTTTTACATTTACAAAATTATTTTCTAATTACATTGGTGAGTATTTGGTAGTTCACCACTTATAGGATGTGATAGTAGGTAGATAGTTTGATATATTGTGACCTTATTAGTAGTTGTAGGATTTAGTATAACTCATGCCTTATTTTAGGGCCTTTTATATTTTTGGGTTATGAATCAAATTTTTCCACTATTATCTCTATTCTATGATTTGGGTTTTGTAGTTGATATGTTGTAGAGGACTATTTAGCAGTAGTAGAGGAAATCACTAGGTTATTTGTGTAGAGGCTCTTGTGAAGCTGTACAACAAAGGAAGTTATCGCATCCTAGTTCTATATAGAGGCTATTGACAACCATATAATATAAAAAGGTATGTAGAAGATCTAATCAATCAGTTGTTCCAATAATTGTAGGCATAGTTATGGAACTTGAGTAGATAAAAAAAGACTTGTCAAAATTCTTCAGAACTAACTAGCATTTTAGAGGATCAAGTTGGATACCAACTTTTGGTGGACCAAAATCCCTCTTAGTAGGGAGGATTGATCTAGGAGGATCCACATTAACTAAAAAATATAAGTCATCAAATTGTATATTTATTTTTGTCACAACTTAGAGCTCATTGAGAGCTTTCCAACGGTATGTGGAACTTTAAAAATGGAACTCATATGGTCCTTATATAGTTGGTAAAAGTTTCAATCAAAGCTATTCAACATGTGGTCAAACTAAAAAATTTTACCATCATGGAATATTTCAAAGATATTTCCATGATGTATATCTTGTCTTAATATTTCCATCACATTTTACAGTTCAAAACATGGAGTCCATATGCAAAAGTTATGACCAGTCAAAGTTATGGTCAAACTTGATGATGTGGCAATAAAGTGACATGGCAATATGGTTTAACCCAAGCATTTAATATTTGGGGATAAACATATTCAATCATATATTTTGGAATAATTATAACCCCATATTTTTAAATGTGATGGATAATTTAAAATCCCATAAAAATTAGGTATGGGACAATTATGAAATTTATTAAAAATAGATTATGGATAATCATCCCAATAGAAAATAGTGGACCTCCCACAAGTATATAAAGGGGTGAGGGGTTATTTTTAAATAATTGAGAATTGTAATTATAATTCATTTAATTCATTCCAAAGTCTCAAAGCTCTCATTTCAGAGCCGAAGAGCTAAGAGCCAGAGCTAAGGAGCTGAGAGCTAAAGAGCCAAGAACCAGAGCTGAGAGCCAAGAGCCAAGAGCCAGAGCTAGATAAAATTACAACCATATACTAAGTGTTTGTATTTTAGGTATTTTGATGCACTTTTTAATGCCTCAAATTTAATAATATAGTAGACTGTGTATAGGCCATAATAAACTAGTTTGTGAAATACTAAGTTTTGAGGGACTTGGAGAGATTTTCACTTGTCGATGTAGTATAGGGATTTGTCCTATACTCTAAGAGGAATTCAATGATATGTTTAATTTCCTATGATTATTTTTTTAATATTATTTTTAAGTCCATTTATGATACTTTTGGTAGGAAATTCACAGGATTACAAGATTGAATTCACATGATAGTAAGGTGGAAGGTCTGTTCATGGGTTTACTGGGACTTTTTAAAGCTCTATTGTTTGAATTGTATGTAATATTAGAGTATCCATTTGACAATCATGAGGAGTTGGCCATGTACTCACTTTTCAAAGAAATGGATCAGTTCATATTATAAGTAAACTTAGAGATGTAGGCATTATGAAACTCTATTATCATGTGCTTGTTGTGAGTGAATTCTATTTTTGCATTCTTTTTTTGCATTTTGATTAATCTTGTTTATTAATCACTATTGAATGAATAAATAGCTAAAGTAAGATAAAAGGTAAATTCTAGTTTCATTTCTATGAATGTTTTAAGAAATTCTGTGATTTGAATAAAGTATCTAAGATAAATAATTTTTTCATGGAAATAAGTTCTAGTTTACAGATCATTGGAGGTAATGGAACCTTTGGGGTGAAAACATGTTCATTTGGCTTTGTCAGTGAAGAAGAAATGGTAGGAAGTTCTTTTAATGCTTCCTAATTACCATCCATGTTCCTTATTTTAAATCTTGTATTTACAACCAATAGAATGTAGGCTTGGCTAGAATTATCCTATTGGTCAAATGCATAACACTCTTCCTACTCATAATCAACCATGGTGGCATCCAACTGGTTTGGTCCTTAATTAGACCCTTGACCTTGTGGAAGATATTTTGGCTTGGTCATCATAGGTACCTCTACATTTTGGGCCATGAGAGATTGGTTATACCCAAAATCAGTATATTTCTACCATTGATCATTGAAGGCTTGGTTGAGGTAAATATTTGGGACAATATGTTGACCAAAAGACTAATAATGGTACCCTCTACTTCTTAGGCCACATTATTTTAAACTAGTACCAAGGTGTTTTAAGTGTTAACAACATTAGGACTTTAATTATTCTACCTATTATAGCCATGCTACCCTTATCCTTGGTTTTGACCTTGGCCTAAACCTTGGTAGTTCCCTTTGTATGGTGACCTATTTGATTGAAAAGCTTGCTACTAAGATTTATATGAACCTTGATAAGGCCTTTTGAAATCCTGCTATTGCTTAACATTTACTATCTCATTTCCCAAATATTGAAACATGATCTTGAGATCTAAAAAATTCTTTTGGTATTGGGAATCACTAGATCCAATAGTGGAATCTTTCTCTTATTTTGGTGTAAGTATTACAAAAATTATTGGTGTAGGAGGAATGACATAAAGTGGAGGGATAATAATAAGAGGTGGTTTGATTTTAGTAAATAAGGGAATTGGTGGCTTGGATGTAAGATTTCCATCTTGAACCAAATAATTTTCTTCTTTAATGGCCACCTCATAAGCATCTAAAAATATATTTACCCCCATAGATTGGATCATCACTGATATGTCACTATTTAAAGCTTTCAAATAATATATAAAGGTAAAGTTAGGGGTTGGTCTAACTAAGACTAAAATTCTATCCCAATTTTTTTTAGAACTATATGTTGATGTCTTCAATGACTTCATGAGGAACTCTCTTAATGGTAGTTATTTGCTCTTGTAAGTGACAAATGGTCACTTTTATTCTCAAATATTTTACACTAAACTTCTCCTAATTGGTCACATGTTTGAATAGAATTAGTAACAAGGCCTCTATACCAATATAAGGACTTTAATTAATAATAAGTAGCTAATAACCTAATAGCTATATTTTACTTAGTGAAATTATGGATATTGTAAAAATTGGATATGTCCATGAGGTGCACAAAAGGTGTTGTAGCTTAGTCACTAGCATAATAAGGAACACTTTTAAGGGATGCAACTATGATAGGATAATATTGGGAAAGGGATAAAGGAATTTGGCCACTAAAATTGATAAAATATCTATGGACTACCATGTATATAAAAGTATTTAGTAAAGGTCCTCTTTCTGGGGTAGGTCTTAAAAATGACTTAGGAGCAAAGGTTCTTTGATATGGATGTGTATTGGTAAACCTTAATATTTTTGATGAATTTATAGGTAGTTCAACAAATTTAAAGGGAATACATCTTGAATTTGACCTTTTTTTCACCTTTTTCATGAGAGAAAACTATTCTTATACACTAGAGTGTTGAATCTTCCTTTTAGAGTCACTAGATATTGTTACTCAGGAGCTTAACTACTGTAAACTTGATCAAACCAGCATCAACTTTTAACAGTATTTATTTTGGATTGTAATCTTAATGAGTGTGCTAAAAAATATTTTAGTCTCAATTTTTACCCTTGGAGAGAGTTATTCAAGATCCCTCCAATTGAGCTACATGATGGAAACAACCCCAGGCTCTGGGTCACCTATGATGGGGTTAGACCTCAAGAGAAGGTTGGATTCCTCTTGATGCTCACCTAGACTAATAATAAAATAATTATTCATAGGTAAAGGGTTAAAAAGAGGATAAGTGATCCTAAAATGGCTAAAAGGGTGATGTACCAAAGTTAAAAAGACACTCATATAAGCTTTAACACACACTAGATCAACAAAAGACAAATATGGCTTACTCAATCTCAAAATCTCACTAATTGTATAAATATTTCATATAAGAGGTTCCAAGTAAAACACTAATCTATAAAATCAACTTATCTTGAAAACACCCTCAAAGAGGCAAGTATAAGGATAGTAAACTATGAATAATCTCCTTCACAAATTCACCATACACAAGCATACTAAACATTGATTAAAGACAAGATATAGGAAAAGAGTTCATCTTATTACTTAAAAAGGTAGTTCTTAAAATATTTTGATAGGGTTTAACCATATCAAATGAGTACTCTTTTTTAAGTGTCTCAATGAGTATCCTTGTCCCAAAAATAATGATAAATTCTAAGAGCTAAGAACCCCCATCATGGGAATGAGACAAGGATATATAGGAGAAGAGAAAGAGAGAAAGAAATAATGTGGGAGCACATCATCAGAGAGGGAGTACACCATCTTGGGTCATTAATTTAACTTGAGTTGACACCTTTTGCTCTTTAGATAATGAAATCCTTGCCACTGTTTTGATCAATTTAGACACTACCCATGGCTTATCGAGTGGGAAAGTCCCCAAAGGTTTTGAGGATGAATTAAATGCCCCTAGTTATAGTTCCCAACACTAAACCTTTTATTTTATCCTTCATGCCATCTCTCACTTTAGGATAAAACTTCATGCTCATTGTTTTGATAGAAACATGGTTTTATGTATTTTAAGTAGTTATTTATCAAAAATATGGTCATGTTGAAGGTTGAGGGCCCTTTGCATTAATCACATATATACTATATCTTCATGTTTGGATCATAGGTCCATCCTATATATGGAAAACCAATCTAATATTATTGGTTTTACTATAGTTTCTATCAATAAAATAAGTTCATAGGTGCATATTCTTGATTTGATAATAAGCTACTACTTTCTTTGGTCTATATTAGGTCTGAAAGACCCATTTTACCTCCATGGAGATTTTTTGGTAATGCTTGGTCTTATTTCATCATTTAAAATGTTGACCCTTTATCTATATTAGGTCTAAAATACCTATTTTATCTTTATAAAGCCTTAATGGTGATGTTAGATCTTGTGAGATCCATCTAGTTCATCTTAAACTAAGCTCAAGCTAGGTTATTTTATTTTTACCTTGCTTGGGTCTAAAAATACCTTATCAACTTTCATTAAAATTTCCCAGGATCTCCCTTTGCTTATTTGCTATCGACCATGACTCAAACTATTAAATTTTAACCTTTTCTTACACCATCAATATTGACTTTTACAATTGAGTGAGAGCCATCAATCTTGCCCTAAACTTGTTAACTCTATCCAAGATGTTGAAACATGTTAATAGCTCATTAGGTCTTAGGATTCATTATTAGTTTATAGCCTCATGCACTTGTCCCATGTGTCAACCTCTCAAGCTATTTAACCTTTTGGCTCAACTTGCACTATTGGATTAAAATGTATGATGCAATGTGGACCATTAGATCTGTTGGGACCCACTATTTGAAATCTAATGGCTAGTTCACAATCTTAAAATTGATGTTCATGCTACCATCAAATTAAATTCACACAACCATCATTGAAGTTCATGAAACCATAAATTTTAAGCTCAAAATAGTTGTTTTGATCAATCTTTATTTTACTGTTTATGTGGATGCCTTACTTTGTAGGTCTAAATTTGAAGCTTCACAACTTGATCCAAATAACTTACACAAGTATGAAACTTTTAGAGGATGATCATAGTATGAATAACTCCATGACACTACAATATTTTTTTTGGAAATTGATTTTGAGTGGACTTATAAAATATGTAAGTGAATTGGTTCATTTTTCTTATGTGACATCCTTGTGATGGTTTGGTTCACTTGGGCTTATGATTAAGACTTTTATTGAACTTTTGAAGCCCTAAATGATTTCCTAATGCTTATACAAGCTTGTCCATGGCTTTGAATGTTATGACCACCATGGAGATCTATTTTATTAAATTTGGATAAACTAAACTTTAAGTGAACTTAAAGTGTTTCAAAAGCTTTACAAGCTATATGATCTCTTTGGTACACTCATTTCATCCACAAAATTTATTCATCCACTCATCCATTAAAAACTTGATCCATCTGGGCACAAGATTGGCATGTGGGCCAAAAATGGCAAACACTAACACAAGAACTACTAAGCATAGATCCAAAAATAAATGGGAAACACAATATAACCACATAGAAAAGAAGGTATAATTGTCCAAGAACATGGAGCATGAGTAAACTCAAAATGACCTAAGTTCAAGATGAGAATAATATAGGCAAGTGTCTAGTTAAATGACATTTGGATTAAAAGGACTTTAAATTTTACAAGTGGTAAATAATCTAGACTTAAATATATAGTGTAATGACATTGTTTTTTAAACACAAACATAAATGATTTGATTGAATTTTAAACAAGGATAAAAGTATTTTAAATTTGACAAGTGTAATGCCTCTTTGTTAAAAAGAAATGGTGAATAAAAATTGTTTGGTTTTTTATGCGTTTTGGTTCACACAAACAATTTATAGACTCAAAATATGGTGTAAGTAAAAAAGAATAAGAAAAACACTGAAGTGTATGTCTTCTCCTAGAAAAACTAATAATGTGGCTTTGTACACTTAGATTCTATCTATATGCTCCTTCTTGAGAGGAAATAAGTTATAAACCTAATAAATTTAGATGCACATGAAAAGTAGGGTTTTTTAGGCCCCCTCTTCTCTCAAGAGATTGTACGATGACTTATAACTTTGAGATATTCATCTTGCACCAATAGTACTCCATGACTAGTGGGGTTTATCTAAAAACTATCAAGTCTCATACATTTGAAATGGTCCCATATGTTTGATTAAAAATAGGGTATAACACATCATTTGGATATGGGTTAACTAATTATTTTTGAAAAGGTATTATCTTTCTCACAACTACTACATCCATCAATTTCTTAGTGTAGTGCAATGTCCAAGTTAAATTATCATTCCAAGGCAGTCTCTTGTAATGAAGCTTGTTTCACCACTCAAATAAGTGTCCTAGTAATTCAACTTCAATTTATATACCCCTAATATGGAGTGGGGTTGAATTAATGTTAGGAGATGAATTCCCATGTCAACGCTTCCCTACAGAACTCATGGGGAGACTATGAACTCCCATACATAAGACAAGTTGCAAGAAATAAAAAATGTAGGACTTTACAATCATTTTGGGATCACTCAAATTTTTGGAAATGACTTAATGAATTTCCTTCCTCACTTTATACAAAGTGATAAAATCAATAAGTGAAGCATTTTTGATCACCCAAGTTCCCTAAAGGGGATAATGGGAGAGCATACATGCTACACTTAGCTTATGAAATAAATACACAATAAATGATAATCAAAAATCAAAATCTCTTAATAGCACTTAACTAAAGTTTGAGTTCATTTTAGAACACCAAATGAAATATGGATTCAAATTTTCCTTTGGTTTTTTTAAAATAGAAAATAAGTATCTATACCTATAAAATAGAGTATTATAAGTCAAAATAGGGGGTAGGATGTTTAAATAAACTTGAGAATTAATGTTTTGAATCTCTATTTTTTGACACAAGGAGATTCCACCACTTTACAGATCATTTTCACTATTTAATAGGATGATTATGATGATCCTTAGGAAGATTTTGTTGATACATAAAGACATAAAGATAATGTTTAACAATCCCACTGATCATCAGGGTGATTTTGCCAATACATAGAGAAAACTTGACAAAATGATAAAGATGATAGAAATGAAAAACACAATAATTAATTATGGGTTTTACTCCAAGATGATCTCATTGATCCTTTATCAAACCTAACATTACATAGGTCTAACCTGCTAATCATCAAGTTAATTTTGTCATTTTTTAAAAACACATAGAGATAAAAAAAACACAAAAGTTGATTTCATCATTTTCATGGGTAATCTTACTTTTAATCAAGGTGATTTCACTATTCCACATGTCATTCTAGTTTATGTTCAAGTTTAACTCAACATTTAAAAGGTTTATTTTGGAATTTGGTCTATAAGTCATAAAAAATGGAAATTAGATTTAAAAAGGAGCAAAACAACCTCAAAAAAAGGTCTAAGTGCTAAATTAGAAGGGATAAAACTAATGTGTGAGATGTGTGGTCCCACCAGGCATGCCAAAATATAGAATAAGATTACAAGGTAATGTTAGATCATGTGTTAATTAAGAAATGTCCAAAATAAGCATAAATAACCAACTTATCAAGCCTAGTCCCTCAAGGGGTAGTGATAATGAATTAAAATAACTAGTTATGAAATAAAGATGATGTTATACCTTTGAAATATCTATTCTCCCTCAAAATCAGTCAATAATTGTGTTTTTCCTCAAATTTGGTGCTCCAAGTCTTTGTAAATGAGGTGTAACATGAGCCTCCATTATCTCCTAGTTCACCAATGGCTTAGGTTCTTCAAATTCATCCAATTGGGTGAATGCATGAAGCTTCTCTATAATAATTTTTGCATGATAAGTTTTCATAACTAAAGTTTTTTTTAAGGTATTTATACATAATAAGCTTACAAATAAAATATCATGGTTTAATATATTTTTGCATAATAACATTACACAAAAAAAGCTGAAAGGAATGAGTGAGAACCCTTGTATTTACAGGTTTTTAGAAATGGGGGAATCACTTTGTGACCATCCATCTTGAGATCAAGATGTGTGGCCACACATCCATTCAATTTTGGAGGCTCAAGGCATTAAACTCTACAATTAATAATCATGTATTGAAAATTGAGATATTAGTTTGATATTTGAAATTTGAGTGATTGACAACTTTTAGGGTGATGTCCTGCATGATGTCGCCATTTTAGATATTTATTATGATATCATGATTATGTCATCAATTTGGTTTTTATGAATTTATAAAAAGATAAATTCCCTAATTAGACATGGACATGTTGAATATGTATTTAAATGGGTTTAACTAATTAAGCACCTCTGATCAAGTTTATTGCCATTTCTAAATTTTGACAAGTTTGTCTTATACGAGTGGTTGAAAAACATATGTTACTAGGTCATAACTTAACTAGAGTATAATTATAAGAATTAAATGATTTCATATATTATAATTCCTTATTTAGGAACATATTGATGTGAATTAGAAATTTCACATGATGTACGTAGATGAATCAGAGTGTTTCAATGGTTTCTAGGCTTAATTTGCATTATTTGCAAAAAATCATTCTAATAACCATTTAGACATGAAAGTGGTAAAAATGAGGTGTATACAATAGGATATTTTTGTGTAGATGGTTTAGACTCAAATGTGAAATCTATGACTTATTCCTCTAGAGTAGGGGACACTCAAGTCTCTGGTCGATTTCTCTTTCATCTTACAATTGCCTTTGGAGGGCTCTTGGATAAAGGTGAAAAAGGGTCTAGAGTAGTGGAAATTGTAGATGGTCATACTTTAAATAACTTGGAAGTGATCTTCATGCACTTGAATTCTTATCATATAGTATCCACTACTATTAAGGAAGGGAAAAGTGGGATTTCAACCCATAGATTTGGTGGCACCTTCTTTTGCACTTGAATTATATGCACACCTTTCCAAAAAAAAAGAATTACTTTTCATATTCAATTTCATATAAGTCACCAACCATGTCTTCCATCATGACCTGGTAAACTTCTTACTCATCAGTTCCCATTTATGGTAAATCATAACTATTCACAATATGAGGTACCTTCAGATCATCGATCTAAGTCATATTACAACATATCTTATACCTTTGGGGAGGAGAGGGATATTATTTGTCTAGGGCATTCCACTATCCCTTTTATGGTTGTAATGTAGTGGTCTCAACTAGTTTTACTATAACTATTGTACTAGGGGGTATTATTTATAGTAGTGTGGATCTCATAGATGCATAATATTTGTATTTCTCTACCTTTACCTTTGTCATGGCCATGAAAATTAAATATGGTAGAGATCCAAACAATGACTTTGAAAACTAATGAATCTAAATTATGATCCCTTTTGGTAGCTTGGTAATAACTACATGTTGTCCCAAGTTTTTTATGATGTTAGGTGGGGCTCAAAGATGTGTTGAGATGAGCTCTAGGATTTCTTACCACCATTGATGAAAATTATCTTGATGAGTAAGGGTTCCCTTTTCCTATGTCCAAATTAGATTATAAAACTACTTTGTCTACCAATAGTAGGTATATAGATATACTTCTCCTTTTAGGACTTATATTGTGTGAATGTGAAACAAAGTAGAAAGATAAGGAATTAATACTGAAAAGTTTGGTTTGTAGTCATGCCAACTTTATCAATGTTGGTGATGAGCTCCTACAAAAATAACTAAGGCCATTTGAATTTATCATTATGATGAATCATCTTGTACATGATGTCAAAGACACCCTTAGTTACTTCATTCATATATTGAGTGTCTATCAAAACTGGTGGGTTAAGTATTTAGCTAAAATGTACATAGGTTCATATTGAATGTCTTTAAGGGGTATGTCATAATATACATGGGCATAGGTATCTCTAAATTCTTAAATAAGTAGATATGCCTCTGATTTATAAGGTGTAAGAGAGTCATCTTGTGTGGGCATCCTAATTACTCTAGCCATTACTAGTGTATTGATCACAATAGTCACATATGGGGAAAGATAAATGTTTTCATCATTGTATCATCTAAGGAATGGCTAAAAAACCTCACCCATATCACTAAAATTTGGTAGGTGTATCAGTCACTCAACATCTATATTATGAAACTGGTGTGGCAATGTGAGAGATATTACATACCTATTATAGGGTCCAAAATAAAAAGCTTATGTTTAGTAGCTCGAACAAATTCAAATAGTTTAAGATCATGAAATTATTTTTGTTACAGTGTAAGACTAATTACCATTTCTTATTTTTGCACTTCAGATAGAGGCATTATAAGTTGAGATCACTACATTTGCTCGTGCGCCTTAGATGATTCTTCTAGTGATAATCAATATATGAAATCTAGATCTTTGACTCTCTATAGCACTCTTATTAAAGTTCATCTATTTAAATTTATATAAGTGTGAAATATGAATTCAATACTAATGAATTGCCTTTATGGTTTTCACATTGATTGATTTTCTCATAAATGCCTTGATGAGATATCCCAGTTGGAGCTACCTTACATTTAATTTAGTCATGATGCATGTTGATGTGTTATATTTTTAAATCAAGTAATAAATATCAATATATTATTATATCTATCTCTATCCATACTTGAGGAGTTAGATTTTGATGGCATCTGATTACTAATTTGGAAGATACTTTATCCTTCAAACCCCAAATTTGGTATTGACTTCCCTTTATGACTATTACTCTACTGATATCTTTCCTAATTTATCTTTGACATATGTTCCCTAGAATTTTACCATTATCATACCCATATGATGACATCAACCATAGTGCACATGAATTTCTCCATTGGCCATTCTCAGACATTATTCTTCTTCTCATGGTTCCATTTATTCTTACAATATGAAGAGATATTCTAATCTACATACATAAAGAGAGAAAATAAAGACACCATAAAAACATAATAGAGATTAAAACCATAGTAACTTAGTTGAGATGATGTGGGCCTACATTCTCTCTTCGTAACTTGACATTAATTCTAAATTTTAACTCTTGAAAAAACTTCAACCATTGAGAGATCGATCATCCCAGCATTGGCTTATAAACTAGTTATCAAAAATATTGGTGATCCATAAAGACTTCAAATGGTGTTGCGAGAAGATAGTGCCTAAACTTCTAAAGTGAGAAAATTATCATCAGTGCTTCTCTTTTAGTTATCATATAATTATGTTTGATAGTAGAAAAAAATTTGTTTATGAATTTTATAGGGTGATATAATCCACCATCTCTCAGTTTTGGGAGAAAAGCCTCAACTATGATGCCTAAGGAATCAACATGCAAATGGAATAACTTGTTTCAATTCAGAAAAACTAATATTGGCATAGTGACCAATATTTGTTTGAGATCTATAAATGCCACTTAAAATTTTGATTTCCATACAAATTATTTACCTTTATGCAACAAATATTCAAAAAAAGAATAAATAGTTGTGTACCCATTGATAAACCTGTGATAATACCCTATGTGTCTGGTAAAATCTTGTACTTCATTAGAACTAACTGGTGGTGGCATGCTGAGAATAATTATGATCTTAGCCTAATACACTAAAATTCCTTCATTATACACAACATGGCCCAATAAAACCTCAAAAATAATGGAAAAGAGAAACTTATTAATATTCAAGGTGATGTGTAGATCTCTACATCATTATAACATCAATCGCAACTTAAATAAATGATCCTTAAATAAAGATAAAATGGACCAATCATCCAAGTAAACTTCCATAAAGTCATGAATAAAATATTTTAATGTAATCACCATGGTTATAGAGAAAATAAGAGGTGCATTCTTGAGCTGAAAAGCCATAATTTTTTACCCAAAATATCCCCACTTAGTATCAAAAATAGACTTAGAAGTGTGCTCTTCAATCGATATTTGATGATATCCACTAAACCCATCCATGAAAGAATACACCTCATGTCTTGTGACTTCCTCTAATACTTCATCTATAAATGGGATAGCAAATGGATTATTTACACATAAATCATTCAAAATTTAGTAGTATCCACATAGTCTAATTTCTCCAATTTTCTTATGTTACACTACCATAGGACTTACCCAGCCTATCTTTTCCACTAGGTAAATTATTCCTACATCTTGCATCCTATCCAACTCAGCCTTCACTTTTCATTTCTTATTAATATTCAGCTTATATGGTCACTACTTGATAGGTAATGCACAATCTTTTATTTCAATATACATTTATCCTAATTATGGATCTACCCCTCAAACTTCTAAAAAAATTTTGAGGAAGAAATCTTGGTAATCTCTTAGAAGTTGTATCACTTTCAAGATTTTTGTTGTGGTCTAGTAGTCTCTAATGTTCATTAGTTTGGGAATATTCTCACTTCCAATATTCTTGACATACTTTCTAAGTGGTTCTTGATAGATGTGCCATTTTTCTTCATAAATTAAATCTTTTATCATTATCTATCCTTCTTTTTCTTGAATTTTGATATTACATAGCTTTTCCTCAGTACATTCTATGACTATAACTTTGAGTGACTCAACATATTATTATGGTTCAAATAAATTATCCAAATATATATCACCATCACTATCACAAGCTTTTATTTCTTCTTACTAATAATTTATTTTATGAAATGGTTGCATAATAGACTACTCTTTCATCTTGGTAGATTGGTACCTTTGCAGAGCTATCTTCAAATTGTGGGTTACATGTTGTTGTACATAAGAATAAGTGGTGGGAATTAGGTCCTATACATTCCCATGACATATAAATTGTTTTATTTTGAGTAATTAATTATGTACCAAATGGTTCTTATCCTTAAACATAAATGTTATTTGAAATCACTCTACACCTTCACCCAATGCTTTGTTTCCCTCCTGCACTCCTGATGCATATACAAAACTAATGGAAGGGGACCTAACACAATGTAAAATATGAACCCAATATGTCAAGCCCATGATTTATATTGTTTATACTTTAACACATATATTTATGTATAAGTCAAGGCATTCACACTCTTGAAAAATAGTTCAATTACTTCTAACTATTTGTGGTAACTAAAGCCTATTGATCATTAGTGAACAAGCACCATCCTAGGAAATTTTATCATCCCTATGAATTTTTCACAATTTCAAAAAAACCCCTTTTATTGAATAATTCAAATCAATCACCCTCTAAATGATTGTAAGTACATGGACTTGTAATCATAGAATAAATTGATTTATATTCTTGGTTACAAAATATTGAGGTAATTATCATTCATGTGAAAACACCATTCTCATTGGTCACAGATCATGATCTCCTTGAGCCCAATCTAGTATATATGTTTTTGAATCCCCACTTCCAAACAAATTTATTTCCCATGGTAAAGTACCTTCTCTAGTGGGATCTATATAATCTTGTGCATGGGTTTATACTTGATACAAAAAGTCTATTTCAAAATGAGTAGGGGATTTCACAAACATATAAATACAATATTTCATCACAATTTGAGGAATCAATGGTTGGTTTTTCACTGGTTTAGTCTTCAACAAATCAAAAGTATTTATTTCATTATTAATTAAAGACTATAACTAAGGTTTAACATTTCCACAAATAAAAGTACATTTAGTTGCTCGTATAACCTATGGATTTTCCTTAGTATTCACCTTCATCCATATATTTTCTTGACAAACATAAGTAAAATCATGTTATATTAGGATGATGTATGGTTTGTGAACCTTTTTTAATGGAATTACTATGATTTTATCCCCTTGATGAGATTATAATTGATTTTACATAGTGTTAATAGTCATTTGACCATCATATGCCCATTTCTTCCCAATCAACATAAGATAATGTGTCTTAGTTGTCTTCATATCAATGACCTCAAAGTCACCTCATAGACTCAGCTCTACAACTTTGATCTCAACACATTCTAAATTACCAATAAGTTCAACTTTCCCATAATCAGCTAGGTTGAGAGTTACTAAACTATAGCTTAATATTTATTAGCCAATAACTTCCTGCATAGATATTGGTATCATGTTGACCATGCTTCCAAAATAAAAAATGGAATTTGGTATCTCATATCCTATAATTTCAATATGCATCCACATCCCAAGGATTTTAGTTTTTACATACCATACCAGTTTCTCTATTTTTTACTTCCCACATTGTGCACATTCTAATAAATTATTCAATAAATTTGTGATATTCTAAGAGATTTCCTCATTAAATAGTGTGCTTAATAGTTTAATTAATCCTAATAAGGTAGTAGCAATCCATTGTATCTCATTATATGCATAATTTGGCCATACATCTATACATCTATAATAGCAATGTATCAGTCAGTGGTTCTTTGATGTTATATCTTTTTCAAAACCTATAAAAAATCATACATCAATCCCTTTTCAATAGCTAGATCTAGATATTTATCCTACCCAACCTTCTAAATTCCTTAATCTTATGACATTTCAAGAGGAGGTAATCCTTGATCTTCATGTTGATGTCTAGTGTTATCCTTCATAAATGTATCCTCCGTAGGTTGTGAAATGACCATATTGACATTTTGCATAGGCTTTTATTTTCTCTATTTTTTTAATACTAGACAATATTTTGTATCTTGTTGATATGACACTCTACAATATGTGTAATAAGCCTACCTTTGTGGATTCATTGGGAAATTTCTTTGCACATGATTATACTCTCCACATAACACTATAGTGGAGGTCATTGGTAATTCTTTCCTCATCTTCCCTGATATACACCCATATAACCTCCTATATAGCCACCTTGATAATGTGATGTATTCCAACCTTGCTATTATTATGTATTATCATAACTCACATAGTTTTACTAATAAATTAGTTGATTCCAGTTGGATTATGTTTTTTGAGTCATTATAGGACTCCAAGGCATTGTATATTAATATTGCAATGATGGTGGTGTCTAATCCAGTAAATGAGGAATCCATCCAACCAAACATTAAGGCCAATATTATGGTGAGTTAAAAATACACTAAGGACATGTTTGATGTGCATAAATCATATTGAATTTTGGGCCTTTGATCAATTGATTTGTCGTATATACCTATAAAATGATTGTGAAAACATTCTTTGTGATACATCTTTCAAATCTTATAAAGCTCTGTAATTTTTCTCATCATGATTCAGGGATTTGCAAAAAATACAATAAAATTTCTATGGATTGTTTACATATTGTTATAACATATGATAGTTTTATGTTTCATGCCCTACTACTCTTCATATATCACATAATTATGTTTTAAATTTGGTGCAATAATTAAGATGATGCCCTTCCTTGTCACATTCCATGCACCATAGTCCTAACTTGGGTTTTTCTTCCTCATGATATTGTTCCATTATTTTCATGAAGGATTATAAGGTGTTCTTAATATTAGATCTATATGTTGAAGCTTCTTCATAGTCTTCAATCCATTCTACCCTAATAGTAGCATCTTAATGATTTGATTTATTATCAAACTAGGTTTTATCTATCACAAACCATATTCTTGTTTACAATCCTTCTACAAACCATGCAACCTTATCCTTGTCCTATAAAAAAACTTAACCATATTCATGACATCTAAAAATATATGATCATAGTCACATACTATTTCTCCTAGCCTCTATTGGATTTCTTTTAGATCTTAGATGGTTTGACTTGCACATTTATTAATTTTAAACTATATGATAAGCCATAATTTCACATCTTTTAGATAAGCCTAATTAATATCTTAATGATATGTAAATTATAGATATCTTCCATATAATGCCATAATCAATTCACACTTCATTAATAATTTTTTTGTAACACCTTTAGCTACCATTTCATTTGATGAGTAAATATTGTTCAGGGTCTATAGACCCATCATGCTATTCTAGATTTATAAAAGCTCCCAAATGAGCCATATTTGCATTATGAGCCAATATTTTATAAATTTTATATGAAACTATAGTAATTGGTGGCTAAAATATTTACATTACTATATATGGGCTTAAAGGATGTACCTATAAATTTCCTATCTGATACAAACCTTAATTTCCTACATTTTTTATTTCCTATTGTTCACTTTCAAATAAACCTATGAGTTTCAAAGATTTGTGAATCTATGTTGTCTCAATTTATGTTCCCCATCTATGAAATTTTTCTTAAAATGGTTCTTCCCAACTACTTCCTTCTTAACCCTATTTTAGGAAAATATTTCTGATATAAAAAATATTGGGCTAGGGGGATGTATAACTTTCTAGTGAATGATTTTTATCTAAAATATCTTCTCTCAAGGATTGAACCTATTATTTATATGAAATTTTTTCCTATATCTCTACTTAATAGTTTATTTTATGCTTCCTATAATACCCTTTCTTGTAACTATGAACTATAATTAACTACTAGTTTTTCTGCTTCTACACTATTCTCATCTTCGCACATCTCATCCTTTTCTTGCTATTCTTCACTCTCTTTTTTTATTAGAACTCATCCACATATTTCATCTCATATATTCTCATCTTTCACTCTTTTTTCCTTTCTTATTTCTCATCATTATTTCCTAGTCATTCTTTTTCTACTACTCCTACTTTTATTTATAGCTACTTGAGTACCTTTTCACTTATTCCATTTATTCTATTGTTTTAGTTCCCATTCTAAATTCAAACTCTTATTTTTATTACTATTATCTCAAGTTTCCATTATATATTTATGTATAATCTCTATATATTCCTTTATTTATCATTCACTATCTAGTCACACACATCCCCATAATGCCCAAAGTGACTACTCCATATTGGTTGGAGTAAGCACCATGGCCTTTTCCATAACCATTATTTTCACAAAAGTAGGTAGTCACTACAAAAATTTTACTTGAATTCCTTTAATAAAAAAATCTTCCATAGATTCAAAAGTTATATATCCATATACTATAAATTTAGTTATGTATCCATCAAGATTAGTATCAAACCAATGGTCTATTATTCGCATCCAACGAATTTATAGATTTTGTTATTAGTTTACCTTATATTCAATCTAATCTATAAGTGCTATCATATTAGGTTAGAAACAATTATACTCTAGTCATGCTAACCAATTATCTAATAACTTATACACTCACACCAAAATATTTTATTTATTTTTCCATAAATGTGTTCTTAAATATTCTCTTGAACTATAAAACCAATCTTCTTTAACTCTTCCTCTATGAAATTACATATTCTCTAGTCCATCCATGTTTATATATCCCTCTATCCTAGTAACCATCTTAGCATTACTTCCTCCAAATAACTTTCATTCTCACCACACCATTATTAGCATAGGTTATTGATATAACATTAGAACATGCTAAGGTTGAGGATAGATGTGTGATAAACTCATAGTCACAAGACCAATTACCAAGTAAAGTGAAGGAAAAAAATAAATGAAAGATTTAGGGTATATTTTTATCCTATGATATCATGCTAATGAAATGTGGTAATAATTTCAACTATAGTAAAAACATTCAAAAAAATTAAAAAAGGAAATAACCATAACTATGAATACTGAATCGTATTTAAGGAATAAATAAAGAAACCATACAGGTTATCATAACTAGTAAATTTATATTGATCTCTTCTAAATACAAGACCCTTTCTTATTATAAGAACTATCATATATATAGATGCTTAATATAAAGTGAAGGAAAAAAATAAATGAAAGATTTAAGGTACATTTTTATCCTATGATATCATGCTAATGAAATGTGGTAATAATTTCAACTATAGCAAAAGCATTCAAAAAAATTCAAAAAGGAAATAACCATAACTATGAATATTGAATCGTATACAAGGAATAAATAAAGAAACCATACAGGTTATCATAACTAGTAAATTTATATTGATCTCTTTTGAATACAAGACCCTTTCTTATTATAAGAACTATCATATATATAGATGCTTAATATTTACTAATTTCTAGATTCTATTCGAACTTTGTGCAAAGGAGTCTCTTTGTCTATTACAACTTCTTGAGGAAATAAGAAAATAAATCAACTTGTGACAACATGAGTGCATTATGCATAAATGGAAAATAGTTACACCTCGCATCTTTATATTCCTCATTATTCTACTAATTATAGTTTTCTTATCCTTTTGAGGTGAGGTAACTACTAGTTTATATTATTATCTCACCTCAAAGTGGAGGCCATGTCATAGAGGCATGTTCTCCACATTTGGCACAATTTTTAGATTTAGTGGGGGCATGCTTTAGAAACATGATTATACATAATTATTTAGTACTTGGTACTCCCATATTCAATGGAGGAATGATCTAGAATCATATTTTACACACTTATTTAACATTTGACACCATTTTTAGATTCAGTGGGGATATGCTTTAGAAACATGTTCTTCACACTTATTCAATATTTGGCACATCCAAATTTAGTGAGGGTATGTTTTGGAAACATGTCATCCATTGGTACTTATTTTAGTTTTTTATATTTATCCATATATAATGGGTACATGTTTTATAATCATGCTCTCCACACTTACATAGTTTCTGAATTGGCTAAAGCACATAGTTATATAATTTAGATTCATAGTTATAGTAGAATTATATACATTGGTACCATTTATATACATAGTTTCAACATGAGATATATTTAAGGTGCATATGTTATTCAATGTTAACCTAATTTTGTGAAATAAAAATCAATTTCAGATTTCAAAACACTCTTAGAGGCTGTCACAACCCATCAGGTTGGACTTTTATGGATTGTATTGAGCCAATCTACTATAGTAGTTAGTTCACTTTTTGGTATGTTTTAGGTGATTAAATCACTCAATCTTGCCAAGTTTTCAGGTTTTAATTTAATATATCATCTAGGCCCTCCATTTTTATATTATGAGTTGACTTTGTTCACTCATGTTCACCAAATTACAAGTATGATTGGGTTGCATGGTTGAGTTAGTCTCAACTACAAGATATAATATCACTTTTTCTCCAAGTTTAGGGGAATGTTCCTTCCAATATCTCTCTATCTCCTTAGATATATGAACTTTACATATTTATATATTTGTCATAATCTCAATTTTAATGATTCATATTGATATATCTTTTAAATCAAGTTTCTAATAGGCATGGTAGTTGCATCAATACATAGGTGTACTCCTAAACCTTGTTCTTTTAATTTCAAATTATTTTATATTTTAGATTATATGCACTAATTATATATTGTAACATGATCTTGGTTTTAGGTTATTCACTATAAAATCACTCAAGTTGGACTCATGCAAAGGCAAGGCATGTTATACACAACTAGGTATGCATTTCATCTCCTTTAAACCAATAATTTTATTAATAGATTAAATAGGTGAAATGTAGATATTTATGGATTATAAGCATCTCAATATTTTATAGTTATCAAACTTAGACCTTGTTTTTTCCTTTTAGTTCTAACCTTTCTCACTTTTTTAACTCTTGCATCTACTATATCTTATGACTTTTGGCCTATCTCTTGGTCGAACTAGTCTTATATTGGTCATCCAGACCTTCTATCTTACCCAAAATTTTTAAAATATTCTTTTCTTATGCCCATGCAAGTTATAAGCATGTAATTATTTTCTAACTACTAGGACACAAACATTATTCAAATATCCCTACATCGATGCTAGTGTCCTACCCTAATGTAGGTGTCTAGTACCCTAAAGTAATTTAATTTTCAAATGAAACATATCCTAATGGTTGGCCTCAGTGCTTTAATGTGAGTTATCTATCAAAGAGGATTGGTATAAATATAAAACAAACCCTCATTCATTCCTCACTTATAAAATACCTAAAGATATCAAGGGAACTTATAAAAAGCACTATATAAAGCATTAAATTGAGAAAACATTCCCTATTTCCATATCAGTCATAAGGACAACACATATATAGGTCTAAAGTATTGAAGGAGTAGGCAAAGAGATATATTTGAAAATTTACAAGTTAGGTCTCTATTATACTTGGTTTCCACATATTACATGACTTTCATACAAGCCAACATGTAGGGGATAAATACATTAGTTTGATTCCTTATTCAAAGTATTGGATATGTAGGTAGTGCACATTGATAAAGGGGTCTTTGGGGTTTTCTCGACACCATGTTTCCACTAAGCCATTTTTCACAAGGTCACTATGAAGATGAAGAATTAAGGTTTTATAATTTCATGAGTGCTAATACATGGCATAAATCTAAATGCATCAAAGTGAAGGTGAGAATAAACCCAAAAGCATCTAGGTGGTCAAATACTTTTCTAATAGGTATTCTATATAGGAGACCTACACCTAGTTTAGATAGTAGCATTGACATAACTATCTAAGGTTGATGATAGTGTTCATAGCTCCAGAGGTATTCAATCTAGAATCTTGAGACTGTTCCAAAATGTTCTTCTATTCTTTTTTTAACTTATTCTAGAATTATAAATATGTTAGCATCAAAACTAGATAAGTACATTATTTCTTTGTCATTTACATATCTAACATAGTTTTACTTACTATTTTTAACTTATCTCATCTTAATAAGTTCAGCATATGTTGTATCTAAGTTTTATATTTAACTAACTTGTTGTATATATTATTATCACCATTGCACATTTTCATTTCTATATTCATAACCCTATATACCCAAGTAGGATCCTTATCTAGTTTACGGTTAAACACAAACTAAAGATGATGTTCCTAGTGATAGTAGGACTTGGCATATTAATTTGTTTTTATCCTTGGATTTTCCCCATAGTATATAGTGGCATAAAAGAGAGATAAAATGGTGCCAATAAATGTAAATAACCCATAGGATTGTAATTTTTAGGTGATTGGCCTTCAGATGACTTCTTAATTTACTCTATAATAAGCTTTATGAATACATCTTGTATATCTTGATTCTTTGACAAAAATCCTTATAACTATTTTTTATCTATGTCATAAAATTGATTAACTAGTTATACCCTTATTATATTATCAATTTAAAATATGAAAATATTTAACTTGAGGACAAATTATTGTCTTATTACATTTAATATGTTTAGAAACAATTTTCTTAAGCTGAATAAAACATGAAAAAATACTTGGAAGATTATTGTTAGTAAAAAATGTATCAATTATGAAAACCCTTGGAAAATAATTGGAAAAAAAATAAGGATGGAAAGCATAGAAACATGTCTAGTTAGTTTTTTTCAACATTTAATCAATATATGGGTTCACCAATATGTTTTATCAAATTTCAATAAATAGAAATTAATCACCTAATTAGACAAATTGTTGAATAAAATCATAATGCTATAAATATGTATAAAATGATACAAATTGATTTGTAAAATGATAAATTTATAAATGTGATACTAATTAAAAACTCTATAAGAAAACAACCCAGTTGGAAAATGTGAAATACATGATTGTAAGTGTAACTATGAAATATACTGTGTGACTGTGAAATGACTATGTGAACTAGGAATAGTGTTTTGCATAGATTTGGGATAAGGCCATTAGAATTAGATAGGGGAAACCTACATAGGTGTCCTTAGGGTGCATCAAATTCTTGTGGGGATTTTATATCTATAATTTATATGATGTGTGTCTCACTTGTATGTCCTATTTTACTTTGTGGGATTTTTTGATCCATTACAAAAATAATTGTGTGCTTTACTCTTCACGTGTAACCCTAGCTCAATAGAAAACAAATGATAAACATAATAAAATACAAAAATAGGTTATAAATTTAAGTTGTTTTGTACCTCAACATCCCTTTTATTGAGTTCTTACTACATACCAATACTTTGAATAAGGATCAAACTCCATGTAGTTCTCCCATCCTATAGTGGTGTGTGTGAAAGACTGGTTTAAATTTCTAAATCTTGGTGCAATCCTATTGTGATTAAGTGATTCAACAATACTTTATGACATTATATGTGTATGTAGACTTATCTTAGGGATACTAAGGTTGTGTTGACTTTTTATTAGAAAAAATAGGTTTTTCCTCTCAATATTTAGTTAGGTGTTCTTATTTTTTTCAATCATATGAGTCTCTAGTCGATAATGACTTAAGAATGTGGATTTATTGTGATAATTTTGGAATTCCTTCAAATGGGACTTATGAAACACATGGGATTACTTTTTGGGTAATTTTCAATTTGAGAAAAGTTATATTATTTTGTGAGAGGACATGGTTCATATAATTGGATAGTACCAAGGAGTGGAATATTCCAAATGGAGTGGTCTTGTCTAAAGAATAAAGGTAGCTAAACTAAAATATTATATTAGTCTATAAGTGAGTTTAGTTTATTTATAATGTGGAATATGAATATTATAATAATAATTTTATAAATAGGTGAGGTTCATTTGTATAAAAATTTAAGTAAATGGTAGTGGAATCAAGTAGAATCCAAGTGTATATAAGGAGTGGTCACAAGTAAATTATTTTAACAATGAATGTTAATTTATGTGTCTATAAATGAAACATAAGAACAAATTAAAATTGGTAGCACCAAAAAAGAGTTATTTTTAAATATTACCATCACCTACTCATTGGATAATAAACAAGTTACTCAAGTGTAGCTTTATCACACTCCTTCCTCCATAAGAGCTTGATCTAAATAGGCCTAGACCAAGGAACTATGATGAAAAATCATATTGTGATTATAATAAGATTGTGGGGAATTCAATAAACAAAAATTTCAAACTAATACATAATATATATGATCTTATATTTGAGAAAATTATCAATTTAATAACTCTTACAAATGAATCTAGACTGTAGTACAATGGAAATCAAAAATTGAACAACTTTGGTGATCCTTTTCCTAAACATAAAATAAGTGAAACTAAGGAAAATTTAGAAGAATATTATTTATTATGATATAATTAATTATAATAAATAATTAACTTTAATTACAAATTTAAGCTATTGAAATTTGATAAAAGAAGTTAAATAATACATAATACATTAAATACACATATCTACAGAATTTACAAAATTTTTAAATTGTTAAAAATGAAAATTAGGTTTAGGGTTAGAGAGATGTCCCTAAAAACTAATTTATTTCAAATTATGTTATTCATTTATTGATTTTGACTATTTAAAACTATCTATAAAAAACCACAAACACAGAGTTAATTGAAAATATAGATCTATTGTATAAAGAGCAATGATGTAGAAGATGGACAAGGTCACAACACATCATTGTTTGCTATTATTTATTTATCTAGATACACTATGTATTGGATCTAAAAAGTTAGGATTATTCAGCCCTATTTTTATATTTTATGGTTTTATGCAGAGCCTTTTCAGATGCATCAATGACTTGAAAAATTATAATCATATTTTTCACAAGTACATAAAACAAGATCAAATGCAAAAGTGGGGGAGTGGGATATGTCCAAGTTATCCTTAGAAAACCCTTTATCAATTGAGTGTTTCATACATATCCAAGTGGACCTCATGCCATTGTAGTTATCCCTTTAAGGAATATCATATGGAATCAACTATAAAATTTTATTAAAATGTTTGACAAAATTAATGTTTTTAACTTGTAATGAAACAACGTTAACATTGCCAATGACTAAAATATTGCAATAGAATTATAATAGGGTGATTTGTTGAATAGTTAAATGTTTCTCAAATGTCCTTTGTAAGAGAGTGATAGATAAAGTATCTTGGGGTTATAAGTGTGAGATTTTATGTGTTTTTACAAGTGAATCTTTCAAATATTTCTAATAACCAACCTATTTGTTTGAACATGAAATCAATTATTAAGTGTGTTATTTTGAAAATATGACCATTAGAGAACTACGAAAAATAATGCACTAAAGGACAAGGATGTAATGCATCATTTTATAATAGTGTTCTCCTATTTAAAAGGGATATGGGATTCTAAAATAAGAGAGAGTGAAGTACATGTTAAATTAGGATGAATAAGGACAAAATTGGGAATTTTTGGAGATATGCATATTATTTATGAGACTTTAAAGGCTTCCTTAGAGATTTTGGGTTATCAAAATGACTAATTGACTAAGAAAGGAAAATACGTTAAGGACAAGCATTGACAAGAATTTATAGATTAAATTTTAGTGGCCAAATTTGCCTCTATTTTATTCTAGTGATGCATAAAATTATTAGGATAAAGGAAATGTGATACTTGAGTGTGTACACACACTTTGACTTTGTCATATAGATGTGCATGCCCCATTATTGAGGCATCTAAAGGAGTGTTGAACCTATGGTGAATTGTGAGTGATCAAGTTTTAATTTGAATGAGAAATTAAGATGTTTGAGTTGGAAATATTGTATACATCAACCCTCATAGATTACTTTGTAATGATTTTGAAAAAGTATGAACTAAATAAGTGGTTCACTAAAGTGTAATCAAGACATGGAATGCCACTAAGCTCAAATGTGGCTCACTTGATAAACTAAAAAAAAGATATGAGAACAAGTACATGGTTTAATTAAGTACAACCAAGATATGGAGAATCACTAAGCTCAAATTTTATCCACTTGATAAAGATGAATTGCATTGTTACAGATCTATCTAGATTCAAATTGTAAATTATTTAAACTTTGATTATTTAAAAAAGAGAAATATAAATTTTGTGAAGTAGTAACTATTGAATAATTTGAACCCAAGTCAATTTAGGTTAACACCCTATATATTTAAAACTTGTTATAGGGTCTCATAGGTTGAAGTGGTCATCAATGAGGTCACTTAATGTATTTTTAGCCTTGCTCATAATTTTTATTTATCTTTAGTGCCATTTTATGTCATCTTAGGCCACTTTTGAGTCATTAAATGAATTTTTATGGTTTATATAGGAATACAAGTATTTAAAAAGAATATCTAATGTCCCATATGTTAGGTGCATGTTAGATATGGTAATTTTGAACTGACAATTGCAAGTTCAACATGGAAAATAGAAGATTAGTCAATTTTAAGTAGTTGTATGTCCTATAAAATAGTTATGGCATGTTGGAAGACTTAAAAAGTGTCTCTTTAGGTGTCCTTAGCTCACTTAAATTCTCAAGTATCTTTGACAGTTCCAAAATTACTAGAAATTGACCTCTTTCTATATTCACTCTCTTGGACAAGCTAAAAAGGTCAACTAGTTTCAACTTGGTATGGACAAGAGGAGGTGAGTTAAATAAAATGATGTTTTTGGGTGATATTAATATATGTGTACTAAAATTTCATGTAAATATTCAAAATATTGGTGATTTATGCTCTATGAACCATTACTAAGAGTGTTAGCCCTTCTTTTCTACCTACACATCCCCAACACCTTAATTTTCCTTTTCTATTTGCATTGATTTGAATAATCCAAGTGTTGTAAATTATCTTTGACAGTGTGACCATACTCCTAATATTGTTTTTAGTCTTGTTTTCCTATGTGGAAGTCAAGGGATAAGCAATACTACCTCATCTTGCTAGTAGAAGACTACATTGGAATTAAAGACCAGTGTTTCACTTCTTGCATAGTTATTTTAAGGTAAATGGATTTAGTAAAATAATATAATGTTTGATTTAAAAAATTTATAGCATGTATAATAAAAATTATTCATGAAGGTTTTGGTATCAAGAGTGTCCTTATGGAATGAAAATCCTAAGATACTTGACATAGTCAAGTAGTTTCATTACAGGCATCTTTAAGTCTCATGTTCAAACTTAAAGGAAGGATTAAGATATGAAAGGGACATAGTGGTGCCAAAATTATTGAGTATAAATGAAACCTAAAACAATTCCATGGACCCAATGAAAATTTATTAGGATAATGTTAAGGTTTTAACCTTGCATATAGTCTTGTATCTGATGTTCACTATAGGTAGTATTCAATAATGGTTTAAGGGTAGTCCAAATAAGATAAAGTAGTGTATTATGGATTGAACATGATTGAGAAACTAAATTAGGTATAAGAGCATAGATAAGACTATTGTGAAAATGGTGAGGTCAATATGTGCATTTAAACTTGAGTTCAATGTTTGCAAGTTAGGAAATTTGCATTTGAGACAACTTACCTTAACTTATCTGAATCAAATTTTGCTCATACACTTGGTCTTTCCATGGTGAAGTGTCTTGAGGTCTAGATAGACCTAATAATTTCTATATTATAACCTAATATTAGGGGTAATTAATTGATATAATAAAATGGTTACTTGATCAAGAGAGAGTGGTATTTGAGTTATTTCTAACTTAGACAAATTTTGACCTAAAACACTTCGTAAATCACTATGGGAGATGACAAATTATAGTGACCTATAGTGGTGAGTGAAACTATGGTCTCTAGGCATGAGATGATTTCAAACAAATATATAAGGGTATTATTGAATTAAAAATGGAACAAATAGAAATAATATAAGTACTCAAGGCCTTAGTGAAAAACTAAAAGAACCCCATGGTTTCCCAAATGGAGCATTTATAGTCTGACTATAGACCCATAATGTTGATAGTGAGAAACTAGAAGCAAATCATATAGGTATAGATGTTCAATCAAGTTGTAAATAATAAAATAATATTATAAGGATGAATATAAAGAAAATTTATTACTCAAACATAAATTAACATCTATATAATCCCTTTGAACTCTCCCTGATTGTCACCTACATGTGACATAGTCGACACAGTCTATGGGCTACCCTAGGTAAATAGAGAGAGGTAGTTTGTAAAGTTGGTATAATTATATGATGGATAGATAATAATAAAACAACTATAATAATGGTAATGCACATTTTAAAGTTATCTCAAGAAGTAATATCTTAAATTATAGTCAGAGCTCAAGGCTCTCAGGCCCAAATAAAATTTTGTGCACAGTCCTCATAGTCCCATAAATTTATATTGAAGATTTTAAGTATTGAGGACTCTAGAGAAGAGATATAACCCTTAAAATTTTTATAAAATCTGGTTATTACCTATTATATCCTCCCATAATTTCACTTTGATTGGAAAAATAGGGGAAATGCCCTTTATTTTATCTCAAATAGAGGGCACTCCCAGTCAAGACCACCCTACAATCATAGTATGTAAATGGTGCTAAGATGAAAAGGAGAATAAGATGAATTTTAGAAAGGTTTGAATATTTTTAGTGAAGGTAAAAAAAGGTTTATAATCACTCATAGTCACTAGAAACCACTCAGAGGTGGTCATAGGCCATCAAACATATTCAGACCTATTAGGCCTAAAACTAGGTCTAAGCCCTACAAGTGCCTAGTTCCATTTTCATGACCACATAACCTTCCTAATACATTTTATAGCCTTAAATGGGAGATATAAGGTTGATCAGCTTCATTGGTTTGTAGAGAGTTACACTAGGTTGGTCATTTTGACCCAATTATATGACAGGGGTACCTAGAATGCAAGATAAAGCTCGAGAGGCCATTTTAAAATGATCATACCTATAAATACAAAAATTATGGTGCCTAAAGGAGATAGGTTTAACTAATTAGGGTCATGAACTTAAGATTTGATTAATTGGTTTAGAGGTTGGACATCTAGTTTTTATGAATCATCCCTAATAAGCAAAACCTCCTAAAACCCTTGCTAGAACCCAATGGAGAATAAATAGATGGAGATGCATTCAGAAGGGGTAATTTTTCCTATAAAGTGTTTTTTACTTGTTAAATACTATCTTATGATCTTGTACATCCATTTATTCCATACCATCACTTATATAGATAGGGTAAAATATGGGGTTTTTTATAGGTTTTAGTGTGTTTTACATATATAGAAGAGAACGATCAAGAGGTAACAATTGAAAGAGGTTAATAGGGACTTATTATAACTCCTTATATTAATTTCTCATAATATTTAATCATGTAAATACCTCTATTACATAGTTCACTATACGCAGTCTTGGATAGATAGTGAAAATGATAAGTGATTACCTAGTGAGAAGATGAGAAGTCTAATTTGAGATCTTTTTAAGATAAAAATCATGGATTATAAGGTAAATTTAATATTAAAATGTGTCCTAACACCTATAAAATGTATATTATTGAGTAATTGATAGTCACCCTAGTGATAAATGTGAATATTGAGGCTAAGAAAGCTAGCAAGTGACTAAAGATAGTGAATACAAGTGTCAAGAGGAAGGATATTATTTAGGGAGGTATCTGGTGATTATCACATCTTTTTTAAAACCTCCCTAAGATTAATAATATGTGTTGAAACTTCTTAGTTTAGTTTTAAGTGGTCAAGTGAACTCATCAGTAAGAGGTAGTTTCAAGAAGGCTATTTGAAGTCTCTATGTGAACTTAAAGAAGAATGATGAAATTTAGGTGGAAACTTGTCCATAATATATTATTAACATTTTTTATACTTAATTCTCATAAAATTTAATTTTTTATCATATCTTTACACTTTTCCTTGTGACCTTTCCACTTCCCTTCTTCTCTCTCCTCTCACATGCTCAATAAATACAAGCATTTTTGGATTTTGTTAGGTAATCCACACTTGGTATGGAAAAGCCCTACTAGTTTGAATACTATATTTTCCTTTGAAATAAATATTTCCAATATAGTTTTTATCTCATAAACTTATTTTCTAAGAGTTTGAAGTGGTTCATAGTGAAATTCAAGTGATTAGTATATGTCCTTGCTTTCTCTTTACTCTTCCATGTTTGATGCAAGCAGTTTTCCATCTAACAGGTCACATGAAGTGTAACTAGTGTGTCTTTATATATTAAAGTGTAAGAATTATAATTATTATTTTAAATTTGACCTTTTATTCACTCAGCTTGAGTAGTATAAGGCATATCACCTCCATGTTTGAAATACATATGTTAGAGCAATCTAAGATGTTAAAACTAGTGTTGCGAGTCATGTTTCATAGTGAAAGTGTATGGTAGTCTAGTGGATATCATTCTAGTGTATCACCTATTTTTCATATGTTACTTTTCATGTTACTTATATCTCTTTTTATCCAAGTAATCAATTATTTTAGGTGATAAGTAGTCAAAGTCTAATATAGGGAGCTAGCCCTTAAACCTAGAGGTTTACCTTTGATATAGGCAACCCACAGGACTAGAGGTAATCCAATGTTTCACTAAATATAGATGAGGCTTGAAAAACCATTTATAAGTTTTAATATTTAATTAAAATAGTTTTGGCATGCCCGATGGGATAATTATCTCAATTACATCTTGTCAAGGTGAACGTTGGTCTTGACAACATAAAAGTTGCATATGGTGTTCTACTCATCATTTGACAACTCCATTCAAGGTAATATATCATTATAGACCAAGTTATATCATTCATGTATTCATACTTCATGGTCCTTAATAGGTCAACTACTAGTAGAGGTATTAACCCCATAAACCCACTCCTTCAACTTGAACTTCCTCTTGAAGTTCAACATTCTTAGCCTATCTTGACCTTTGAAGAACAAGAAGAATTTGAAAATGAATAAGATCAAGTGAAAAGTAACTTAAGGATAACATGGATAGGTACCATTCCTTCCCATCCTTTAACATTGAAAACCTTATCCACCTCATTGCATATGATGATATACCTCCTAATGCTACTAATAATGTTCCCACCTTCAATGGGAAAGGCCATGTCACCCCTAGTGATTATATTAGGGACATCTCTAACTTATATATCTTTCATAATATCACTAAAGTTAACAACGAAATTAGATTACTTACCATGTCTCTTAGAGGTAAGGCCCTTGACTGATATAGGACATTGTCAATAAGATGTATCACTACTTTAAATGAATTTGGGGAATTGTTAACCCAAAGGTTTGAGGATAAATTTGATCACACATCTCTCATTCATCAGCTTAATGTAATTAAAGAGGTCTTAAAGAGACTATGCATGACTTTAATGAGATATTTCAAAAAACTTGGTATAGGTAACCCCCTCCTTGAGACCACCTTCAAGTTTAAATTTCCATATATATCCAAGGGTTATTAGAACTAACATAGCCATCATTTTGTAGTCCATAGGTGGTTACACCTTACCCAAAGCTTATGCCGTAGCCATTAGAGATAAGAACAACCTAATACAAGCTGTTAAACACCCTACAAAAATCTTCATGCCTCTTTTACCCAAAATTTATTTTAATACTCCAAGTGTTTCTCAAATTCCAAATGCAAACACCAAGTTTAGAAATTCACCTAAGAAGGTAGAAGATACCATTAATTGGAAGGCAAGATCTAATGCCTTTGAGGCTCAACTTAGGTGACTAAATATGTAGTATAGAGTTAAATAAAACCCCTCCCCATATCCTTAAAAATTAAATAGGTTCATAACTCAATAATATTTCCAAGGGAGAGGGCAAGGATAGCCTGACTTCAATAAGCCACCCAATTCATTTAACCTAGCTTCTAATTTCAACACAAGAATTATGGTTCCAATCCATAGTAACATGGTCCAAGGAGAAGAATAGTAGAAATGATAATACATGGATACCAATGAATATGGATGACAAGAATTAGTTTATCATGGAGTATTTACCCCTCAATTGATAGTAGAAGATGAGAACTTCATATAATAAAATGAAGGATGGAATCCCCAAAGAGTGAATCTTAAAAACTTTCTAGTGAAAGATACATTTACCCTCAATCAGAATGCTTCAGTGGTAGCTAATACAAGAGTATAAAGGAAGGATTTGGGAGATGTTCATGGTGTTGACACAAGTCCATGTAATCCTCCTACAAGGCAACAAAGTGTGAGTCTAAGTGTGACAGTACCTAAAACTTTTTCACCTATTCAAAATTAGAATGTTGGAAGGGTAACTCAAAATGTTCCATTAACACAAGATCAAGGCACTTATTTTCCTTAAGTATGTAATAAAAGGTAAGTATTCCTATTTTTAACATTGTTGATTCTTTGAAGAGTGTTAAAAATAGTATATCACTTTGGGAAGTGTTTCACATGCCTGGTCAAAAGGAGATTCTTCAGGAGCAGTTATCCCAAATCCATACAAGTCCTTAATCATCAAGACATGGTGATATTTCACTCACTAATTCTCCCACTCAGATTTTTGAACCCTATTAAAAATCTTAAAATTACCCACCCGTCTACCTCACTCTCATTGTAAGAGATAATTTTTTTCACAATTACATTATGAAAAGTTGGACAAGTACATCAGTTATGCCAAAATTTATGGTAGATGAATTGGGTTTGAAATATGAACCATATAGTAAGGGAGTGCTTCAAATTTATGGGACACTAGCTAAGTTAGTGGGGATTTTCAAAGGTTTAGGAGTTTTTTTACATGATTGTACAAGCTTCCTAATCCTTCAAGATATAGTAGTGGTTGATTTGCCTACTCACTTTGGTATCTACCTCTAAATGGATTTCACAACCAATATAAGAGGATACCTCTTAATTGATTGGTCCTTATTTGCCTTCAATACAAAAAATGGAGTGAAGTTAACTATTAGAACTCAACCATTGGATAAGTTTCATATTGATTCATATGTAGAAGCAAGGTCTAATCTCAATTATACAATCAATGATCAAGATGAGTATGTTATGGATGATGGAGCATCATCTAATATTGAAGGTATCTCTAATATTTTATTAGATGAGTATGGTCTTGACACTTATGGTCATGATCCATACACTTTCATTAAGTAAACAAACCTTGACACATACATCATCCATGAGTAAGGTGATGGATAATTTGAGGTAATCATTGATAATTCCTTTCCACAAGATATTGAGGGTAATTACCTTATTAATATTCATGATGATTATGGTCTTAAAAGTATGGTATATTAATATAATGAGGAATACAATTCCATTCTACTTGTATAAGATGGAGGAGTATTTGAAGGTGATAGCCATGAAGATAAATATTATTTATGGCATCAGTTTTATGCCATAGTTCAATAATTTTAACAAATGAGTAATTCAACTCCCCCTCCTAAGAATAATGAATCTAATGGTAAGATTATTGATGATTCCCCTAAACATGAAGGAGAGAGTCTTATAAAATAGGAGAATGAGTCTCAAACCACTACCAAGAAGATTGTAATCATGAATAAATATAATGAGGCTAAGGTAGAAATGTGTGTGGTTGAGGAGTAGTCTCATCCTTAGTGTAATATTGAACTACTTTCAAACATGATGGAACAATAGGAAGAAAATATTGATGGTCTTATACATCAAGTATATCATGTTCAAGAAGAATGTAAAGTTGAGACAACTTTGATGAATCCCAATATTTATTTTGATGAGTATCAATTTAACATAATATAAGTCAAGAAAGATACAATTTCAAATAAGGTTCTTGGAGGGTCTGATGGTGCATTCATGAGAACTCCAAGTGACACACTTGTAATCAACAAAAGACCTAAATATGGTAAGTCATTTGATTATCTACACAAATAATTACTTATTAATAAGTATGCTTCACATGATGGATTTATTTCATAGATAAGTAAGGATGCAATAAGAACTATATTTGACCCTAGTTAAATTAATGGTGAACCAAACTTCACCACAAATGTTTGAGGTCTTATACATACTAGGATAGGTGTGTTTTGATTATGTTGTATGTGTTTTTCCCAAGTGTTCTTGAGAACATAAGTCTATTTATATTGGTGTCTTGTTTTATGTGTTGTTTCATATTGTTTAGTGTGTTTTGGTGTTCTTTCATAGGAATTTTAGTGTCAGTTCATTGTATAGGTGACTCTATAACCCAATAGATAGGAGAAGGCTACTAGTCTTTGGCATAGCTGGCTTGTCACCCTTAGGAAATCAACAAAATGTTGATTAATTTGAACTAAATTCTAATTAGGTAAACCCCATATATATTTAAAATAATTTATAAGGTCTCCTAGGTTAAATTTTTCATCAATGAGTTCACTTAATGTGTTTTTAGCCTTTCTCATATTTGTTATTTGTCCTTAGTATCATTTTATGTCATCTTAGGCCACTTTTGAGTCATTAAATGAACTTGTATGGTTTATAAAAGAATACAAGTGTTTCAAAATAATATAAAACATAGCATATTTCAGGTGCATGTTAGATATGGCAATTTTAAATTGAAAATTGTAGGTTTAATGTGGAAAATAGAAGACCATGTAGTTTTAAGTGGTTTTAGGTAGTTGTACAACATATATAATAATTATGGCACATGATAAGACTTCAAAAGTGTCTCTTTAAGTCCCCTCAACTCACTTTGATGCTTAGGTAGCTAGTATAGGTCAAAATTTTCCAAAAAATAACCTCTCTCTCATTACTCTCTTGGACAAACTAGAAAGGTCAACCAGTTTCAACTTGGTATAGATAAGAAGAGGTGAGTTATATAAAATGATTTTTGTGGGTAATAATACTATATATTTACTAAAACTTGAATTAAATATTTGGAGAATTATTGATATATTCTCTATGAACCATTTCTAATAATGTTAGCCCCTCTTTTCTGCATGCACATCCCCAACACCTCAATTTTCCTTCTTTGTTTGCATTGATTTAAATAATAAAAGTGTTATACATGATATTAGAGAGTTTGAAAATCTTCCTCAAATTATTTATAGTCTTTTTTAATGTGTGGACATCAAGGGATAATCAATAATTCCTCATATTTCTAGTAGAAGACTCCATTAGAGTTGTAAACTAGTGTTTCACCTATTATAGAGTTATTTTTAGGTAAATGGCTTGAGGATAAGAATATAATGTTTGATTTAAACATATGAGATTATGTATAATAATAATAATTATTCATTAATTCTTTGGTCTCAAGGGTGTCGTTATGAAACATAAATCCTAAGGTACTTGATGATGTTAGGGTGTGGAGCTAAAAACTTCACCAAGGAGCATTCATTATCAGGTTCAGGTCTACACAGACACCGGCGTCGGTCAGGAGCGACTAACGTTGGTCACAGGCAGTTGCAGAGATGCCGACGTCGATAGAAGGTCGGCCGACGGCGGTCTCAGACAAGCAGCAGGAACCGACGTCGGTTACCTGCGTGTCCAAAAAGCTATTTCCGTGGACAGAAGCGAGTGTTTGCATGATAAGTTTGAGTTGAAGTCTCGAGCTTGCGTCTCTATTATTGGCATTACTATTTTTAGAGCCCTTGTTCAAGTGGCTTAACTGCTTGTTGGGTGTACATGCTCAAGTCTCCTAATTCTATAATTAGATCTTCTTAGCTTTGTAGTAGTCTTGTAGTGGATTATTGTAGTTGGGTGAATTATTGTAATTCATTGTGTGAGAAGAACAGTATAGAATTGAATCAATCCAGGCTTGTTGGAGTTGATTGTTCTTGAGAGAGAGAGCTCTTGAGGAATAGAGATCTATTGAGAGATCTATACATCTAGGAGAGGTGTGGAAGAAAGAAGCTTTCTTCAATTGTATTCCTTTTGTAAAGAGTTTGTTAATACAAGTTTTCAGGGTGTTTTCTTGTATCTCTTGTTCTTGCTATTATCATTCTAATTACTTGTCAATCTAGTTTAATTCCATGTTTATTGCTGTCATAATTGTAATCTATTGTTGGATTGATCCCCCAACAAGTGGTATCAGAGCCTTGGTTACAGGTTTAGAGCTTGATAATTGGTATCAAAGTTTAGGTTCACTAACAGGTGTTTCAGATCTGTGTAGTGTGTATTGATTACAGGTTCTCATAGGAGTTTCTGCAGGGATTTCTATTTGAGTGGGAGAAGCAATGGTAGATGAAAGTAAATTGAGAATGGAAAAGTTCAATGGCAAAAATTACCAACACTGGAGATTGCAGATAGAAGACTATCTGTATCAGAAAGATCTCTACTTACCGTTAGGAGGTATTGCAAAGAAGCCCAAAGACATGGAGGATGAAGAATGGGAAGTTCTTGATAGAAAGGCTCTGGGTTCTATAAGACTGAGTCTAGCATCCACTGTGATATCCAATTTTTCACAGGAAAAGTCTATGGTAGAGTTGATGACTATGTTAGCAAATTTGTATGAAAAACCCTCAGCTTCTAATAAGGTATATCTTATGAAGCAGTTATTTAATTTGCATATGAATGAAGGTGGATCTGTTTCTACTCATTTGAATGATTTATATGGTATTGTGAATCAATTAAGTTTAGTTAACATAGTGTTTGATGATGAGATAAAAGCTCTTTTGATATTATGTTCTTTGCCTGAAAGCTGGCATGGCTTAGTAATGGCAGTAAGTAATACCTCGTCTGCATCAAATATTTTGAAAGTAGAGGATGTTGTTAGTGTTATCTTGAATGAGGAAATATGCAGGAAAAGCATAGAAGAGGCATCCAGGAACGCTTTAAGTTTTGAGAGCAGGGGAAGGCAGAAAGAGAAGAGCAAGAAAGGCAGATCAAGATCCAAATCAAAGGGGAAAGGCAGATCAAAATCCAGAAATGGCAAAAGGCCATAATGCTGGAATTATGGAAAGATGGGGCACATAAGCAGAGATTGTTGGTCAAAGCCTAAGGAGGACAACCAGCATGAAGGAAAGGAAGAAGCCAAGATTGCAAGTATTGCACAGGATGCTTTAATTTTCTCTCTACATAATAATATAGAATCTTGGGTATTAGATTCTGGTGCATCTTTTCATGCTACTCCTAACAGGGAATATTTCAGTGACTATATCCATGGAGATTTTGGAATAGTGTATCTAGGGGATGATGAGCCCTGTAAAATAATTGGTAAAGGTAAAGTGCAGCTGAAGATGCAGAATAGTAACACATGGGTGTTGAGAGATGTGATGCATGTTCCTAGCTTGAAGAGAAATTTGATCTCTACAAGAAAGTTAGGGGATGAGGGTTGTACAGTAACTCTCATAGCAGAATCTTGAAAGGTGACCAAGGGTGCACTTGTTATGGCCAGAGGTAAGAGAGAAGGTACTCTCTATTTATGTAATTGTGTTACTAACAAATCTCCTTCTGTATTATCTACTTCAGATCTGGACGCTAAATTATGGCACTCAAGGCTTGGCCACATGAGTGAGAAGGGGATGTCAATTCTTAAGTCTAAAGGTATGCTTTCAGATTTAAAATGCATAGATCTAGAGTTTTGTGAGCACTGTGTATTTGGAAAATAGAAAAGGGTTAGTTTTCTCAAAACTGGGTCTACTAAGAAGAGGCACAAGTTAGAGCTTGTTCACACAGACGTGTGGGGACTGGCTCAGGTTGCTTCCATTAGAGGATCACAGTACTATGTATCTTTCATAGATGATGTTACAAGGAAGGTATGGATCTATTGCATTAGAAATAAATCTGATGTATTTGATACTTTTAAAGTTTGGAAACCTATGGTTGAGAATGAAACAGGTAAAAGATTAAAGTGCCTGAGATCAGACAATGGCGGTGAGTTCTGCAGTCATAAGTTCAGAGATTATTGTTACATGCATGGAATCCATAGGCAAAGGATGGTTCCAAAGACACCTCAGTAGAATGGAATTGCTGAAAGGATGAATAGGACAATAATGGAGTGTGCAAGATGTATGAGATTGCATGTCAGTTTGCCCTTATAGTTTTGGGCACAAGCTGCTGACACTGCAGTGTACCTGATTAACAGAGGACCCTCTATAACTCTGGATGGTGGTATTCCAGAAGAGGCATGGACAGGTAAAAAGGTTAATCTCTCATATCTCAAAGTTTTTGGTTGTGAAGCCTTTGTACATATAGATAAGGAAAATAGAAAGAAGCTTGATGCTAAGTCTATGAGATGCACGTTTATTAGCTATGGCTCAGATGATTTTGGTTACAGATTATGGAATCTAGAAACTAACAAGGTAATCAGGAGCCGTGATGTTGTTTTCAATGAAAGAGTGATGTATTGTGATCAGCTAAGGAAGTTGAATCAATCTGAGCAGAGCAATGGTGAATTGGATGAGGTGAAAGTCCAAGATGAGCTCGCGGGAAAAAGAAATAATCACTTACAGGAAAACACAGAGACCGATGTTGGCAGGTTAGGAACCGGCATCGGCAGGACAGAAACCGACATCGGCCATACAGAGACCGACGTCAGCCGTACAGGTACTGAGGTCGGTCAGGTAGAACTGACGTCGGCCAATAACAGGTCTGCAGGTGACCGAGGTCGGTCACTGTCAGAGAATTTGGGTGGACAGCGTGTTGTGGATGAGTCTCAGACACCCATTAGGAGGTCAGAAAGGGTGAGTAAGCCTCCAATTAGATATTCTCCTTCTTTATTTTATTTATTGCTAACTGATGGTGGAAAACCAGAGAGTTTCAAAGAAGTAATACAGGTGGAGTCCAAGAGTGAGTGGTAGCGTGGCATGGTTGAGGAGTTGGAGTCCTTAAGAGAAAACCAAACATGGGATTTGGTTGAATTGCCGGCTGGTAAGAGAACACTTAAGAACAGATGGACCTACAGGTTGAAGGAAGGTGAGAATGGACAGATGAGATACAAGGCCAGATTAGTGGTAAAAGGATTTGCACAAAAGCCAGGTATTGACTTTGGTGGGATTTTTTCTCCTGTTGTTAAGATGACTTCTATAAGGGTTGTATTGTCTTTGGTTGCTTTCGAGGATTTGCATCTTGAGCAGCTAGATGTTAAGACAGCATTTCTTCATGGAGATTTGGATGAGGAAATCTATATGGAACAACCAGAAGGATTTGAGGTCAAGGGTAAGGAGAAGTTTGTGTGCAGGTTGAAGAAAAGCTTGTATGGCCTCAAGCAAGCTCCTAGGCAATGGTACTTAAAATTTGACAGGTTTATGACTGAGCATGGCTACAGTAGGTGTCAATCAGACCATTGTGTGTACTTCAAGAGATTTGATAACGGTAGATATATTATTCTATTGTTGTATTTAGATGACATGCTGGTTGCAGGGTCTCACATGTAGGATATTTCAGAGCTTAAGGTAAAATTAGCTCAAACATTTGCTATGAAGGATTTGGGAGCAGCAAAGAAAATCCTTGGCATGAGCATTAAGAGAGACAGGAAAAATCACAGTTTGATATTGTCTCAAGAAGATTATGTGGACAAGGTGTTGAAACGGTTTAATATGCAAGATGCTAAACTGGTAAGCACACCTTTGGCTAGACATTTTAAGTTGAGTAAAGAACAATGTCCTAATTCATATGATGAGGTAGAGTACATGAGTAAGGTTCCATATTATTCTGCAGTAGGGAGTTTGATGTATGTAATGGTGTGTACTAGACTGGATATTGCCCAAGAAGTGGGAGTTGTAAGTAAGTATATGGCCAATCTAGGTAAGGAACATTGGAAAGTAGTTCAGTGGATCCTTAGATATCTAAGAGGAACCAGCAGTAGGCACTTGTGCTATGGAGGTTCAGATACTTCTCTACATGGCTATGTAGATTTAGATATAGCAGGGGATTTGGATGGTAGGAGGAGCACTACAGGTTATGTTTTTACTGTAGGTGGAATGGCGGTTAGCTGGATATCTAAGTTGCAGAAGGTTGTTGCCTTGTCAACTACAGAAGCAGAGTATATTGCAGCCACAGAAGCTAGCAAGGAGATGATATGGATGACACGGTTCATGGATGAGCTTGGTAGGGAGCATGAGAGTTGCAGATTATATAGTGACAGTCAGAGTGCAATCCATTTGGCTAAGAATTCAGCCTTTCATTCAAGAACAAAGCACATATAGCTAAGGTATCACTTCATGTGACAGGTATTGGAAGATGGTGAGTTGAAGCTGGAGAAGATCCATACAGATAGGAATCCTGCTGATATGTTAACCAAGCCGGTTACAAAGGAGAAGTTGAATCTTCATTCAACTTTTGTTGGTCTTCATGATTGAGTTGAAGATGGAGGAGCTAAAAGATGTTGCTGTATAGGTACTGGTGCAGCTATTTATCTCCAAGTGGGAGATTGTTAGGGCGTGGAGCTAAAAACCTCACCAAGGAGCATTCATTATCAGGTTTGGGTCTACACAGACACCAGCGTCGGTTAGGAGTGACCGATGTCGGTCATAGGTAGTTGCAGAGATGCCGACATCGGTAGAAGGTCGGCCGACGGCGGTCACAGACAAGCAGCAGGAACCTACGTTGGTTACCTGCATGTCCAGAAAGCTATTTTCGTGGACAGAAGTGAGTGTTTGCATGATAAGTTTGAGTTGAAGTCTCGAGCTTGTGTCTCTATTATTGGCATTACTATTTTTAGAGCCCTTGTTCAAGTGGCTTAACTGCTTGTTGGGTGTACATGCTCAAGTCTCCTAATTCTATAATTAGATCTTCTTAGCTTTGTAGTAGTCTTGTAGTGGATTATTGTAGTTGGGTGAATTATTGTAATTCATTGTGTGAGAAGAATAGTACAAAATTGAATCAATCCAGGCTTGTTAGAGTTGATTGTTCTTGAGAGAGAGAGCTCTTGAGGAATAGAGATCTATTGAGAGATCTATACATCTAGGAGAGGTGTGGAAGAAAGAAGCTTTCTTCGATTGTATTCCTTTTGTAAAGAGTTTGTTAATACAAGTTTTCAGGGTGTTTTCTTGTATCTCTTGTTCTTGCTATTATCATTCTAATTACTTGTCAATCTAGTTTAATTCCATGTTTATTGCTGTCACAATTGTAATCTATTGTTGGATGGATCCCCCAACAGATGAAATCAAGTATTTCATTATAGGCATATTTAGGTCTCATGTTCAAACTTGAAGGAATAATTAAGATATGAAAGGGACATAGTGGTGTTTAAAGTCTTGAGTATAAATAAGACCTTATAAAATTACATGGATGTAATGAAATATTATTAGGATAATGAAAAGGTTCTAACCTTGTATATAGTCCTATATCTGATGTTCACTATAGGTAGTATTCAACAGTGGTCTGAGGGTATTCCAAATGAGATATACTAGTGTATGATGGATTGAACATGTTTGCAACATTTAATAATGTCTAAGAGTATAGATAATACCATTATGATAATGGTGAGGTCAATATGTGTAGTAAAAATTGATTTCAATTCTTGTAAGTTAGAAAAGATGCATTTGAGACAACTTACCTTATCTTATCTAAATCAAATTTTGCTCATACACTTGGTCTTTCCGTGGTGAAATGTATTAAGGTCTAGATAGATATATTAGTTTCCATATTGTAGATCAAGCCTATGGGTAATTATTTGATATAATAAAATGGTTATTTGATCAAGGGAGGGTGGTATTTGAGTGGTTAATAACTCAGACAAGTGTTGACCTAAAACACTTAGTAAATCACTATGTTGAGATGACTAAGATCAACCCAGCTTGTAGTGACCTATAATGGTGAGTGAGACTATGGTATCTAGGCATGAGAAGAGTTAAAAAAAATATGGAAGGATCTTAGTGACTTCAAAATGGAACTAAGGAAAACAAAATTAGTACTTAGGCCCTAATGAACATCTATAGAAACCCCACAATTTTCCAAATGGAGCATCTATAGTTTGAATATAGACCCATAGTGTTGATAGTGAGAAACTAGAAGTAAACCCTGTAAGCATATATATTCACTCAAGTTGTAAATGATACAATAATATCATAAGGATTATTATAAATTAATGTGGTACTCAAACATAAATTAACATATAAAGAGGCTATTTTAACTATCCATGATTGTCATCTACATGTGACATAGTCAACATAGTCTATGGGCTAGCCTAGGCAAGTAGAGAGAGACAGTTTGGAAAGTTGGTAAAAGTATACGATGGATATATCATAATAAAACCATTATCAAAGTGGTAATGACACATTAAAAAGTGCTCTCAAGAAGTAATATCTTAATCTATAATCATATCCAAGGATTTTAGGCCCAAACAAAATTATGTTCATAGTCCTCATAGTCTCATAAGTTTGTCTTAAAGATTTGAAGTATTGAGGACTCTAGAAAAAATATCTAGCCCTAAAAATTTTCATAGAAAGTGGTCAAGACATATTATATCCTCCCATTTTTTAACTTTATTTTGTGAAATATGAGATATTCCCTATTTTTTGTCTCGAATAGAGAGTACTCCCAGTGAAGACCACCCTACAAGCATAGTATGTAAATGGTGATAAGATAAAAGAGAGAAAAAGAGGCATTATATAAATGTGTGAAAATTTTAAATTAAGGTAATTTTTTTTAATCACTCACAGTCATTGGAAACCACTTAGAAGTAGTCATAGGCCTTCAAACACAGTCAGGCCTATTAGGCCTAGAATCAGGCCTAAGCCCTACAAGTGCCTAGTTCCATTTTCATGACCACATAACCTTCCTAAGCCACTTGAGATCATTAAATAATATTTATAAGGTTGATTAGAGTCATTTTTTTACAAATATTCACATAGGTTGGTTATTTTGACCTAATTTTATGATAGGGGTACTTAGAATGCAAGAGAAAGATCGAGAGGCCATTTTCAAATGCTCATACCTATACGAGCACATTGCATGGTACCTCAAGGATATAGGGGTAATTTAGGAGGGTAATTAAATTAATATTTATGGAATTATTTTAGATTTTTGACATTTGGATTTTATGAACTATCCTTGGGAAGGAAAACCTCCTAAAACCCTTGCTAGAACCTGATGGAGAAGAAATAGATAGAGATGCATTTAGGAGGGGTAATTTGGCATAGAAAGTGTTTTGGACTTGTTGAAGACTCTCTCACGATCCTAGATATCCATTTTTATGAAATAAAAAATGCATCATGTCTATAAATCATTCCTAACTTAGATAAGATAGATCATACTTACACTTACACTTCTAATTGGGGACACATTAGATAATCAAGAACATGACCAATATGGGGATCCACAAGACCTAATTAGGGGATCTCTTATCATAATACAAAATGTTATGGGGGATTTAAAATCCTTCAATCAAGCACAATCATATAATAACCTTATCTAGCTCATATGTTTTATATTCATTAAACTAATAGCAAGTAAAGTCTAATCTAGTGCTCACCAAAGCTTATGGTGCAAAGTGGGGGTAATAAATAACAAAAATAAAAATGCATAGAGGACATATACTCACATAAATGTATACAAAATCCTAATACATGGAAGATAATTAAAAATGCATATCTATCTAATGTTACAAGGGAGGAATAAAGTTAAGAATACTTACCTTTGAAGATGAACCCACCAAGCCTCAATCTCTCCCTTAGATAAGGTGTTTCACAAGAGGTTGTTATGGTATGTAAGGATGATAAGGATAAATTATCTATAGGTTACATAACCTATTAATGCATCTAAAATACTTCTTCACAATACAAGATATGTATCTCTAAATAAAGTATGAAACCCTAAGATTGTTCCTCAAGTAGAATAACAAATAAGTAGATGCACAATAAATATTACTTCTTATCCTCTATAAATAATGGAAAAATGAACTTGTATGTATAAGTGGATTTAACCCTAAACCCTTTCAGAAGTTTTGGTTGATAGGGTCAACCCAGACAACATTGTATAGTTATGGAAAAAAATTCACTAGGTCACGTGCTAGGTCAGTTGAGAGTTGACCTAGACCCTAAATGAATTTTATCCAAAATAGTACAAGGATGGCCAAGTCAACCTAGTACTATGAAAAATCAAAAGGGGTTTAAGGCTAGGAAAAGGGGGACAAAGGGTAGAAAATGACTAAGGAGTGTGCAATAGAGAATAACAAGCTTTAGTGAATGATTTTTAGGAGATAATTATGTAGATAACAAATGGAAAAAGGGATAATAATCTTGTGAAGCACCAGTGGTCTACCCACCCCTTTCTCGATGCACCCCTTAAGACATGTACTCAAAGAAATTAAGACTTGATGGGTTCCTAAAAGATAAAGAGCATTAGTAAGTGATAAAATTTTGAAAATATTATGTGTATACATATGACCCACTCAAAGCTTATCATTGTCACATGAGTGCAACACAGTATGGTGATTTAAGAATAGAACATGATAACACATAACTTTGATGTTAATGAAAGTGCATTAAGGAAAAAATAAGATAAATGAAAGGATAGAATTGAAAAATGCATACCTTTACTTACCTAAGTGTTATAGCTAAATAAGGATACTGAAAGATAATTGAAGGCATATAATGTGAAGAACATTAGGTGAACCTATATAGGTTATTGCAAAAAATAGCCAAAAATTGAAATTTTTGGAATATAAGCATATACTATGGAAAATATTATCTAAAACATCATGATTACATAATATTTTATGGTTTGAAAAATGGGTTAGTAAAAAAAGAGATATGAGCCAAACAAAGAATCTGATGGTAAATATTTGAAAGGTAAAGAATTATGAAAAGTAAGTTTTAAGTAGGGTGAAAGGGAGGTCATTTGGTTATTTTTGACTTATTTGTGAGAGAAAAACAGCTTAAGATACCAAATGAGAGGAAATAGAGCTAAGATGGTAAGGAGACAACAACTAAAATAAGATGAATGCAACGGGTGTAGCATAGGTAGGCAACTAAAAATCTTGAACTTTTTTTTAAATATTTTATTGAATTAAGTGTTTTATAAAAATTTGTAATTTAGAGAAATTATATGGACCAAACTGAACTAAAGAAAGATGATAAGGGTAGTATAAACCAAAAGGAGAAATGGGTTGAAAGGGGTTTAATTAATAACTATTAAAAGGCATTTATTATAGGCAAGGAAAGGGGTTGGTAGGCAGAACCAACTACGTCAACCTAGTAGGCTAAAAACGTGAAATCTACACTACTGACTTAATAGGTGTGTTGACTTAGATTATTTTACATGATATCAACTTAGTACATTATTATTGACTTATTAAAATAATCCACTCTACCAAATTACTACTAAGGGGGGAAATTAAAGGGTTGACTTAGTTGGTTAAGTCAACTTGGTCAAAATGAAGAAAATTTGGTCAACCTAGTGTTTGACTAAGTGACTAGAATAGTACAAAAATACATGAAAGAGGCTGAAATAGTGATAGAAAGGACTAAAATGCTTGATTGAGTAATAAAATGATTGAATATGATAAAAATAGGTCAAATTTATCAAAAATGGATAAATTAAATCAAATTAGGCTTATTTTTGTTAAAATTTGAATAGAATGTATTTTGATTATAAATGACATGGAAATATAATACATCTTTTATTGTTTGAGTGTTGTAGGGACATCTAAGATTTTATAGATTGGTGGATGTGGCATGGATCCAAAACCTCTTTGAGTGATTGATAGTTGAAGATTGATTAGGATTTGTTATATTAGGATTAGGAGGGATTATGGATATGTGTTGAATCTTGTTGAGTTTTAATATGATAATCATGATCTTGGGGGCCTAGGGATTTATATTGGAGGTGTATGGGGATACCATTAAGGTAGGTATCACTCCAAAGGATTTCCATGTGATTATTAGAATATTGATAGGAGGTATGCTCATGATTATAGAAGTACCAGATGGATAGGAGATGAGATCTTTAGCCATATGGGTGACATGATCGAATAGGATATATCTTGGGTTGAGAGTTAGCTTATTTGACATTTATACATCTTAGACTATATATATCTATAAGGTAGTTATATGACTTTTGATAGCATGAGTGTTGTGTCATGAGTGAAATGGTAAGGTAATACTATAAATGATAGCCTTATGTTAGACTATTTTCAAGCATAAGACACTTTATGATTTATGTTCTATCATCTAGGTCCAACTTATGCATGACATGTATGGGATGTTGTATAGAGGGAAAAATACCATAGGACTAAATAAACTACATAAAGCTAAGGGGGAGTGGAGGATTGGGGCCACCAATTGCTAAATGAGTGATTAGATTATAGTATGAGAGAACTGGATAGGTTGAGCATGACAAATGGATGATAGAAAGCATATAGATGTGGATGTAGGAGTGATAGAGGTACCACTATCAGCACCATAGTAGGAAGAGTAGTGATCACCTTAGTCACATCATTGATTAAGACATTGATATCAAGAGAGATAGATATGGTGGTCATCCTAGATGACCCATCAGGTGGACCAAGATAGATTTGGGAGATAGAGATACCACTTAGGCGTAGCCTAAGATAGGCACAAGTGGTGACCCTAGGATTTTATTTTGGGAGGCAACCTATAAATGAGGTATTTAGAGGATTCACTAATGGAGAGATTACACTTAATGGTCATGACAATGATGAGATTACAATAGGTAACACTCAAATAGGTAATAATATATGGTTTGAAATTTTCTTAATTTATTTGAGATAGATTATAGATATATAGATTTTTGAGATATATCTATGATATAACATCTATCTAGTTTGAATTTTGAAGATCCTATGGAGGAGGATACCAGATGGGGATCCTATGTGATGGGAGCACTCCATGATTTATTTGATAAAGTATTGACACCATATGACCCTACAACACTAGAGGATCTTATTATAGTGCCTACCTTAGAGAGTTAGTTTAGACTAGTAGGAGAGGCTATGAGGTGAGTATGAGCATGTAAGGAGTAGCCATAGCCACCAATAGGAATGGTAGTGGGAGAGGCATAGGCATGGTAGGCATTAGCTTAGGAGAGAGCTATGCATATGGCTAATATGACCTAGTTAGCATAAGTACATGCCCAACTAGCATAGGTACATGCATAGGTAGTGTTGATACAAGCCCAAGTGGCTAACCTATAAGGATATGTGATAGGTTTGAGATATCAAACATCTTTAAAATGTACTAATTAGAGGAGACTTTGTAAGGAATCTATGGGTAATATGGCTATGCCATGAGATAGATAGGATAGAGCCTAGTCGTAGAGATAAGATGATGTATATTATTGTACTTTGTAAAAATGCATGATATATATAGATATCTTATTTTGAAAGTTGGATGTTGATCTTATGTGTTTGTATGCTAGTTGTGGGTGTGGATAATTTGATATATTTCTTTCTAGCACATGCATTTATCTTTGATTCTATATTCTATAGTAAATTTATGAGTTGTGGTTTCTTTTCTAGCATTATGTAGGACACATACATGGTTAAAAAGAAATAGACAAAAAATATTTTTACTAAGTATAATTAATAAAAAAAATGTACTACATATTATTTCATGTTGGGAAATGTGTAATAAAAAGAAAATAACTAAGTATAAGAGACCAAAGGGATGGTAAAGATGGTAAAAAGTTTTTTAAAACCAAGAGAAAGATTGGCACCAAATTAAAACAAGTATAATCACACTAAATCACATTGGGAAGTATGAAATTAATGTAATAAAGTGGAAAGCATGTGAAAGAAAAAATGGTAAAAAATAAATCAATGAGGTTATTCAATCATACTAAATCATGTTGGAAAGTTTAAAGGATAAACAAAATTGGAAAAATTGGTCTTAAATTAGTCACACTAATTCAAGCTAGGAAGCATAAAAAATTCAATAAATGGTTAGATTCCTATAAGCAGTCAAAAAATAAGAAGATAAAATTGAAAGAGTAACAAAGTAGGCATAAAACATAATAAATTTTACTTACAAGAGAAAGTAGGTAGCACTAAAATATTATTTTGGTTCTCCTTTTCTAATCTACTAGCCTACCGCACCCCAATGGACCTTGGCTCTATTGTGAGGCCAATTGTGGAGTTTGATCATTTAATAGAAGAAGGAGATGTGCCTTAAATCACATATTTTAGTGTGATTTGAATTTTAGTAATTTTAAAATATTTTTGCCTTTTGTATCATTGAATTTTTTTAAATGATTTGGATTTTGAATGTTTTAAAGGATTTTTAAGATTCCTCCTCCATATGGACTTAGAATGACCAATCATGAGATATAGGGTGATACACATGAATTATCTTTAGGTTTTGGATGAAGGAGGTTAAGTAACTAAAGACAAGACTGACTAGAGCACTTAAACTTAATAATGAACTAGCATGCTATCTCAAGTCTCAACCATGTATATGTTTAGTTTGTGAAAAGGAAATAAAGGGAATAAAGGAGATCCAAAGTGGACCAGTGAAAGGAGATTATAATGAGATTAATTTGTTGTTAACTGATCACATGGTAAATAAGGAATGACTAAAGGGAACTAGGTTTGTATAACCAAGTCACAAAGATAATTATTTGTGTATATAGAGATAACAAAACAAACAATCATGAAAATAGAATAAGTGAATATTTTAAGAAATAAACTTAAGAAGAAATAGAGATAAATAATAAAATCAAACATAAATGACATTTTAAGCAATATAAAGCAAAAAATAAAAGGACACCATGTAAGGTAGATAAGAGTTTGACACAATGCCAAATGATATAACAAAATAAATAAAGATAAAAGTGGAGTGCATGTCAAATCCAAATGAAAATTTAAGAACACCATGCATGTGTTCATAATTATTTATATATTTTCCCACACACATTATCCAAAACATCTAATAAGTCTCTATGATGTTGGATGTAAACTATAGCTAATGTCTCATCTATCTTTAGTGAAAACTAGGAAAATACTTCACATCTAATCTCCTCAATATAAAAGGTGAGAATTCTTGATGGATCATGATAAGGAGGACTATCAGGTAAGGGATTATCATAAGAATTCATAAGAGTAGTTTCTATAAGAGATGAAGGGATAAAAAAATATATACTTAGCTAAAATAGGAGCAAGAATGGGATCTGAAGTGGGTTATACTGAGGGAGGGATAGGGTCTATAGAAGGCTAAAAGAGAGTTACATGCATTTCAAGGATAATTAGGCTATAGGGGTCATGGTACCTAGAAAATTAATATGGCCTAGTCATAACATGATCCACAAGTATACTCCTATGAGGTTATTTAGAAACTAGAGGTGTTTGCACCATCTCTACCCTATGATAAAGAGGAAAATTTCTAAAATTAAGAACTATATATGATGTAATATAGGAAGATGTACTAAAATACTGAATCTAAGAGGAATAATAATGGATGATCCCAACATCACGAGCCTAAACAATACCTCCTAATAATGGATCATCTAAGGAATAACCATCATTGTAATAAGGTGTATGAAGATCAATGATGCAGGTAGGGATGACATTGTTATTTGTTGAGGTATGATAAATGTAATGTAAATTTTTAGCTAAGACAATGGGGATGTCATCATAAGGTGGTTTTCAAGAATGAGGTTGCAAAGAAGCAAGAAGTTGAGAGATGAGATGAGGTGAGAGATCAAAAGTTTTAATCTTATGGTTGAACTTGTTAGGCTCATCATCACAAAATCTAGGAGGTTAGGGGGGATATTCTTAATGAGTTTAGGATGAACCTTGTAACCTCAAGTGGAATTTATGGGAAAGTTGAATCATTGAGACTCATGAAATAGAACACTAGGCAAAGGTTCAAGAATAAGAATTTTGAAGACACCACGGACTTGGAATTATTCTAAATTTTAAGGGTTAGTGTCACCTTGAATCTTATAGATATCTCAATTATGAGGAAATTTAATGCATTGGTATGATGAAGAATCAACTACTCTCATAAAATGTGTCTATAGCCTACAAATTAGAATGTTGTAAGATAGAGGAAAGTTAAATATCATCACCTTAATATGAATGGTGATAGGTGGGATGGTAATGGGAAGCCACAAACAACCCAAAGGAGGTATTTGCTTTCAATCAAAGACTTGACATGTGTTGCATGTGGCTTTGAGATTTCATTTAAAATATCTAAGGGTTTTGATAAAATCAAGAGAGGCAACATAGTTGCCAAAACCCTCATCAATCAAGGCATGATTGACCTAGATATCACCAATTTAGACACTAATGAATAGATGAGGATCATCCACACAAAGCATAATCTCATCAAGAATCATAGAAGTGATGGGAAACTTGAGGGAAAGAGAAGTGTCTATTATTTCATCAACATGTATGGACATATCTTCATATTGTTTCAATATGCTATCTTCAAATCTAGATAAGGTTGCTTCATGTTCTACTAGGGGAGGATGAAGGATGTTTATTTCAAACAAAAGTTGGATGAGATAGATTTGATGACATGGAGAGGTTTGCATAAACACAAGAAATGGAATTAGGGATGAGAGCTTAGTGAGTTCTGTGATGGAATCCCACTCATCATAACCCATAAGAAGGTTATTAGAAATATGTGCATAGTGTTGAAGGAAGTCCTCAAAATAAAGAGTTAAACTACATTATAATTTATGTTGATAAGAGGTAGAAGGTTTATAACAATGTGTTAAACTATGTTGATAATATGAAGTAGTTGATGTAGGTGTGGGTTCAGAATTAATAGAAGTGTTAATAGAGGCTTGAGTATCATTAGTGATAGGTAAAGAAGATGGAAGGATGGTAGAAATAGTATGATAAGTTTCATCCAAAGGAGGAGTTATAATTGGTTCATCAAAAGTTATAAGGTCATATTTCCCCAAATCATTTAAGTGAGTTGGAGAATAATCTTGGATAACATTAAATGTGTGAGAAGACAATGGAGATGTGTATATGGATTAAGGATCAATGAAAGAAACCACCCTTCACATATTAGACATATTAACCACATTATTTATTGGTTTTGGGTCAATAAGACTATCAACATTATTAGTGGAAGGGGTGGGTTTGTTTAGTTATCTTGGTGATTTAGAAGAGGATATTTATAGATGGCTAAATGAGCATTATCTTCATTCAAAGCTTGATATTTAGTATTAGTTTCATGGTCTTTGAAATTAATGTCATAGGCTTGTTATAATTCACAAATGATAGGATCATGATAAAAAATGAGACCAAGAAGAAAATACATAACCAAATTATGAAGAAGCCTATATGTTTCATGAGAATGACCCCAACTAGAATGAAACCAATAACATTTACTAGGATCATACCAAGATTTAGGATGAGTGAGATCGATTTCTTGTGGTAGATGCCTAGGTAAATGTTTGAGTAATTTAGTTAAGTATAAAAATTTGTGAATGTTTATTTTATTATGTGAAGATAAATGAGGACTGGTGAATTGTTAAGGAGGGGGAACTAGTTCTAGAGATTGGTTAGGAACAATAGCTTGAATAGTGTGAATGGTGTCATAAGAGTCTATGACATCATCATTGGTAGGATGATGATTCTTATTGATAAGTAATATATGAGGACCTACATAAGGTTGGGGTGTCTCAAATTGATGCATAAGGAAATATTTATGTTTATCTTGGTCCATATCCTCCTCTAAAGTATGTGGAGAGAGAGTGTAGACCCAATATTACAACTTGGGAAAAAGAGCATTGGTAAAGAGATGGAAAAGGTTTTCATCGACCATGTTATGTTCACATTTGGTGGATAATGTTTTCCACCTTTTAACAAAAGCTTGGGTATTTTAATTTTCAAGTTGGTTGTAATTGATAAAATGGGCCAAGGTATTCTTAGGAAGATCACTAGTTCGGAACTCTTGGACTAGAGCATTTACTAAATCTTCTAAACTAGTAATAGAATGAGTTTTATGTTGATTGTACCAATCTAAAGCATCACCCATAAGATTTTTAGCTAATATCTTTGTAGTAACAAAGGTATTTAATTTAAACCAACCATTATATAGATTTCCAAATTTTTATAGATGAAGAGTAGGATCAGTTGATCCATTGTAAGAAATGGTAAGGGTGATACTTACTATACCGATATTAGAGATTGGAGATGTAAGAGGCTCATTTTCAATATGCTTAATTATCTTCTTGATAAAATGAGGTTGAGGGATGAAATTACCATGGGAATCCTAAAGAGGAGGTGGGGAAACATTTTGATTATGCATGCCCCATGGCATCTATTGAGGGTGGGTTTGAAGATGGATAAGGTGGTTTTACATTTGCATCATTTAATTTTTATTATGAACTTGAAAAGTATTCATTTGATTAAGAATTTGTAATAAAATTTGGTGGGTTTGATTTGTATTATTGGTATTATTTAAAGCATTAGAATTAGCAATAGTGGCTTGGGTACTACTATTGGTGTTGGTAGGAGCTTGAGAATATTTTTTAGAATGTGAGGCACTAGTGGAAAAATTTACTTGTGTAGCAAAAGATGGACTAGTGAAGAGATGAGAAGAGGAGTCACTATAATCATGATTACCATGGGTAAAAAATGATTAGTGGAAGAATTAAGGATAACAGGTCTTGGAAGAGGCCCACTAGATGTATAACCTACCATGTTAGTGGAGATACTAGGCATGGAGGTAGAAGAAGTCATGGTATGATTAGGGGTCAAAATAAAGGGAAGAGGTTGAGATTCAAATAAACTTGTATCCCCAAATCCATGTGAGAATGTGGGAGAAGGTGAATCTAGATCTTCAACTTAACCACTAATCATGAGATGGTAAATGGTAGAAGGATCCTTTCCTTGATGTTGAGGAAATTTAGAGATAAAGAAGAGAATTTTAGGGGTATACTATAATTCAGGTTGATATTCAAGTGAGAAAAGAGGATTACATAATGAAGAGGAATTAGGAGGGGTCACATAATTAATTATTTGAGTGGCTATATGAACATTAATCTCATCCAGGAGAGGAGATCTAATGTGATTATGGGATACCCTATGAGGGTTGGTAAGACTCATCATATCCATTAAATTCAACTTAGTGTTTGTATTCAAATAGGAAGTTAATGATGAAGGGAAGGGATTAATAAGGTAAGAGTGATGTGAAAGAAAGGAAATATAAAGAGGTAGATAAGATTACAAAGTCAACTAGATCAACCTAGTACAAAAAATAGGGGTTAAAAACTGAGAAAATAGGGATATAGGGTCAACTAAGTTGACCTAGCTCTATAACATAGATACAAAATAAGAAGTAAAAGATATGAAGTTGATAGGGTTGACCTAGTTCTATACCTGGGAAGTAGAAAAGATTACTATGTCAATAGGGTTGACCTATTACTACAAGCAGAGGAAAAAAACAATCTATAAGAGATTGTGTCGAGTCGAATGACTATGTACTAAAATAGGAAAAATTTCACAAGTATTTTTTAAAGCAAATAATGAAGAGAAACACACAATCAATGGGTTTAATTAAGATGATATAATTGAGTCACACGCCATAAAACCTTGTACCAACATTAGCCAATGCAAGTTTTTGTAATATAACATACAATTGAGCAAAGAGCAAGAAATTAACTTGGAAATTAAATGTTAACTAAGTGGTCATATTGAATTTTTTTAGATTATTAGAGTATGATTTTAATATGTGATAGGGATTTGGATGTAAGCAAGGAACTAGAAAACAATATATAGATGGTTTTAGTATGTTTAGGCTAAAAGGAATCTATGTTGTCAATGGTATTGGATTGGTATTGGGGCCTACACCCTTACTTCACACAATAAAATTATAAGGGTGTCAAGTGATTTGCTAATATATACCATTAACCATGTGTTTATACTTGACTAGAAAAATATGTTAGCTTCCCCCTTGGTGATGAAATCCAAGTAGGTAAGCCTTGGTTAGGTAATTGTTTAAATACATTTTAAGATTATGTGATTTGGTAGTGTGTGAATAAAATATAAAAATATTGAAAATAAATGTTATATTGAACAACCACCTAATTAGACTATGTGATATATTCTAAGTATGCAAGCAACTATGAAAGTGTGAGCTAATTAATAGAATATAATTGTTAATTCCAACTTTAAAACACAATATAGACTTAGTTTAGATGATAGTGTATGTAGAGATTATATAATAGATTTGATAGTGTCACTAATTTAATACTAAAGTAGGGTTATATTAAATAAATGCGTCGATGGTGTTGACCTTGTTTTCTAGATAGAAGATAGGATATAAAACTAGGTCGATAGAGTGGACCTAATTTTTTATATAGGGATAGTTTTAAAGATTGTAAAATATAAAAAATAGAATTGTAATGAATAAAAAAATGATAGAGAAGGATAGAAACGAACCTTGGTGGGTTATAGGATGTAGAGGAAAATGATATTACTTTTAAAGTACCTTGATTTATACTTGAAAATTTTGCCAACTGTGTTGACTAGGTCGAATTAGCTCTATAGTTCCCTATTTGCTAAAACTTGTAAAGAATAATATGTTGGTAGTGTTTACCTATTATGTTTTATATAAGTCTAGAAGTGTACTATGTTGATAAGGTCGACCTAGTAGCATGTTCTAGAAGTTTATAAGTGTAATATGTTGATAAGGTTGACCTAGTAGCTTGTTTTATAAGTCTAAAAGTGTGTTGTATCGATAGGGTTGACCTAGTAGACTTTACCTAATGAAAAACCTACAAAAATAGAACATAGCCATATTGATTTGACTATGTGTTAAACCTATGCAAAAAAGATAGAACTATACCTACATTGTCAACCCAGTATCATAAATATAGACAAATAATAAATAAAATGGTAAAATAATGAAAAATGTGAAATTTGAAATAAACTTGTAAGGGTTAGATTCAAATTAGGTTCATTAGAATGTATGCAATCAAAAATACATCATGTCTATAAATCAATCCTAACTCAGAGAAGATATATCATACTTACACTTCCAATTGGGGATACATTAGATAATCAAAAACATGACCAATATGGTGATCCATTAGACCTAATTAGGGGATCTCTTATCATAATACACAATGATAGGGAGGGTTCAAAATCCTTGATTCAATCACAATCATGCAATAACCCTAGATAGGTCCTATGTTTTATATTCACTAAACTAATAACAAATAAAGTCTAATCTAGTGCTCACCAAAGCTTGTGGCAGAAAGTGGGGGTAATAAACAACAAAACTAAACATGCATAAAAGACATATACTCACATCAATGTATATGGAATAATAATGTATAGAAGATAAATACAAATGCATATTTATATACTCTCATAAAGGAGGAATAAATTTAGGAATACTTACATTTGAAGATGAACCCATCGAGTCTCAATCTCTACCTTGGCCAAGGTTCTTTGTAAAAGGTTATTGTGGTATATAAGGATGAAAAAGATAAATTATCTCTAGGATATACAACCTATCAATGAATCCAAAATAATTCTCAACAAGACAAGATCCATATCTCCAAATAAGGTATGAATCACTAAGCTTGCTCATTCATTAGAATGGTGGATAAAAAGATGCACAATAACTCTTACTTCTCTTCTCTAAATAATGGAAAAATGAACTTTTATATATAGTCAAATTTAACCCTAAACCCTTCCAAAAGTTTTAGTTTATAGGGTTGACCCAGTTGACCTAGTATAGTTATGGACAAAAATCCACTGGGTCATGGTATAGGTCGACCAAGAGTTGACCTAAACCCTAAATTAATTTTACACAAAAGTACAAGGTTGACCCAATCAACCTAGTATAATGAATAGTCAGAAGGGGCTTAAGGCTAAGCAAAGGGGGATAAAAGGTATAAAATTACTAAGGAGTGTGTAATAGAGAAGAACAAGCTTAGTGGAATGGTTTCATGAGACAAATGTGTAGATAACAAGTGGAAAAAGGGACAATAATCCTGTGAAGCACTAATGGTCTACCCACCCATTTCCTATTGTACCCATTAAGGCATGCACTTAGATATATTGAGACTTGATGGGTAAATTAAAGATAAAAAACATCAATACATGATAAAAGTTTTAAAATATTATGTGTATACACATTTGGTTTATACCATCACTTGTATGAATAGGGTAAAATCTAGGTTTTTTTGTGTTTTATAGGTACAAAAGAGAATGAAAAAGTGATAAACACTAAAATATTTCAATATATACTTATTATAACTCCCTAAATTCATTTCTCACTACATATAATCATGAAAATATGTCTGCTACATAGTTCACTATAGGTAGTCTTAGATAGATAGTGAAAATGATAACTGACTACCTAGTGAAAAGATGAGAAGTCTAATTTTGGATCTTTTAAAGGTAGAAATCATGGATTATAAGGCAAATAGACTCTTAAAATGTGTCATAAAGCATATAAAATGTATCTTATTAAGAATTTGATAGTCACCCTAATGATAAATGTGAAGATTGAGGCCAAAAGAGCTAACAAGTGACTGTAAATAGTGAATATAAGTGTAAAGAGGAATGCGATCATATATGGAGGTATATTATGACTATCACATATTATTTATACCCTCCTTAAGATATTACATATGTTTCAAGATTTCTTAGTTTATTTTTAAGTGTTCAAGTGAACTCATCACTAACTAGTAGTTTCAAGAAAGCTATTTGAAGTCATATGCCAACTTGAAGAATAATAATGAAATTTAGATGGATACTTATCCATGATATCTTCTTGACATATTTTATACTTAATTATTCTAAAATTTAACTAGTTATCATAGCTTGACACTTGTCCTTTTGACATTTCCACTTCCCTTCTTCTCTCTCCTCTCACATGCTCTATAAATGTAAGACTTTTTGGCTCTGGTAAGGTAATCCACACTTGGTATGGTGAAGTCCTACTAGTTTTAATACAATATTTTCCTTTTAATTAAATATTTATAATATATATTTGATCTAAACTTTTTGTCTAAGTTTGTGAAGTGGTGCATAGTGAAATGTCCAGTGATTGAGATCAATCCTTGCTTTCTCTTTATTCTTCCATGTTTGATGCAAGTAGTTCTCCCTCTAATAGGTCACATGAAGTGTATCTAGTGTATTTTTTTATCTTCAAGTGTAATTAGTAGCATTAGTGTTTTCAATCTAACCTTTTATTCACTCACCTTGAGTAGTTCAAGGCATATCACCTCCATGTTTGAAATAATTATTTTAGAGCAATATAAGATGTTGAGACTAGTGTTGTGAGTCATGTTTCATAGTGCAAGTGTATGGGAGTCTAATGGAGATAATTATTTTGTATCAAATCAATTTAATAGGTTAATTTTAATGTTATTTCTATCCCTTTTCATCCAAGAAAGCAAGTAGTGTAGGTTATAAGTATTCAAATTCTAATCTAGGGAGTTAGCCCTTAAACATAGAGGTTTACCTCTACTATAAGTAACCCACAAGCCTAAAGGTAATCCAATGTTTCATTAAATATATATTAGGATTTAAAAACCATCTCTAGGGTGAAATATTTAGTGACAACATTAACTTGGACATGAATATATATCATTCTCATTATATTTAATAGAGTGTTTGATTTAACTTTTAAAGATTTATGGAGTTTAAGCCCTATGTTGTTAAAGGGTCTAAGTATATTAAATTATGGTAGAAATATACAATAAATAAATACACTAATTTATGTAAGAATTGACCTAATCTTATATTTATAAATATAAAAATTAATAACACAAGTAAGTACTTAGCTAGAAACTGACTAAGATAAAATATCTAGAGGCTAAAAATTGGTGTGGAAGAAAGATTTTAGTGTCACAAAAAAGGTCCAAGTGTCATAAACCCTCTTGGATAATAGTTTTATTCATTGGAAAATATCATGAAGTGATAGTATCCTATTTTAATTACTAATTTCCTTTCTACATAAAAATATTTGGTCTTCTAGGTACACCTCTGACTAAGTCTAACCTATATGTACTTGTGTTGATGAGCTCTGATTCACTATCTACATTATGTTTTGAGATTATTTATGAGAAAATACTATAAATTTATGTTTTTATGGTATTGAAATGGTAAAAGTATCAAAAGTGTGATTTTATCTAGCTAGGTCATACATCTTAACACCCCAAAATGTTGACATTTACCTACATACCAATACTCTAAGGAGTGATCAAACATGATGTAGTTATCCTATTTAAGTGATTGGTGAAAGTGCAAGTGAATGATATTATTTATGTCGAATTAATTTCTTTGAACGAGGATTGAGACTATAAATCTATGTATTTTGGGCTTGGGATGATTGTATATGACTATATGTAGAAGTAGGTAGAATAGGGATCAGTAACCTTGATTATGCACAACTTGTTCTAAGCTTATTTGTGTATTTTGTATCTCATTTCCATCGAGTGGATAAAGGGATAAAATTCTTATATGTATACTAATTTAGTGCTTTTTAAAGGTTTGAAATAGGTCTAGGCTAACCCTAGGTGCCTTAGGAATTGAAAATATATCTATTAGGGTTAGAAATTGGAAAATTACATTAGCACTAAAAGTGGGACACTAACATGGGGTGCTAGTGTCCAAATTAAAACTCTAGTATATAGGTGGTATAACTTGAGGAACTAGGGGATTGAAACCTTAGGGGATGGTTTGGGAGTGATTTTGAGATGTCTAGGGATGTGTAAAGGCCTACACAAAATCTAGATAGGTGTCAAAAGAGTTACTAAGGTAAGTCTAGGGCTAATTTAGGGATGGGTGGTCTCAATTGACACTCATTTCACTCAAGTGACATTTTATATGATTAAATTTCCCCCTCCTTGTATTCTATAAATGTATCATTTTAAAAATAACTAGGTTAAATTGAAAAAAAAACATGCTTGGACTTACCTATGAGGTAACGTCACGAATTTAGGTCTAAGTGTGCAAAGCATGCTCCATTATGTATCCTATGAATGAAACATGGATGAAATTAGTCCTTACTTATGAGATATAAAAAAAATATAAAATTAAGTAAATAGATAAGAGATAAAGGAAATGAATGAATACACCTCATTAGGTACATGAACTAATGCACAAACCTAGTGATATCATGTGTGTGTGCATGTAGATAATGATCAAATGGTCAATAAATTTGACTAACTTGATGGATTTATCAATCCCCATGTGTGGGTGGATCAGTAACTAAATCCATTTTTGACTTCATCATTACCCACCCCTACTTAGTTGATTGTACACTATGAATAACTTGGATGGGACTGATGACTTATCTAAACCTCCTATGTAGGTGGCTCAAGAACTCAAGTATGATATGACTCCATCATTTTATGCCCATGTATAGTAAATGCATCTATAATTAAAAATATTCAATGTAATTTTCACTATGTAAGATAGCCCTAGAGACATCTAAAAAATATAAAATTAAAAATTGCCAAGGGGTCTCTCGAGCACTCAAAAATGGAGCTTAAGAAGTATGTGGAAATCCCAACCATTACAAATAGAGTAAGGCATAAATATAGTGTGGTACCTAGTAAAAATAGTTTTTGAAGTATACAATGTATATAATGATATGTACTTTTCCATTCCATCTTATATGAGCTAATGTAAAACTGATCATGAGGAAACAATGTGTTATGCACATGCCCCTAATTTTGATATCTATGTATATGTATATGTATTTTGAATTGAGTTTTAGAAATTTCTATTTGTCTATCTGAAATTGAAATGGTAGTGATCATGTCATGCATGATGCCCCATATTTTAGTAAACATGGTATGATTATGGGTAAAACTAAGCATAAAATGATCATATATGATAACCTATGATTGAAATAATTTAAATCTAGGCTATGATTATTATGTCATTTTATCAAATTTATATTTTCTTGTTTTGGTCTATGGGATAGTAGTGAACCACATTAGTGTCATTATAAGCTTTTTATTTACAAACTAAAATTTATCTATGTATAACTATGCTTTCTTAATTTTTATCTCTATTATTTTGTGTCTACATGCTAAAAACTATACTCTAAGTGCACTCAAATGGCCTAATTTCTATGAATGCCCCTTGTTTTGAGGGGATTTATTATACCTATGCAATAATTTGCCTCAAAATAAAATATTTTCATGATGTGTATTAGTTAAAATGCATATATGATATTTATTTAATTAAAAAATATAATATATATATATACATGACATCAAAATTTAAGATAATCTAAGCATAAGCTGGTAATGTATGATGTATGTTAGATCTAACATTCACAAGGTTGTAAAGATATATATAACAATGTAAACATGTGTATCAATTATATAATTTATGTAAACTACCTAGGGGGATGGGTCATGATGTCCATCAAGTCACCCAAGGAGGAAGGGGAGATGCACGAGGGAACTCATGTCATTTAAAAGTAGGTATAAGTATAACAAGAAAGAGACAAGTGTCATAGCCATGACACATACATATAAACACATGAAGCATGAAAAGTAGGAAAAGGGTCCATAATAAAATGGATATTGGCAAATGTCACTAAATTTGATTAATAAATACATATAAGGACATTTTCAAATTTACGCATATGCAAAAAACAAGCAAGTTGGCTTAAATCCATATGGAAGGACATGTTCAAATATCCATATACATAATCAAGAAGACACACACAAGGACATGGGCACATTATAAAGCATACACATAATGAAATTAATTAGTTGTATCCATATAATATTGGCATATTCAAATGACCTCGAATAGATGTAGAAGCAAAGATACACAATAAAGTCTAAACTATTAAATCTAGAAATTAAAGTATGCATGAGCATGTGGTATAAATCTGTATAAAAGAAAAGATGTAAATAAACTAAGACTATAGTAGTTTTATTTGGAAAAAAAATAGTCTAAGTAGTATGTGATGATCAATATCAAGGTATAAATAATGTTAAATATGTGATATAGAGTATAGAAAGATGTAACCTAGTAAACCAAAATCTGTGTAGTATGATGCCCCCAATGGGTGAATGTATCAATGATGAATCTATGTATGTGCCCCTAGTGGGTGGATAATATAAAAAATAGATCTATGTTTTGGATAAAAGTCCTATAATAATCCATAAACACTCAAAAAGAATAAGTGAAGCATGTTGTTTGATAAAACTAACTATACTAAGATAGATAACATATGTAATACTTGAAAAGTATAAAGAATGTAAACATGTAAATGCATATAATCTAACATTTGTGTTTTTTTAGTAATAAGTGAAAGTTTTTTGTATTTTGAACATGTTTTATTATTTTTGTGTTTTTTTATTATAAGCTATGTATAAGCAATCATGAAAATGAAACTGTATAAAAGGATCAAGGTAAGAGGAGAGATACTTCTAATCAATGAGTCTAGTAAGAAACTCACAATCAACATGTCCTATATCAAATAGAGGAATAATTATCATGAATGTTGTGTGATTAGGTATCTGGGATTGGATAATTAGATGCACTGAGTCATCTATATCCTAAACTACATGTGGATTAAGGTTATGAATTTGAGAATCTGACTGAACTAGCCTGTGAACTATAGTGGTATAAATTTGTGAATCTAACTACTGGCCTATGAAATGTAGTGCTCTAAATATATGAATTTGAATAAAATGGAATATGAAATTTAGGTTCCTTAGGGACCAATATATTATAATAATTTTTAAGTGTATTTAATGCTTTATGTTGTGATTCAGCTTTGTGTGGTGGTGGAGAGAGAGGTCCGCTAGAATCCACAACATGTCTATAATGCAGGGGTATCTTCTAATAAATGCCTCTATGGGAGAGTATGAATACATGGTACTATTTTAGGAGTAGACATTAATTTTACTAGTGTCTCAATTAATATTATATGTGTGGTACTAAAATCTATGTGCTAAATGTGAACTGGTATCTACTATATGATTAGATGTGGAATAGGTAAAGGATACTCATATAAAAGTCCCTTAAATGAAACCACATGATTAACATATATATATTGAAGACATATATTTATGGTGGATGGATTGGCTTAAAGCTTTTGTATCCAAGGCCTACCTAATAACATGTCAAATATGTCATCACTAGGTATTACTATGAATGCAGTGTTCATGTGTGTGGGCCCAACCTATAATAGTAGTACTATATCCTTGATGGAGCTCTAAACATGACCATTGAAACCATGAATAATTGTATCTTTCTAAGAAATATATTGCTATAAATAACCCAAGTATTATATAAGTGTGATAGTACACATGTTAATACTTGACCTATTATCAACCATGACAATATAAATATGATGATGATCAATGTAGGCTCATACAAAGAGTGCATATAAATATATGTCATCATCAACTATCTCCTTATTTGAAAAAGTGATAATAGATATAGATAAAACTATAGTATGACACACCCCAATGATATTATTTAGAGGGTATGTGTCCATTATTTGGGTATGATAGAATGTTGGTGGTAAATATGTGTGATAATTATAGTGAACACTTAAAGTGCCTACTATCTCATTAATTGCATGTTTTAGAAATAGATCTAAAAATATTTTCTATGTGTTTTCTTCCATTTTTCATGGTCAAGGTTCCTTTGTAAGAGTGTTTATATGAATGATATTTTATTTTATCAATTATTATATCTTATGTCTCAATATAATACATCTATTTTTAGTATGGCCTGGTACCATGCTATAGTCACAAAATTTATTGGAAGCATAGTTATTTGGAAGAGGCCTAGTTGTATCAACCTATTTGATAGGAGGGAGGATATGAAATTTCATTATAAGAATTATTTTAAAACCTATAATGGATACTAAGGAGGAGTCATGAAAGATCTCTTTGGAAGATCTAATAAAACAATTCAAGGAGGTGTATTTGAAGCTACATTAACTATACCACTTGACCATAACAAACCTTATCACTTATGTTGATTGAAAAATTTGATAAAAACATATCTTCTAATTTATTTAATGATGTGATAAACTAATTAGGAATATCATAAAACCATTGTAGTTAATGATACTTTAAACTATGAGGGAAAAATTTAATAAAGAGCCAATGATTGGACACAATCTAAACATGCTACATAGAAAGCTCATAGATGGTGCTTTGGGTCACCCTTGACATCATACAAAATAAGTTTGGGTGTCAAAAATTTGGAAGGCAAAGTATTTTCCTCTATATGTTGTGCCAAATGTGTATGTAGAATAACTTGAGAATCCAAGGTATGGGATGGCCTAGTATCACCCTAATAACGATGTAACACCTTGGCCTATAGATTATGGTTCTCATGCATAAGGTATTGTATATATGGAGAGGTGGAACTAGCCATAGGATGTGTTTCCATTTTTGAAGGTTTCTAATTTAGACAAGGTTAATGTAGAATCTTAGTTTCCCCTAATGTAGGTGTAATAATATTGGCGTCTAGGGGAGTAAAAGATTGACCATTATTGGTTTTGTTATTTATTTCCATTATGACTTGTAGAATATATGCATGATCATGGGGATGTTCCCAAAGTCTATCTAAGAAACTTTACAAAATCTCATCCTTATTGGCCATAATATTTTCATTATTAAGTTGGGGAAGTGTCTCATGATTCCCATCTTGTGTATCATTTGGATATTGATTATATCAATCATCTTCACATGTATTATCATTGAATTCTACATAATCAAGGTGTGAAGGATCAATGAGGGGGGTTATAATTGGTCCTTTTCCTATGGTATAATATTAAATTGAAATAATATGTGTATTTTCAATAAGATTTCCACTAATCCTAACACTTCTTCTGAAAGGAAAAGAAATAACCTTTTGAGATGACATATAGAAAATAATATGAAATAGTGATGCTGAAATAGAATATATAAAATTTGAAAATCCTAAAAAGACTAAGGGAAATAGAAAAAATAAGGGTAAAAAACCTAAGAGTATATAGGCATAGGGTTTGGGTTGTATTTAAAGTAAGTTGAGTTCACCAAATGATTTAAATTTTAAGGGTTTATGGAGTTTAAGCCCTAGGTTTTTAAAGGATATGAATATAGTAAATTAGGGTAGAAATATGCAATAAATAAATCCACTAATTTGTTCAAGAATTTATCTAATCTAATATTTTCAAAAATAGTAATGGATGACACAAATAAGCACTTAGCTATAAACTTACTGAGATGGATGATCTAAAGGATAAAAACTAGTGTGGAAGCAAATTTGAGTGTCATAAATAGGGTCCAAGTGTCAAAAACCCTCTTGGACAATAGAATTTTACCTTGGATAGTAGTGTGGGGCACTAGTGTCCAAATTTCATCACTAATGTCCTTTGTGTATAAAGTTGTTTTCTCTCTGAGTGTGCCTCCTGTTGGTTCTGACCCACCTATACTTATGTGGATGATCTCTAATTTACTATATATGCTCTATTTTTTGTTGATTTTTGATAAAAACCTATACCTCCATGTTTTTATGGTGTTTTAATGGAAAAATTTAAAAAAAAATTGATGTTAACTAGGTACACTAGACATCTTCAACAACCCATTGTGTTGAGAGTTACCTACATACCAATACTTTGAGGAGGGATCAATCCTGATGTAGTTCTCCTACCAAAGTGCTTTGTGAAAGTATAAGTGAATGCTAATATGAGTGTTGAATTGAGTGATTTGAATGAGTATCTAGAGTATAAATCTATGTATTTTGGGATTGGGATGGTTGTATATGTCTTTATGTAGAGATAAGGAAAAATAGGGATCAATAACCTTGATTTTGCACAATATTTTCTAAGATTATATGTGTATTTTTCATATGATTTCCATTTAGTGGATAGAAGAATAAAATTCATGTTTTTATATTGATATAGTGTTTGTCCAAGGTTTGAAATAAAAAGACATCCAATGGGGTTGAAATTTGGGAAAGGACATTAGCATCTAAAGTGAGACACTAGCACATGTTGCTAGTGTTCAAAGTATAGTGATAGTGTCCAAGTGGCTATGAGACACTAGGGGCCTAGATCCCTAGGGGAGGGTTTGGTACTAATTTTGATATGTCTAAGGATGTGTAAAAGCCTACACAAAAGCTGGATAAGTGTTAAAAGAGTTTATAAGACAGGTCTAGGGCTAAGCTAAGGATGGGTGGTTTGAAGTGACACTCATTACACTCAAGTGATATTTTATATGACTACAATATTGAATTGATATTTTTGAAAACTATTGGAAATCTTATGTCATCCTTACACAAGTGTATCTATGCTCAAGTAACTATAAGAATGGAGTGCATAAGTAGTATGAATGCCCCTAAAATATAAAAATTATATTTTTTTTTCATATTATAAACTATCAAATCTAAAATGTATTGCTTGTGAGAACTTATAGATAATCCCATTATGATGCCCCCATTTTGAGATAAGGTAAATTAATTATAGATCACTTATCTCATATAAAAAATTAAAGCATTTGTGAAACAAATAATAAATTAATAGCATGTAAATAGTTAAATTATATTAAAAATATTTAACATTGAATAGTACGAAAAGTTTAAATATTGCATTGCATCATTATAATTGAATAGAGTGTTGATCATAATCCACATTTGGAAGTTTTGAAGTAGTTAACTTTTGTCATAAATTATTGTTGAGTTTAGTGATAATGAATTGGCATCTTTTTTTTTGGGTTCCCCTTCATTTTTGGTTAAGTCTCAGCTTCTTCCATTGGTCCCACATATCATCTTGACATTCATTCTTCACAAAAAATTTCTAGTGTCATCCAAAAATAGTGCCAACTTAACAAGTGGAATCATAACACTATCCCAAGGTAGGTTTATTTTTGTTAAAAATTTAAGCAACGCCATTGGCCAATGGAATAAGAAGTATGACCCACTATGAAGTTATGATGATGAGGAATCAAACTTTCCACATTGTTCTCCCATTCATATTCTTTGCACAAGAGTTCTTGACTTCCTCAAGAGTAGTGATAGCTTGTCATGTCATGGCCCCATGTGCTTCCAATTAGAAGTGGATAAGAATTAATTTTGGAGGTAGACACGTGTCACCAAAATTCTTCTTCTAAGTGTCATGGGGATCATGAGTCATAAACAAGTGTGCCATATCTAGGATTTTAAAGATCAAATGCACTCATGATCAAGAAGACCTCATTCGATTATAACAACATCATCATGAGTGTGAGTGCTAAGTTCTAAATTTCATTTCCTCATGAGGCCTTTATGCCTATATATTTAGGGCTCATTTATTTTGTAAGGGGGTAATGGTTAATTATTTCATATTTATGATTTATTATTAGAGAGCATCCAGTTTTAATAGTTTAGTTTAAGAATAGGAATAACAATAGTTATTTATTTTCACTTCATGACCTTAGTAGGTGCCCCTCGTGGGAAGGATTGAATATTGTATATTATGCCTTTGGGCCTTTTGTATTTTGTTCTCCACCAACAATAAAGAGGATGTGTTATTTTATGTCAAATTAAATGGAATCTATTATTTCCATTCTTTGTTGCTATAGTATTAGCTTTTGTTTGTGTTGTAGGCCTTAAATCATGCATATGATATTTTAATTGTCTATAATGTTTTGAGAGTTCAATCTATTTTATACAATTTTAAAGATAGATACATTAAATATTTTAGCACAATACCTTAGTTAGATTTACTTCAATTTTATTTACATTTCCTTTTTACCCTTTTCACCCCCAATTAATTTGAAGAGCCCACTTATAAAATCCTAGAGGTTGCTTTACAAATCAAAATTGAATCCCACATCTATAAATCTTCCTATAATAAGTTGTTCATTGAGAGTGAGAGTTTTAGGCATCAATAGTTTTTTTCTTTTTTTGGCATGCGTAGAAGGACCAAACTACTACTCTACTTGACTAGAAGCTAGAATTAATAAACCATATGCCTATCACAAGGTCACAAAAAACCAAGAATACAAGCTTGTTACTACCACATCTAGTAGCTATAACTCACCAAAGTGATGTAAGATCTAGTGCAACATAACAACCATAACAAATGGTGATCCTAGGACCACCAAAAAAAATTATGGCATAGAACAGCAGTATCCCACTCATCCCTCCAATATCCTCAGCTATGTGGGACCTTATTCATGTTAATTCCCTAAAAACACTCCCTAATTCAGAGGGAAGGATTTAAAAAGTGTGATATAACATCTTTAATATGTCTCTAATGTCTTTATTGTGCATTACATCATGTAATAGAACATAGCCTTAAGGCTACTAGCTGCCTCTTTCAAAGGGTGAGATCTTGACTAGTACCGATCATTACCACCTAAATCCATCACCATATGGTATGACTTGAGAAATAGGTTATTTAAATGATTCAATGAGAAATAATACTAGTCATCCCTTCTATAATATCTAATCACTATCAAAAGAGCCCGATAAGAGGCCATCATTAAGTTTAACATCAGGTTCCACAAGACCTAGCAATGAATCCTGATAGTGGCTTGACCACCCATGGGTATGAACATTGTATTCTACCTCAAGGAATTTAAATAAAACATAGTAGTTATAATTCAATCCATTAGAGGCCAAACACTACCATATGCATAAGACTTAGTAGTCAAAGTGAAGAATAATTTGATAGATGCTAGGAAACTTTCCCCATTACTTTCTATGCCCATATTCCCTAAGAAATCCATGCCACTACAAGAGGAGGTCCTAATCACCTTGAAAGCACATCTTTCCATATATATATATACACACACACACACACACACACACACACACACACATATATATTCTACCTCAAGGATTTTAAATAAAATAGAGTAGTTATGATTCAATCCATTAGAGGCCAAACACTACCATATGCATATGACTTAGTAGTCAGAGCAAAGAATAATTTGATAGATGCTAGGAAACTTTCCCCATTACTTTCTATGCCCATATTCCCTAAAAAATCCATGCCACTACAAGAGGAGGTCCTAATCACCTTGAAAGCACATCTTTCCATATATATATATATATATATATATATATGTCTTCTTACTTAGACAAACATGTCCTTTTCATCCATTCTAACTGTAGAGATGAATGACATGAAGAGCATCCTATAAAACTTATCAAATGAGATCATAAATTTCAAAAGGTAGTAGGCTATGCCCTTGAAGCCTCCTTACCATAATCTAATCATAAAAATTAGTATCAAAGGCCACCATATCAACAAAATCAATATCAAAAAAGGCAAAGGCTAATCATCAGGTGCCAAACTATTAGGTGTAACCTAAAAATCAAATCATCTTGATTCTCGACCCTTTATAGCTATTCCTACCAAATTTGACTAGAGAATTAGTCATTAGCCAAAAATAACTTGGTGGATGACTCAAATTCATGGTGGTTTTCATGAAATTATACACATACACCCCAAAATTACCCAAGGGGTAATCTACAATAAAAGGTTATCAAACAAAAAATATAAGGGAGTGCACCTTATTCAGCCTCTTATAGATACCAATCCATGGGTGTGGAATTTTTTTTTATGATGGCCCAAATGCATGGAATGTCCTTAAATCAAGAAGAGGAGATAGCCTTAGAGCATACACTTTTCTATTAGTTAGAGGGTGAAGATGTAGTCTATGTGATCGGGATCCCCTCACTAAAATATCTGTGAGTCTAATCAAATGACTATACCTAATCCAAGAAGAGACCAATCAAGATTCTAGAAACCTTCATGAGACCTAAATTGACTTTTGAGAAAGGTTTGTGACCCCAACCATCACCCCTGACATATCAAAAATAGACTAAAATAATGTAGAATAAGTTAAAGGACCCTAAAGTCCAACCTCAAGGGTCATTTAATGTGGTAGAATAGCTAAATAAGGCCCCATCTAATTTATTTTTTTGGGACATCTTATCTATACTAAAGTATAAGTATCTACTATGAGAACCTTTAGAATACTATTAATATCTTGCGCAAGGTAAACTAGCCATGGAGCCATCACAAAATAAGGCAAAGGAAGCCAACATCAGTGCACAACCTCATGTGCCATATATATTTATCAACTCTAATTTAGGGGTAAGTAAAACAAAACTTACCCCATTATATTTAACTATCATAGTGGGTAATAAGCTGTTACACAAATATATGATTAGTTCTAGTACCAAGACCATGGTGATGCCCAAGTAGATTGTGGATGCACTACAACTTCAATATGAACTTTTGAATAAAGGGGCAATGTAGTTAGATGGGAAGAAGGTGCAAACCATAGCAATTATTAGGGCTCTTCCCTTAATTTTTTATTCTTATGATAATATCATAGTTTACCAATAATTTGTGCTAATTGACATCCCACCAGTCTTTGGGTTATGTTTATCAAGATATTTCACCACCAAGATAGGTGGATACTTATCTTTGGATTGGTCTCACTTAAATCCTAAGTACCAAATACAACTCTAAATTAAATGTATTATATGATCCATTACATACATAACACATATTTTATGGTGATATGATGAATTTAAAAACCACATAGACTTCTTTCTCTAAGAAATAGATGTATTGTGTAGAAATAATTGAGGAAGAAAGAGTGACACCCAACAAGAACTTGGAGCAGGAGGTCCTAGTTAATGAGTTCATCAAGAATGACCCATTCATGAAATTATATGTAAATTACCTTAGGAATTATGTAATTCATGATGAATATAAATCCATCCCTAAGGTCACAAAGTAAAAAGAGGATTAGATTAAGGAACCTAAGAATGAGTCTGATTTTTGGAATCTCTATTTTGATGGAAAAAATTACAAAATTGACTACAAAGTTGGTATCTAATTAGTGTCCCCATATATAAAGGAAACAATTAGGGCCTTCTACTTATATTTTTCCTATATGAATAATGAATCTGAGTATGAGTCCCTAGTCCATGGCCTTACCTTACTAAGTTCATGGGCGTGAAGTGGAAAAAAGTGTACAAATACTTCAAACTAGTAATAAGGCAAGTTTAAGGAGTTATAGCTTCAAAGAACATCCATATGAGGTCCTACCACCATCAAATATGGTATTTTATTGAAGATTTCACACATTAAATATCTAAATCATCCCTAGGTCTAAAAATGCTTAGGTGGATAGAATAGCATAAATCAGTTCCTAGTTTAATCTAGTGATCGACTTGCTAACCAATGAACAAGCGGTGTAGGTAATTATCATACCTATTATCCTAAAAAATGAATATATCTAGTAGGCATTTGAGACAAATGCCAAAATTATCATGTTTATCTAGTAGTCATGAAAATTTGTGAAGTAGTTGTAGCTAACGATTAAAGAAGCTTATGGAGATCAGATGATGCAGGTGAAGTCCAAAAAACTTCCAAAGTGGTTGATCACCCTATAGAATATATTTAATTCTGATGATTCCTAAAATGAAAAAATTAAATACATCATATAAAAATGTGATTACTCTAATATTGATGTTGAATGTGGAAGAAAATTGAAAGTGGGGAAGAAGTTTCCTAAAAGGATAAGGAGTGATTGATTTCCTTCTGCGAAAAATATAAAAGGGTTATGGCTTGGACTTATGATGACTTGAAAGGGTATGATAATGAGGTCATCCATCATAACATAGACATAATTGAAGGCTCTAAGCCTATCTAGAAAAATCAAATGCCTATAAACCCAAAAATCAAGTTTCTCATGGCTCAAGAGCTAAGTAAATTAATCGACTCAAGGAACATATACCAAATCAAACATTTGAGTTGGGTATCCAACTTGGTCCTGATAAGGAAAAATATTTGATAAATTAAGATATGCATTGACTTTAAGGACTTGAAAAAATCATCCCTAAAATATCATTACCTTTTTCCTTCCATGGAATAGATCCTATAGATGGTAGTAGGTGTAAGACTGTTCTCCCTGCTAGATTGGTTCTCGGGATACAACCAAGTATGGGTTAATGAAGAGGATCAACACAAGACCACTTTTACTACAAAGTGTGGAATCTTCACATATGTGAAGATGACTTTAAACCTCTCTAACATAGGATCCACCTTATAATAAACCATGAACATAACCTTTTAAGGCCTAATAAATAAAATCATCCTCATTTTCCTGGATGATCTAACTATTCTCTTCGAGGAAAGGTAAGATCACTTCAACCATTTGGAGATTTTTTTTCAAAATTTCCCAGAATTTGGGGTATCTCTCAAACCTAAGAAATGTGACTTTAGCATCCAACAAGGAAAATTACTGAGATACATGGTATCCAAGCAAGGAATCTCTATTGATCTAGATAGAGTGAAGGCCATTAGGGATTTGAGCTTTCTGGTCAATAAGAAGGAAGTCTAATATTTCCTAAGAAAGATTAGTTTTGTTAGTCTATTCATATCTAACTTCATAGGACTGGTAATACCAATCAAATTGATACTAAAAAAAGTAGGATTTCAAATGGACCATCGAAGGGAGGACAACATTTGACAAGATCAAAGAAGAAATAACCACTTCCCCTATGTTTTTTAATCCTGGCTTCTTGAAAGATTTCATCATGTACATTTATGGGAGTGAACACAGCTTGGTAGATGTGTTAATTTAGAAAGAAGATTAAGATAAAGGTGAGCTTAATATTGCTTTATATTTAATAATCCTATGTGAGTATGATATTAAGTATAATTTCATTGAGAATTAGACTTTTACCATCATTAAAGGCCTCAAAACGTTTGGGCACCTAGTGGTGGGAAGCAAGATAATGGTATATGTGGCACATCCCAGTGTCTAAGAATACATAATAGAGGGAGAGATCATAAAAAAGATAGATAATTAGATCACCAAGATCTTATAATATGACATTGAGGTCAAACCAACCAAGGTAATCTAAGGAAAAGGTCTTTATGAGTATTTTTCTTAATGCATAGATGCTCGATAGGAGAAAAAGATACATTAGAGACATTTTTAATGAATCAATATGAAACCAATAGGTCTTGGGTAGCTGATAGGACCCAATTTATGCAAACTATATGATATCTAGATGATCTCCCTACACATAAAATAAGATTCTATAGATTAAAAGGGGCTAGTTACATGCTAATCTAGGGATTCCTTTTCAAAAGGAACTTCAATGGGGAACTAATCTAATGTGTTGATGATTACCAAGATGAAAAAATCCTATAAAACATGCATTTTACCCCTTTGGGTGGTCATTTATTAGCAAAAACAACCATGACCAAGATCATGTGTGATGGGTATTACTAGCCTACCATGTTTTTAGATTACCATCAGGTGGTGAAGAAATGCCTACAATGACAGTTATTCATAGGCAAGTAAAAGAATTCATCCATGCCACTAAATCCAATTTTAATCAATGAACCTTTCATGTAATGGGGCTTAGATTTCATTAGAATGATAAATCATATGTCTAATATGGGCCAAAAGTGGATACTCACAACCATGGATTACTTTCCAAGGTGGACCAAAGTAGCCCTGATAAAGGAGTCAACTAAGAATATGATCCTCAAAATTTTCAATGAGCTAGTAACAAGTTCCCCCCCCCTAAAATGATCATATCCAACAATGTGAAGGCATTCCTTAGTTCTAATATTTTATAATTTTCACTCATGAACAAAATTTTCTTGAAGATGTCATCTAACTACTACCCATAAAGGAATGGGTTGGTTAAATCAATCAATAAGAATCTCATAAGGTTGATCATGTGGATGAGAACTAAATAATAGTGAGAGTGGCATATGCATCTCAAAATGGCTTTGTGGGATGACTGAATTAATCCCAAGAATATTTTAAAGACATCCATGTATGAACTAGTATATGGGAAAGAAGTTGTCATGCCCATATCAATTGAGATTCCTACTTTACAATTTTTGAAATATATCAAAGTAGTATATAATAGAGTGATGGAGGTTAGGTTGGTGGAATTACTCAGCCTCTAAGAAGTGAGAGGACAAGATAGTGATGATAAGGTCACCTGACAATAAGTATTCAAGATATGGTTCAACAAAAAGACATATAACCCTGGATTCAAGCAAAATTATTTGGTTCTAAGGTATGACGAAAGGGCCATGAAGTTACAATAGTACATAAAGCCTAATTCCCTATGGAGAGGATATTTTCACATCATTACAAATAGGCATGGTAATGACTTTAAGTTTGAGGATAAAGAAGGAAATGCCTTAGATATTATAGTTAATGGAATCTACTTAAAACACTTCAATTGACTTGTCAGCCTCACCTTGTATATACTTAGATTCCCTTTTATTTGTTGGATTCCCTATTTTGTTGATGTTTCTTTTTAAATAAGTGACATCGGTACAAGTTATTCATCCCACTACCAATTGTCCACACCCTATCTCTCCATATTTTTTAATCATTCTATAAAATACCATTATCTACCCTTTATCCTTGTAATTAATTTCTAGGTGATCCATATTACATGATCCCCCATAAGGATCACCACAAATCTCTTGTGAGATGTTACTCAGGCATGTGTGTCACCCTTAAAACATTTATGGGTACCCAAATTAAAAAATTTCATGATGATCATGATAGAAAGGGTGGTTTATAAATACCCACCTCTTAATTGAGATAAATACTTAAACACCTTAATAATTCCTAGAGCACCAAGCTAAATAAATCACCTCAATCAAAGAATTGTAAAGGATTGAGAGAAAAAATATGGTATCTAGTGTTTTCTTTTAGTGAAGATAAATTATTGAAAAGAGATATAAGATGGAAACTTATACATCCTCATCTAGTAGTAGAAATTTAAGGAAGCACATAACACATGGATAAAGTGGTCATGAAGACATTCCACCATAGTTTACAGGGAGTAAATCTTATGCATCCTCCTTCACATAGTTGAATCCCATACTACCAAATGTCAAGAGCATAAAAAAAGGGCATTTTAGGGACCCCATAATGGTCCTAGACTTATAGATAGGATCTTTGATCCCAAATTGGTGAAAAAACAAAGAACCTAAGGGGGTGTACTCACACTTGAATGCTCAAAAAGGTTTGAAATAATGGTTTTAAGTCATTTTACTAAAAGATTTAGAGCTCCAAATTGGATCAATACATGGTGCCTCTTATGCACCCATTCTCAAAGATCATTTCATTGTATGTAGAGAGATACAACACTAACAATAGAGTTATTATAGGCAATAACCATTTGAAGGTAGACATTAGTACTGATGTAGTAAGGGAGATGATCTAACTCTTGAGTGACCCGAACACAAACATCTATAAAATGGAGATATTATATAATGTATGAGACACTCATGTCCTAAAATTATAAGTTCATCAACATAACTTTCAATAAAAATTACATAGAGGCACCTCCTCTGCCCATCACTATATTGAGTTTTGTGGCACAAGACATGAAAGATTCACTTTTCATGTTGGAATTTATCTTTAAGATGGACTCAAAAATTGACATCCATGATTCATAATTAGGTGTATTCTTCCTTCTAAAGATAATAAGTAGTGTAAAAACTTACAATATGGATTTCATGAACATAATCATCGATGCCATCCACCATCAATTGGCCAAATTTTTAGCCTAAAATACCTTTAGGTATTCCTCCTTCCTCCCCCACCTCATTTGATATCAAATATCCTTATTATTTTCACCTTAATTCACTATAAATACCACTTAAATAGGAGCCTGCCCTCACATGGTGATCCTCTTCTCCATGTGGATGCACATCCTATTAGCCATGCAAGATTACTATGATTTATTAGAGTGATTCATCTCCCCAATCCTAATTGACCTTAGCTAGGAGGCCATCACTTTTAGAATGATAGATTTCCATTAATCATGGCTCACTAGTGGTAAAATTCTAGTTGACTATTTCTCCAGGTCCCATTTCATATTAATTTAGGTTTATGGATTTAAGTAGGATCCATTTCAATTCTTTCACCTACTCATAGATAGGACCTTGGCCTTGGATTTAGCCCACCAACTCAATATGGTGGACTCGGTATATGACGCAGACCATAATAAAAATTCCATCTATGATGTCCCCTTCTTAAGAGATGGTATTAAAGTGGTGAAAAGTTCATGCGAGCACCTGATTTCACTTAAAATGGTGGAGCTTAGCCTTAACCAAATCAATGATCAATGAAACTAAGACCTAGTTAGCCACATAACCACCTTTAAGACCACCACCCCATTTATGTACAATCCATAACCATAATTTGAGGAGCAAAGGTCACTAATAGAAGATGATATCAAGCATTATGTGGATTTATCCAAGATCCCTTCAAACACCTTTAAGTAATAGAAATCATTTTAAAAACCAATTCAATATTTTGATCCCACAAAGAAAATGTCAAATGGATTGAGATCACAGCTTGTTTAGAGGGGATTGAGCCAAGAGAAGATAGAAGCCCATTAGAAATATAGGCAAAATTTTGGAAAAAGAGAGCTCAATTTTGAGGACTTGAACTCTAACAAGCAATTCAAGAACCTATGGAATGAGCACCATGAGGAAGAGGATGAGGTATAGGAAGAGGTTTTAGTTGAAGAAGAAGAAAGGTTTCCACTAAAAAAGAAGAGAATACTCCCTTTAGAAAAGAGGAGTAATTTTTCACAATATAAAGGCTTATGACCTGACATCTATCTCTATATACAATCCTTCAATAGTAGAGGTAGGCCACCCCAAGGTAGTCTGAGGCCAGGTTAGATCAGCCCAATTTTTAGGCACAAACATATAGCCCTCCCCTAAGCCCAAGTAAAAGAAGGTATTTTTCAATAACACTCTCCTTTATATTTATACTTCATTCTTGACTTCACCCTCACCTTCCATTGAGTCCACCATGTTTGCATCATTATCCTCTACCCAACCAATCACCTCACTTACACCCCTTTTCACTCCTCCACCCTCATCCACCATATCAACATCCATCATGGAGCAATCACCTATCACCCATCTCCAAAGTCTCCTACCTTTCTCACCTTCCACCTAACCCTTCACCCACTCATCCTCAAGAGAATAGTGTATGTTGATTCACAGCAACAAGTGACCATTCCTTTTGGCTTACCACAAGGATCCCCTTTCATAGGGGAATTAATTTAGTCTCAAAAGTAGTTCCACCATTATTTAGATACTATAATAAAATCTTGAGAGGCTTGGACATATAAGATAAGATGAAAGATCAATTCCTCGACAATACCCCACATGTATTCAATCTTTAAATTTGTGTAGGAATCTCTAATGATTACACATATGATGTTGTATGTAATCAAGCCCTAAGAATAAATGCAACTAGAGGAATACTCAATACATATCATTAGTCTTAACCTCAACCAATCTATACTAATTTATAGGGTTGATTTGATGGAAAAAACCCAAAATTCCATCACCATAAACTATCTTAAGTCAGGCTACCAACAGGAAAAGAAGAAGCAAGAAATCATAAGAGTCAAAGCTACTATTGATCACCTGAATGTGGAGGCCAAGGTTAAAGATGTAGAACTCACCAAAATGAGGTTTGACCTTTATATTAATGTTACTACTGACAACTTCCAAGTGGAATCTAATAAAAGAGCCTAGCTATGGGTTGAAGTTATAGAGTTGAAGGCCAAAATAGATGGCCTAAAGAAGGAGAAATAGGCCATAGAAAATAAGATGCATGAAAAAGAATTAGAAATTTTACACAACCAAAAGAGTCTCTTAAATTCTACAAGTATGTAATAATAATTATAGTAGTAGATGTAATAGGTGTCCTCATCTAAGGATCAATAAATCCAACAACTAAAGAATGACCTCATCACTCAATCCTAGACCACAGATATCCTCCACATGGTCTAACAACTATATTTATCCTACTAGGAGAGAATAAAGAAAGAAAATGTAAAATTGATGCTAGTGTTTGGGTTGATCATAAACTCATAGTGACTGAGCACACAGGTGAGTGTGTATGTGGATCAGGTCCTAACCTTTGCATCCCCTAAGGTTTAAGATTCATAGTTCCTCATCCAGAAGCTATATAGATATATGAATGGGATGATCCAAGTAGAAAGTGTGGCTGACCTAAGGTATGTGAAAGTAAAAGTGAATGATCTTATGAGTTACAACAAGTCAGTGTCAAAGTGTAAGGCCTTTTTAGATGCATTAGAAAAAGTGGTTCAGGATATAAAGGGGTATATTGAGTAGTTGGTCCAATTGTAACTCCCCTCCCTATTCCTTGTAGATAACATAGCCCTCTTGGAAGACAAAATGAAATATATATTTATAAATAAGTAGAATGACCAAACCATTTTTGTATCTCTCAATCGAGTTCCAAACATCTCTGATGTAGAGACTATTTTGTAGCCTCTTATTTTGCTAGAGTTTTAGATGTTGGTAATGGTACAACGTTTGAGAAACATCTCCTTTAAGGAGATCAAAGATTTGAATAGATCCTTTAAGGCTCTAAAAATAAGATTTAGCCTAAGGAGGAAGAGTAGACACCTTTGAAGGCTATTCTTTATAAGTTTGGTTGTATACCTTACCTTTTTGTAGTTTTGCCTCAGCTAGTCTAGGAAACTAGAGTTTTGGGTTCTTCCATTCATAGGAGGATTCCCATACAAATCACCAAGAAATATGGATCTTAATCCAAGTTTTAAATTAGTTATATTTTTTCATAAATTCTTGGCAAGTTTAGTAGTTTATGTATTGGCCTCCTCTTTATCAAGTTCCCCTTCTTCACTTTTGACTAAGTCTTGACTCCTTCTGTTGATGCCATGTGGCATCCAATTGATCATTATTCATGAAAACATTATTATACCACCCAAAAATAGTGCTAGATTGACATGTGGTGTCATAATGCTATCCTAAGGTAGGTTTATTTTTATTAGAACTTCAAGCAGTGCCATTGGTTGATAGAATAAGAGGTGGGGCCCACTATGTAGTTATGACATTGAGGAAGTGAATTTTCTATGTGGTGATCTTGCAAAAATTCTTTATAAAGGATCTCTCAACTTCCCTAGGAGTAACACTATATTACCATGTGGTGTCCTCAGGTGCTACCAGTTAAAAGGTGACAAGAAGTAATTTTGGAGGCAGATGCATGTCACCATAATGCTTCTTCTAAGCATTAAGGGGATCGTGAGGCATCAAAAATTATACCATATCCAATATTTTGAAGATAAACTACACTCATGATCTGGAAGCCCCCCATTTAGTTATAACATCTTCATCATGAGTGTGAGTGCTAAGTTCTAGGTGTCATTTCCTCATGAAGTCTCCATGCCTATCTATTCAGGGCTCATTTCTTTTGTAAGGGGGTAATGGTTAATAGTTTCATATTCACAAATGTTATTATAGATAATCCATTTTTAGTAGTTTAGTTTAAGAATACGAATATCAACAATTATTTATTTTCACTTCATGACCTTAGTAGGCGCCCTCTTGTAGGAAGGATTGAATATTGTATATTGTGCCTTTGGGCCTTTTGTATTTTGTTCTCCACCAAAAAATAAAGAGGATGTGTTATTATGTGTTTAATTAAATGTAATCTATTGATGTCTATTATTTCCATTCTCTTTTGTTATATTATTGGCTTTTGTTTATGTTATATTCCTTAAATCATGCATATGCTCTTTTAATTGTATATAATGTTTTGAGAGTTCAAGCTATTTTATACAATTTTAGAGATAGATACATTGAATATATTAGTGCATCACCTTAATTAGCTTTACATCAATTTTATTTACATTTCCTTCTTACCCTTTTCATCCCCAATTAATTTGATGAGATATCTTCTAAAATCCTGGAGGTCACTTTACATATCATAATTCAGTCCCACATCTATAAAGCTTCCCATATGAATATGCTCGCCAAGAGTGAGAGTTTTAGGCATCAACATAGAGCATTAAAGTCATGTATGAATCATGTAAATTAATTTTCAAGTCTTGTATATGTATTATGAGCATAATATTTGAATAAATAAAACATTTGAAGCACATATGTAGTGTGTGCATGATATATATCATGACACTATAGATATATGTAAGTAGATACTTAGTAGTGCATGATAGGCATCATGGCATGATGGTAATAAGTAACAAACATGTAACTAAAATAATAAAATGTCATCTAAGAAGGAAAAAATTCCACATACAAGAAACATGTAAGATGCCACAAAGAGTTATACATAATTCATAAATGTGACACATAAGGCCCAAAGGCTGAATACAATAAACATGTGAATGTCACACAAACATAGGAAGCCAAGGGAAAACACACAAGGAATGATGATGCCAATTAAGAAAGAGGGTATATGTTGAACATACAAATGGCCAAGGGATACACATAAGAAGATTTTTTTTTTAATTATTCTATGTGATAAAATAAGCATAGAGAAGTTGAGAGTGATGAATTTTGAGCACATGTATCTATGTTCATGTTTAGTAAATAACATATTCATTATGAGGCATGTAAATAATGAATGAAAAAGAGACATATGTTTCAATTATATATGAACATATAAAAGATGTTTTGGATGAATAAAAAATGTAAGAGAAATTGTGTATATTAATGATATGCCCCCAACTGAGAAAGTTTTTTAGGTATAAGCCTAACCCATAATTAGAATCATGGAAAAGTATGCATTGGGATTGAAAATTGAATGATATATGAGTATGTGTTATGTTATGTGATTGAAAAATTATATAATAAGTTCATGTGAGTGTGTTGAAGTAGGAATATGAGGTATAAACTATATAATATAGGAATATAGGAGAGGATAGGGACATAATGCACTGTTGTCTAAATAGTACATTATTGTCTTGATTGATTGTATGCAAAAATCAATCAATACCACTTCTTTTATATATGAATATTGATTGTTTATATATAAATGTGTCATATTTCATACTCAAGTACCTTGTGAGAAGTGTTATGTATTGAAAATGTAATTAAATATGTTGTAAATAGAATAGTAAGATAGATTGACATATGCAAAGATGTATTTTAGAAATATGAAAACATGTATACATGCCCCAGTTTTGATTTTTTTAAAAAATATTCTTATTTTTTGTAATTTTTAGCATATATTAATATATTTATATTTTTTAAATATTTGGAAAGTAAAGCATGCATAAATGAAATTTGAAAAAGTTGTAAAAATCAAAACAAGATGTATGAAAGGAAGAAGGAGAGGGTGAGTAGAAAAACTCTCAAAAAATGTGAAATAAAAGTAAGTCAAGGATTAAGGTAAGTAAGATGCCCCCATAATGAAAAAAAATTTAAGGGGTAGAAAAGGGAATTGGGTAGGTGTAGAGGAATAAGTAATAAAATTAAATAGTAAAGAGCTATATACAAGTAGGTATTGGAAAATTATGCTAATCAATTATTTGGTTTAAATAAATCTACCATGGAGTGCCTCCATAAAGAGTATATGTAATTTATTTACGTTCTGGTAGTCCCCCTATTTTAATAGGCTTCCAATATGTAAAATTTTGTGTTACCTTAGAGTGTGCCATATTTGCATTAAATCCTTCTCCTAAGATAGGCTTGTAAATGTTTTATTGATTATGATTGTGCCCTTCTTATAAATTATAACCATTTCACTATCCTTTTGAAATGTGAGAGCATCATAATTAGTCATGAGTGTGGATCCCATTAATTTTTTTGATGATATCCCAAAAAAACATTATATTTCTATCAATTAGGATCAATACGGAATAGTGTGGAACATGAATTTGAGCACAATGTGATTTGTAATGTAATAAATCAAATGCAATGGGTGGTACCTATAACTCGATGGAGATGTTATGCTCCATATCTAAGGTAGTTGATAAGATTAATAATATATATGTTATCCTCATTAAGGCATGTCACCATAACATTAGTACATTGTTTCTAATTTATATATGCCTTTAGTATGAGAGGCTCTAGATAAGAATAAAGTTGCCTTGGAGTCCCCTTTAGGACCACTTTTCTAAGGGGAATATTTGATTCTTTCTTTGAATTAATTTTATTAATAATTCTTGGTTTTAAAAAACAATCTTGCTTCAATGATTGCATTTATGAAATGCTCTTTGAAATAGTATTACAAGTACTTTGTTGTTTAGAAATAGTTACCTTTACTTTAATATGAAAAGGAGATATAACCATGTATTCACCTACTTTAACTGATGTAAATAATGAATTAGATAATTTTTCATCTTTATCAATAGGATTAAAAGATAAATCATACATATTTTCATCTATTAATTAATGTGTACCCTAATCATCACTCTTGTATTAATCTTGTATTTTGAAATAAAAGTCTTATTTGTTGACTAATATTGATAACCTTGTAATACACTCCATGGTATCCATAATAACGACCTTTTGCTTGTGCTCTTTTGTGATAGGCTCTTTAAACTATGTGTAAATGTTTTGCTAGGGTGAATTTTCTTAAATAAGTTTCTCTATGGATTAATGACTTAGATAAATGTGTTCAATAACATATATCTTACTATATTCACCCACCTCATAATTATGCATTTGGGAAATTAAAATTATATACCCTGGGGCTATGAAGGAACCCATATCTATTTTTTATGCTTTACAATATATAAAATGTGTATCATTAGTTAGAATTTAATACTCATCATAGTAATCTATAAGCATCATGAACTTATGAAATGTAGAGGGTATAGCTCCCATAGCATGTATTTAAGGATGCCATAATAGTAGTTTATATTCTAACTAATCCTTAATAACTTGGAAGCCAATAGAGACTAATTTAGGACATACCATGATATCAAAATTGATAATTCCCATTTCTAGTGTTATATTTTATTATATATGATAAACCATTCTTATACACTTGATAAATATCACTCATGAGTCAACCCTTCAATTCAATACATTCCCACTTCCAAAAGGGCTCATGTTTTCCATCTCGTTATGCCTAAATTCTTATCCTATAGTCTAACCCACATATTATAATTAACCATATCACAAGTAGCCCATAATGTACATAAAACTTGGTGTATATCCTACTTTGGTAGTTATATATCTACATAAATTTATATCTTCCTAGTCACTAACATCCAAACTCGGACACTAGTTTTGATGCTAGTGTCCTATATCTAGTGCTAGTGTCCAAGCCTTACAAATGGTCAAAGTTTCAAATCTTTCAACATGTATGGGTTAGCCTATTTGTCTTAATTAACCATATTGTGAGATAATTTAAAAATTTATTGTATAAATACAAGTAAAATACCACTCATTATCATTAAGTACAAATCAGTCACATATCTATCTTATATCAAGCAATATAACCTACCAAGCTTACAAAACTATCATATTTTTTCCCATTTTAAAATAAATCATAGAATCAATATTATTACATATATAAATCATTCAAAGAATAGTCCATGATTATTTTTTGTCAATTTGTAAGCTAGATCACTACCTGAACTCACATATAGCATATTGTATAGTATTTCACACATAATCCAACATAAGGGGGGAAATACATTATTCTGAGGCCCTATTAAAATTATATGGATATGTAGGTAGTGTTCATTATTAGAGAGGTCTTTAAGGTCATCTTGACTTTGCTTGAGCCCAATATCCCCCATTTTTCAAGATGACATACCAAGTTGAAGGATCTAAGGTTTTGATCAAAAGATTGATATTTAGAACCTATGTACATAATTCAATTTGAAAATATGTAAGGTGATAATAAATCTTAATAGGCATAGTTGGTCATTCTAGAAAAGGACCTATATTCCATATAGAATAAAAGCATCTGAACTAGTAAAGAAACATTGATGGTAGTGTTATCGACACAAGTTTCACCCTTGAGGAGGTTATTCAATCCTCCTCACTTAATTGATATCATAGAGACACATTTAGGCTATGGGTGGCCTAATAAATTGGATGAATCTATAGATATGGATAGCTCCCTTCATGTTATCACCTTGGACTAATACTAGACCTATTACTTGCAAGGGAAAAGGATTAGATATAACTAAAAATAACCTAATATTGGGTTGTCATGAAACATATTAACACCTTACACTTGACCATAATTCACTAAGAACATAAACTAAGCTTGAATCTGATCACACTACTTAATAAGGACCTTTAAGTATGAATGTCTCAACATGGAGGTCATAAATAATGCATTAAATGAAAGGGATATTCAAGAGGTATAATAAGGAAACTAATGACTAAAATCCACTTTAAAACCATATGAGGATACCTCAAATTCACCATGTGACCTGTAATAATACAATCCATTTGTAAATAGGTATGGGAGGATAAATGAGAGAGAGTAAAAGTACTACTACTAGAATTCATCAACAATCACACAAGTACACTAGTTGAAAATATATGAGAAGGTAAGAATAAACTTTATTCATCATTTAAAGTCATATTAAAAGTTTTTAGTTGAATAGGGATTTTCCATATGCAACCAAAAAGATCCATTATAATTCATTGAAGGCTACCTATATAGGAGAAATGTGAGAACAGAGATAAGAGAGCCATAGTGGTAACTCCAATGATAAGTGTCATCCACTTAAATTCGAATATAAAGACAAATATAAGAGTCCAATATTAGTTTCATATATCTCATTTGCATGTGTTAGCTCAAATTTATGAGGAACTTCACCAAGTAGCATAGGAACTCTTGTTTTAGGAGTTAAAATGCACTTCTTGAAGGAGTAATTACAAGTTAGCAACTTGGAACATGGCATATTGGCTTCATTGTTAACCTATACATTACTTTATACCTCTCAATGATTCCTTTATCTTTCATTGACACCTTTTGTTCATTTTTTTCAATGGTAAAGATTCCCCTTCATCATTCCTATAGCCTTACTAGTCCATTAGGTATAACTTGCTTAGTATTAGCCATTACAATGGAAATAATACCACCATAATGACTTGATAAATTTTTTTAGAGATTATATCAGACCTTAAAACCATATTAAAACATGATCCATAGTTTCCAAGTACTCTAACCTTGTTGCTTTATCTTCCTTACATGACTACATCACCCTCTCATAAGTATTGTATTTATACAATGTCTATGAAATTTAGACCAATAGAAGAACTTTCAAGAGTAAGAGAGTGGATTAAAGGATATAATAGGGTATAATAATCTCCACACCAACCTATCTAAAGGTTTCCATCAGTTAATTTATCCAAAAACCCTATTTTGAGCCTAAAATCTTGTAAAAACATAACATTAAATGCATCTATATAGGTACAAGTATAGGAAAATTTCATGGTGAGAATACTCTTGGATTTAGGAATGATTTTCAAGTGTTTTTTAAGTCAAAATAATGCATCTAGAGTCATAATTTTCATCTTCTCTCCCATCAAGTCATTATGAGGGTTTCAGGAGGGTTTTATTCTTAATGATTATTCATAGCCTATAGGACCTCAATGCCTAAACTAATGACAATAACTCTAATTAAACAAAACCCTTCATGCTCCCCAATGATATAGGATAACCATGCATATTCTTAGGTAATTTATCATGTGCCAAAACTACCTCTGAAGTGATTAAGTTTGCAACTATGAATTTGAGAGAGAGAAATTGGAATGAAATTGTATAAAATTGTTTGGATTGAATTTTAAACATTAATTTATGGTATTTTAAACTTTTAATTAATTTTTTCAATGGTTATCTTCATCATTTCATCTTTCCATCCTGCTTCTACCCTCATAATCTTGTAAATAGGGTTTAAGGACATTTTGGAGGTAATAACCCTAATGGTCATTATTGGACCTTTTATTCACCATGAAAAGAGTCCAAACTTATTAAAACCCTTCATCAATGTCCTAAAAATCTTTATAAGGTCTTAAATTTTCATTTTCATCCCTATCAAACCAACTTTCTTTACTATAATAATATACAAACATGTATATTCAAATTTAGGCCTTTTAGGCCTAATCAATCTTTTCAAACCCCTATAACTATTTAAAATCATCTTTAAAACCATGTGGAGATCCCATTATCATCTTGAAATGATGTTTATTCATCATTTCCATTCTTACCACTTCATATCCTCAAAAAATAAACACATCTCTCTCTCTTACAACCATCTAAAATAGGCATGTTTATGGTTTTTAGGCTCTTGACTATAATTTAGATGTATAATCTTATTTAACAAGCTTATATTAGCCCGAGTGGTATTGAGAGATCTTAGGGGACCTAAAAATATTATCATATTACCCTCATACCATTTCAAACCCTTTGTCTTTATTAGGAACCTATGTCCTAACTTTCTCTTTACATTATTAGTGTAGTGGTTGTTATGGATGCATATGCTTTGTAAGTTGTCCCTAGAGCACATTTATATTATCCCACATGCATGGGAAGAAATATTTATTATAATTGAATTAGTATTTAATTAAGTGTGAAGGAAAAATGAAGGCATCCATAAATTGTATGGAATTGAGCATGCTCAAAAGAGGTTGCCCCCTCGAAGAGGCCAATGATTCTATGATTCAACCATTGTAATTTAGTTTTGATTATTTGAATTAATATATTTTGGATTTTCATAGTTTATTTCATGTATTTGAAATTATTTTCTATCTTTTTTAAGAAGGATCTTCACATCTAGTATCAAATCACTTTTTAGGGGCAATTTTTTCTGCTACCCACCATATGCTCTCACCTTATCATAACAGGACTCTGGTGATTAGAAAGTGGTAAAAAATCCTTTTACCACCCCTATATGCCATAGTACAAATCTATAGGTTCATTTTGGAAACAATCCATCATAAATATGAGTATTAATAATTTTTTTGCTCTGTCATATTATGGTTTTTTAAAATTCAAATCAAGGTAAAAACTTGTCTGCATAACTATGGGAAGTGCCTGGAAAAAATACATAAAACTCATTATGAGGAGTACCACAGGAACCCCAAATTAGTTGGCCCATTGAGAGGACTTTCCAATGAAAAGTGTAATGGCCCCATCTTGATTAACTAATCCCCACTTGTGATAAAAACCAAGAGCTATTGTTTAGGGGTAAATCCATGGCCAATTTTTTTAGAGAGTGGTACTATTAAAAAAACATTTTTTTTCCAAAGAGAATCATAAAAACCTGTAGGCAGTTGTTCAAACTCAGGGCTGATCTCCCTTATATTAGTTATAGAAGACTATCAGAGGCCTTATACTAGGCATTATTCATATCTCTCTATCTATATCCTCATTACTCTTCAAAATTCATTGAGACACCTAAAATTCAATTACTCACCTTTTCTTCCTTGAGGTCCCATATCCCAATTCCACTTTTAATTCCCACAAATCTCAATTTTCCTTTTTTTTAATTTTTTCCATAACTTTAGTTTTTATCCATTTGCCTCAAATATTTTCCACAGTGTTCATCCCCCTTTTCTACTCCTTTGTCCCTCTTTGATAAATTTTCTAGTTTTTCCATTCCACTTCCAAAAATCCTTGCCTTCATTAATCATACTTAGACTATGCAAAAGAACTAGTAAAAATACCTTTACCCTTTATAATTTTTTCCTAATCAAAAAATTCCCTTGCTAATCATAGTTTTCCTATCCATTGGAAAAAAATAATAGGTTATGGTATCCACCCATGTAGGAACCCAGATCATAGAGGAATAAATTATAGCTTTCAAGGCTTAAGTCATTGACTTAATCGATATGATCCATGGACTAAATCAATAGAATGATATTTTTCTTAGCAACTTGTAGGATTCCTCTTTTGATATTACTTTCTCTTCTACCCACCCACCATGCGGGCCCAAACTAGACTTTCCAAGGTTCAATGGTATAGATCCTATAGGTTGGATTTATCATGTGGAGCAATACTTCAACCTTTATAGTACTTATCCCATCAACAAAGTCCTAATTTCTTCCTTTTACTTGGAATAAGAAGCTCTCTAATGGTACCACTAGTATATCAAATCAAATGATGAACCTGATTGGATAACTTTTACATCCCTACTTTTAGGAAGGTTTGGTCCCTCAGCATTTGAGGATTTTATGGGATCCCTCACCAAACTCTGTTAGATAGGCATCATTTGTGATATCAAATTAAATTTGAGAAACTGGATAATCACTATGAAGGGTTATCAGATGACTTATTCAAGAGTTGTTTTATTAATTTCCTCAAATAACCCATACACTCTAAGATTAAAATGTTCCAACCTCACACCATGATGATAGCCTTGGGTCTCACAAAGCTTGTTGAAGACAAAATCACCTCTTTATCACCTAATGTGTTGTAATTCACCTGATGTCATTTCATATGACATTATAGTTTTGGTCATTATCTATTTTAATCTTTATGTTATTTCATATCTTAGAGGTCATTTTATAAGTCATATATGAAAGCAAAATTAATGGTATTCATCTGGTTCTTCATTTGTTCATCTAGACATTTGGGTCTTGTGGCAAAAATTTTGAGTAGGTAATTTATTGACATCATCATTACCATGTGTGGATTAGCAATGGATAAGTGGTCATATGGTTATGATCACATTAGTCCCAGGTTGCTACACACCAAATTTCAGGCCATGCATCTAAGTGCAGTTGAAGATATGAGGGTTCAAAGTTGGCCTCTCAGACATTTCTCGCTAAGTTTCCATACTTAGCCAATTTGCAAAGGAGCTCAAATAGAGCAAAGTGGTAAATTTGATGATATTATATCTTACAAATGTGGTAGTTTTTAGAGAAAATAATCACATGGGTCTTTTTAATCTGACCCCAATAACATATGTGCTAATTTTTGGGTCATGCATTGAAATGAGACAAATGTTATACATAAACAAAGTTGGCTCCTCAGATAGAATTCACTAAGTTTCCATACATAGCCATTTTGAGCCAAACCATCATCAAAGTGTCATGTATAATTACATAGGTGAGCTCAATTAAACAATTTTTAAATTTAATTAAAAATATCCCATAGCTAGTGGATCAAGTTGGCATAATTTTTTTGGTCTTAAGAACATCTCCAACAAATTAGGCCCCTCCTAATTTTTGTGCTTCAAGATATAAATACATAAAGTTGGTCAAATAATGTGATACATTTGCACATACATCAACTTTAAGACACTATGTAAATACATTAGAGATTAAATTTGATGGTTTATGCAATGCCAATGATAGTCATATGAATGTCAAATGACAAGAGAAAGGGCATCAATCTTAGGACCATTAATTAGTCATTGGGGTTTAAACAATGGGTCCTAGTTGATCTAATTGTCTACGTTGCATCATATGTATTTATCTAATGGTGTGATATAGGTAAAATATTTAAGGAGATTAAGGGGTTAACATGTGGCTATAGACTAAGATCAAATCCTAAGAACTATTGTGTATTTGACATGTGGTGTAAGCCTAGATAAAGTTAAAAAGTCAAGGGGCAAGATCGATAGCTGGCACTTGATCATAGAGATCAAGATAGATGGTGCGAGAAAAGTTAAATATGTAAAAAAGATAAGTTAGATCTCAACATATAATAAGAGAAAAGGTAGTCTAGGAGTAATGTGATTGGTCTGAATCTATTTTTGATGGACAAATGTCGAATCAAAGGGCAATTTTTGACTAGAGTAAGTAAATATTGTAGACATGGCTGAAGACAAAATGAGCAAAGTCAAAAGGAAATGCCATAGTGATAAATATTTAGGATCAAGTATTATAAATAAGATCAAGATATTTAGACTCATGCATGGCCATGATAGCTTAGTTAAGGTTCAGGATGAACAATGACTATCAAATGTGAAGAATGAGGTCTAAGAAAGCAATGAATGACTGTAGATAGTGAATACAAGTGTCTAGAATATAGCTAGCAGTTAGGGGAAGATGTTATGAATATTATATCATGTTTTAAAAACACTAAAATATTTCATATGTGTCAACTCTCTTGATTTAGTTTCAAATGCTCAAGAGATGGCTCATGATGAAAGTAGTCTCAGAAAAGCTAGCTAAAGAATATGTTATCACTCTAGAGAGCACCCTATTTGAAGATGTGAAAGGCAAAAATTCTCTTCAAATAATACGATTGGAAATTATAAGAGTGTGGGTGACTCTATATTGAGAATAACCTCTAGTTAGGGTTGGTTCCCTTAAGATTTATCTTTAAAAACTAAACTATTTTGTTTTTTTGGGATGAAAAGGAAGAAGGAAACTGAAATAGAAAATAATATCTAATTGGGTGATGCACCTAAATGATTGGTATTATATGAAATATTTCTAAAACTAAGTAATATACACATATGAATCTAAAATAAAACTCTGCATTCAAACTTGAACATCAGTGTTTCAAAAAAAGCCCTGAAAGAAGTTTGTAAAGCAAATTCAAATCCTAGCTCTTCAAATGACCTGTAGAGGATGAGATTTTCATAGTAGGTAGGGAAAGGACCTAAAAATTGAAAGTATTTTCCACTTTTATGATGGTACACATTAAAATTACACTCTATTTTTTTCCCAAAAACATATGCAAAAAATATTCTTTATTTGATAAATGGTATCAATTACAATTTCTTCTCTACTTTAGGAATTATGAAAAAATGGCTTAAAAAAGATAATAAATATGTCTAAAATCTTAAAATAAAATAAATTTTAATGGAAAAGAGAATTATTATTCTTATTTGAGTTAAATTAAGACTAAAATCCTTTTTCAATATTAATTAAAGGCTTTAAAATCTTACAAGTCTTCAAAAATTGCATGTTCTTCATTTTTGGCATAAAATTGAGAAGTGATGGGCCCATGTTGACTTTAAACCTTCCTTGCATGAGAATAATGCCATAAATTAGAAGATAAATCCATATTAAAATTTATTTTAAGTTATTTAATGTCCTTATATTTCATGAAAAATATGGGAGATGCATGAAACTAGTCAACCAAAGAGATTTGACACTTAAGGACTAATTAACTCAACTTGAGCTCAACTTGCATGAATTGGAACTTTTGGATTGACTTGATAATTATATATCCACTTATATATATATATATATATATATATATATATATATACACACACACACACACACACACACACACACACACACACACACACATATATACATACATATATACATACATATATACATACATATATATATACATATATACATATATACATATATATATATATATATATATATATATATATATATATATATATATATATATATATATATATATATATATGGCACGTGGTAACTCCAAAATTAATTCATTTGATAGATTTTCAATGCCATTCTTTACTTGCTTGATTGACCAATTAAGCCTATTAGGCAAATTAGGCCTAATAGCCTATCTTCTTGCATTTGGAATCCATAAAACCTTAAAAAATATTCCATAAAACATTAAAAAATAATTAAATATACATGTAAAAACTTTTATCATCATAAGATATGTGATTTTTATGAGAAAACACTCACCATTTAGTCAACACAGTTGACTAGGCCTATTTTCTCTATTTTCTTGCATACCGGCCATTTTGATCAATCTGGTTGGAACACTTATAGGATTATTTATGACAAAATTAAAATTTTAGGATAAATATAAATTATTATTATTTGATATCCATTTATTATATTTCATTCAAGTGTCCTGCACTTCATTTTACATGCTTTTTTCCACAAAAAACATGATTTTTGTCCTCATCCATACATATCCATACATAAAATTGACATTTATGGAATCCTCTCTAAGTTTAATTGACATTTTAAAATGTTTAAATTTGATACAAGATGATTTTATAGAAAAAAATCAACATTTTTCAAAACTAGTTTTTTGAGGGTTCAAGAGGGCTTTGAAGCTGAATCTTTAAAATGATGTTTCATGAAGTAAAAACTTAAAAATATAAAATTATTTATAACCCCAAAAAAATCCATGAAAATATTGGGTTACCATGCAAAATATATGAAAATTTATCATGTGGAGAAATCTACCTATGGGGTTTTGACTACATTCTAAGCTGCCTACACTCTTAACGATTGTTCATAAATCTCAATCCCTAAAATGGTCTCAATTTTTAATTAATTGTAATAAAATATGTGTCCTAAAAACATACAAAGATCATTTGGTCAAACTCCACACGTGGTGAAAGATATGAGCATCTAAACAAGAGGCTTGGAAGGGTGTTTAGAACTGTAAAAAATGAAAAATTCACCAAAATTAAAATAACACTTCACATAATTATAGATGCATAAAAACATAATAATGGGGTTTTTACCATGTTATCAAAACACTCTAAAATCACATTTTTCTTGAAAAGTAAAAAAACCCCTTTTTGGCCTTTATGCATGTTTGCTTTCAAAATCCTATATAAGCATGGTTTGATTAAAATTTAGAGTTTTGACACTCTTTAAAGGTATAATTATGATGTAAAAACATCATACCATTATTTTAAAACTTTTACTTGGACTTAAAAACCTTTATGGCACTCCAGAATGATGTTTATTCCAATGGTGATCTCCAACGAACATGCTAAGGACTGATACAAAATAGTGAGTATATCCACTCATACAATGGCCATAAATTTTTTTTTTAAAGGTTCCTCAAGTCATGATGACCTTGTGTATAAAATTTTAGGTCCTAAAACCATATGTAGCTCTCAAAATATTTAATTTTCTTTAAAATTGACCCCATGTACATGGACTGTCTACATATTTGAACTTGACAATGCACTTTTGAAATTAAAATAACCCATTTACAATATATTTTTTATTTTATTTTTACCAAAATTAGTGATTTTATGCCATAATTGATTAGCTTAACCTACTGTAAAGGGATATTGGTGAGATTTAGGAAAATTTTGAATGATAGGGGTAGTAATTTGACCTTGACAGGTCAAATTACTAACAAAATCTATGCACTATTTTGTAAAAGTTAATCATTACTTATAGATAAATATATCTTAATAAGCATTCATGGTCAATTTCACAATCAATTTCCCCTACAATGTAATTGGTTCTCATGCCTGGACACGTCTTCCAATGACTCTTAAACTTCTTTATTTTCTCCTCTCTTTGAAGTTCTATAAGTAGTTGCCATTTTGGATTTTGTAATAGATACCACACCATGTATGGTGAATCCCTATTGGATTGATGTCATATTTTGCATTTGAACATTAATGCAAGTCTATTTTTGAGTTCTCTAATAATTGTCTAAGTGTGTAAGTGATTTATAGTTTTAAGAAGTGATAATCCTCTATCCTTCTTTCCTTTATCCTTCCATATCTGAACAAGAGTTCTTAGTCTAATAGGTCATATAGAGTGTATTTAAGTGTGTCAAAATCTTTCAAGTGTATACTTGTCCTTGTAATGTGAAAATTTTCTTCTAGTCCATTTTCCTTGTGTTGTTTCACACATCTTACCTCTATATTTAAATACTCATGTTAGAACCTTTTAGAGCTTTGAGACTAATTTGTATGCTCTAATTTATTCTATTTGGAATATGATGGTCATGTGGAGATAACCTTGGTAAATTTATTCCCCTAGAGTAGGTTCCATTTATGAAATTCCAACTCTTTCCCCCATAAAAAAGTAGTAGTTTAAGTGATAAGTATTGCATGATACATTCATAGAATTAGCACTTTAAATTTAGAGGCTCATTTACATAATAGGTACATCTACATACCTATAAATGTTCCCATGTTGCCCAGATATGGAAGAGGCTTGAACACCCTCTTTTAGGGTGAAATATTTGGTAACAATAGTTACCTCTTGTAGAATTTTTGTATGATAACTTGTACCAAACATCTACTAAAATGACTCCATATGAAGCAATTTATGGTCAAGTTCCCCCACCACTCCTCCCCAATACACCTGGTAGTTCATTGATTCAGGAAATTGACACTACTTTCCACCATCCAGATCAAATTCTCTATGCCCTTTGGGATAATCTCCATTTAGCAAAGAATTGCATGAAATAGTAACCTGATCAATACTATTTTGAGCACACATTTCAACCCAGTGTTATGGTTTTTCTTCATCTTTAGCCATACAAACACTAATCTGTGAAACAAAAAGGTTATTACAAGCTTACACCTAAGTTTAATGGATCATATAAGGTTTTATAGCATATTGGGTCTATTTCTTATAAGTTGGAGCATCCACCTTCCTCTCACATTCACCCAGTCTTTCATGTTTCCTATTTGAATAAAGTTCTTGGAACCAACATTAGATTTAAAATAGTTTTACCAAAACTTGATAATGAACTCTCCCTCTTTATCAAACTAAAATTAATCTTGGCTTGATGCACCACCAACTTGGCTCCCATTCCATCATAGAAGTCTTAATCCAATGGCATGGCATGCAACTTGAAGATGCCACATGGGAACCATTATTCCAAATTCATCAGAGCTTCCCAAATTTAAATCTTTGAGGACAAAGATTTTTCCAAGAGGGAGGGGATGTTAGGAAGCTATGTCCTACCTTTCTCTTTGAATTATTAGTGTAGTAGTTGATATAGATGCATATGATTTGTAAGTCATCCCTGGAGCACATTTTTATTATCCCACATGAATGGGAAGAAATAGTTGTCAAAATGGAATTATTATTTAAGTTTTAATGTCCAATGAAGTCATCCATGAATTGTATTGAATTGAGCTTTCTCAAAGGAGGTTTCCCCCTTGAAGAGGCTATTGATGCTACAATTCAACCATGGTTATTTAGTTTTGCTTATTTTAGTTAATATATTGCTGATTTTTGTAGTTTATTTCATGTATTTGAAACTATCTACTAACTTATTCAAGAAGGATCCTCACAGTCTTGTATAGAGGACATCATTTCTTCATTAAACCTATGACTGGATTATAGGCTTATGTTAAGGCTTGAACCCTACCAAAGCTCAAAAAATTCAATTTTATTTATTTATTTTATTACATAAAAAATCATAACCTATTCACCATATATCCAAGGGTATCTCTCTCCTCCCAATATTCAAACTCAACACCAAAATTGCATATTATCTTCAAAGACTAAACATAGGCCTATAGGTCTTTATTTAGACTTACTTCTTTGTTGCAAAATGAGGGTTTATCTCCTTCACTTGTTCTTTTGTCACTTGGTGGTATTTATAAATTATTGATTGGTAAATATATGTATTTTTTAACCTTTTATAAACCAATTCACATGTCATATAACTTTTACTTTGATTGCATTGCCTACAAGTGGGTTGTAGGTGGTGTTTTTCAGCTTCTAATTATAAGTCTAATGTACACTTATTTTGGATTTTTTTTGGCACCTTGAGAGTATAAACATAGAATTAAAGGTATTAATAAAGTTTTTTATGATTTTATAGACTCCTATACATACTTCCCAACTTCCATTTCATTTTCCATGTGGGCTTTGGACAAACTACCTATACAGGTTGTAGGAGGTTATTTATATTTACTTGACTAAAAACCTCCAAATTTAAAGTTATTAAAACTAAACAAAAAATTTTAAAGTGTTTTAAAACTTGTGTAACCTTGATTATACTTTTTATCTCACCCCAACAACTCACCAAATACTCCATTTTAATCCACCACTATGTTTTCTCTAACTCTACCTTTATCATGCATGTAGATAGTCATCAAGTTAAAACCCTCATTTCATAGTATTTTGCTCCTTCTTGATTATAATTTTACCCATGGTGACCCATGGATAAAAATGGAACTTTTTTTTGAATTCCTTTTTAATACCCTAGTGTGCTCAATTCTCCTTGAATGCTCATTCATTACTTTGTTTTTCTTTTGGACTTACACAATCCTACCTAAGTATGTAGTCCATTTGAGTTGTAAGGTGAAAAGAAGTTTAAGCTGACAAGATGTTTTAGGGTATTTAAATATACCTTATGAACACTTAATAATATTAATTTTGAGTCATCAAGATAAACACTTGATGCTAATGGTGACCTACAGGTCTGTAGACATGTAGGCTCACAATACTCTTTTAGATAGGCACTTAAAGAGACATTATAGCCTCTTATTTTGAAGTGTGTCACCCATTGATGCTTTAGAAGGGTATGAGAGACCTTTAATACTTTAGAATCACTATTCATAAGTTTATTTCACTTATTTCATGTGAAATAAAACTTTAAATTCCATACATAGGACTGTCATGCTCAAGCAGCCAAAAAAGGGCCATTTGACCTTACACCAAACATTATCATAAATAAAAATGAAATTAAATGATATTTAAAGGTTATTATAGTTCTCAATAGACCATCCCCAAAGATTTTTATTCATTCATCCAACCTCATAACTCTGCACATGGAGAAAATTAGCCCTAATGGGATTTAAATTTTCTTTTTTGCCCCTTAAACTCTTAACGATTGTTCATAAAGTTAAGGGGATTAATTAAGAAACCAATGATATAAAATGGAAGGGAATTAGGTTCCCCTCCTATGGCTAAGAGCTTAGCTTCAAACTCTCTCTCTCTCTCTCTCTCTCTCTCTCTCTCTCCTCTCTCTCTCTCTCTCTCTCTCTCTCTCTCTCTCTCTCCTCTCTCTCTCTCTCTCTCTCTCTCTCTCTCTCTCTCTCTCTCTCTCTCTCTCTCTCTCTCTCTCTCTCTCTCTCTCTCTCTCTCTCTCTCTCTCTCAAGTACCAAGTGTAAATTGGTTGCCCTTCTTGAGATACCAATAAGACTGATGGATAAATGGAGTGGGTTTTTGCACTTTTTGTCTATATACCTCCACTTATTACATGTATTTAGGCCTGAGAATACCATGGGGACCTCTGGAATATTTTTCACCTTGTCAAACTAGTGGCAATAAAGAGTGATACCCTTGTGAGAATGTATGATTTTTTTCACTCTTACTAAAAAATATAATCTCTCCTAAGTGTGGGTGACTTTGGAAGGAAGATAATCTCTAGAAAGAGGGATGGTTTGATTTATGTACTCATAAAAAATGATAATTTTCCTACTAACTACTAGTTTTTGACTAGTAAAAGGGTGAAAGGGATACTTATTGTACTAAAATTAAAATTCAAAATGAGGGTGATGCACCAATGAATATGACCACTTATGCTTGTAATCGAAACTATTAGGAAGAGAAGGAACTTTCACACATTCTCTTTACTTCAGGAATGAATTCTACAATAGTGTTTCATGCAAAGGACTTAACAAACTCACTCTTTGTATGGAAGAAATGAAAAGGGATCTAATTCACATCCAAACATAGACTAAGATTAATCTTGACAATTAATATGACCTATAAAAAATCAAATATACTTTATGAAGGTACAAAAACTAGATAATAACATAAGAAAACAAACTCTTCACAATCCTATATTAATGACAATCACCATAAGCTAAACCAAAACCTAAAAATGGGGGTAAAAAGCTTCTTATTTCTTCAAGAGGTGCATACAAAAATTTGGCAACCTTTCAAGATATCAAAAGTAAAATAGTGATAATAAAATTACAGAAAATAGAGTACAAATAGAAAATTAAATGATGGGGAGATAAATCAGCCCCAAAATAGGGGTGCTAACTTGGTCTTCAAACCCCTCAATTTGTTACATAGTACTTTCTCAAAATATCCTCTCATTCATATCATTATGGTAGTGTAGAGGTAGAGTAACATGTATTAAATAATATTTAAAAATTATTCATCATTTATTGGTCAAGATTGACCACTTTAAAGGTGCCTAAAACCTTTCTTGACTACCTTATATACTAGCTCATATGTCTTTATTGAAGAATAAGTCCTACTCATTGAAAATAGAACTTTGAGTTTTCATTAATTCTCAATTTAAATATTCTTATAAGACCTTAATGAGGGTATTTACACCTTACTTGGAATCTTATAATCTCATTGATGCTTGTTTGACTCTTTCAACATGCTAGGTGTAAGAATGAAGGAAGGTTTAGTTAGGAGTCCTTGAGACCTTTTTAACCCATTGAATGTCCTTTGAAACTTAAATTGATTTATTCATACTTGAACCCATTGAATGTCCTTTGAAACTTAAATTTAATTATTCATACTTGAGTGGGAAAAGGAGGGAGAGATAAACACCAATAAATCCTTTTGAAAATTTTCTATGCATCAATTCAGTGTTTTGATCACTTGATTCCTTCAAAAGCAAAGTGGTGTAACAGAGAGAAAATTGGGTTTGAATTGAAATAGACAAATCTTTTGCATATATTATTTTAAACATAAATTAATACCTTAAAAAATTCACATGGATCCATTATACCCTCCAAAATATTGCACTTTACTCCATTTGCTTGCTTTTTCACTCATTCCTTATAACCCTAAAAACTAGTAAAGCTACTTGTCTAGAATAATGTAAGGATTATATTGGAAAATTGAGAACATTTTTGAGTTCCCTATATCCCCTTAAAAAAATTTATGACACAAATCCAATTGGAATTATCTCTTTTCTATCATTTCTCTCTCTAATTAGGCCTCTTAGGCCTAGAAAGAGAATTTTTGCCCGAATGGACACCCACACTTGTGAAACATACCAAAAGTGTTTGATTTAATTTACCTAACCTAATACCATCCTCCATGATAAATTTAAATTTATATAGCTTTGTGTATATGGGAAACCATGAAATGGTCATCGACAAATATATATGCTTTTATGTGCTTGAGGAATTATTTGAGATGTTTTCCATGAAAGTTTTAGGTTTTGATGTTTAAACATGACATTATGAGACTTTTATAACCCTTAAAAAACTAAATATTTGATATTAAAGTCCTTTATGGCACTATCGAGCCTCACCATTGATTTTGGGCATGCAAAACTAAGTTTTCTCACCTGTTGAGCTAGTGGCCAACTTGAAAGGGCTATATAAAAACTTAGGGAGCATATATAAGATATTTAATGATTATGAAACCTATATTAAGTTACCATAAATATACTAATAATGTTTTGAGATCACTCCATATCTTATACCCTCACAAACAAGCTAAAAACTACCTATTTTACCTTGTAATGTATGGTATTATACCTGCACATGTAAATAAACACCTAAAAGTGGAGATCATGAATGTTTTTAATATTAATAGGATAGTTTTGAATTAAAACTATTTCATCCTAGGGAATTAAAAATCATATATCTTTAATTGGGTTAATTGTAAGTTTTAAGGAGTGTTTTAAGAGGTTTAATTTCATAGCAATGTTTCTTAAAGGACAAGGGTCCATTTAAAAAAACAATACCAATAATTTTTGAAATGGGGACCCATATAAAATATCCTATTTGATTTATTTCCCATGAAAAACCTCATGCAAGATCTAAGTAAACAAAGTGACCTCTTCAAGCTCCTTCTCAAGTAAAATAGGGTTCTAACCTTTTGATGATTATTCATGTAGTGTGAAACCTAAGGACTAAAACAATGTCATGAATTTGGATAATGGGACCCCCTCAAACACCTCAATAAATTTCAAGTTACCATAAATCATCTAAGACAAGTTTTAAAGCCTTTGAATCTGCCTCTCGGGCTGAGCTGACTATGTGTAAAGGCTGCAAAAGGTCTTTTGGAGTCCTAAGACCTCAAAATAAATTTTCACATCAAATAAATATCTTAAACATGTTTTTAGATCTCTATGAAATAATTTATTATGACTCTCTCAAGCACTGACCTCTCAAATAGATCCAACCATTGAGTATTTCATGCAAGCTATGCTTATTGATCCTAGAGGTATTATTCCTTGGGTTTATATCCTCTTATACTAAATTAAAACTTGATGGACCTCTTCATAATTTTATCACACTCCTTTTATACTATTATACACACTCCTTTATATGATAAACATGTTCTCTTCACTCTACATATGAGTGGGCATGTAGGTCACTAATGGACTGTGTTAGTAGACTATGATTCATCCTACTAAGTTTATGATCTTTCAAAGACACCTTAAATGGACATGAACTCCATTAATAATTATTCTCAAATATCTTAAAACCTTTCATCTCACTTATAAAATTTTACCTTTCATAACAAACTTGATTGACTATGCTATTACATCATGGTTGTAGTTGTACATTTTACCTTCTCTTCACTTTGCTAACCTCCTTTTGGTATCAATGGAGAAAATTCATGTCACTCTCTCATATACATCTCATGAAACCTATTCATTTCATCCATCATCTTAACCTATTCAAAAATTTCATGTTGCATAGAAGTATGACTTTCTTAAGATATATGGATTTAGGTTCAACTTACCCTTGAATATAAGTGCTATGTGTGATACAAATACCATTCCAATCACCTTATTGGTACACAAAAAAAATATCCTATGGATATAATTTGATTTCCTAATGAAAAATTCCTTCAGTCATGGATTTGAACATGATACTTTCTTGAAATAGACCTTTTGATGTGACTATTATCGGTGCATATCTAAAGTTTGCGTAGACTATAGATAGGCATGTGACGTAGTTGGTGATGTGCCAATCATGATTCCAAGAAAAACTACTGAGACCAACCAAATTTCATCCACTTGAACAAAAATTCAAGGATATTTATAGTCATGGAAATCAACATTTGATATTATCTTAAAAAATGCTAAAAAACCTTAATTTCTACTAAATAGTGATTTAAGGAGGTTCTCATATATGGTTTTGATGTACCTTGGTAACATTAAGCTCATTTTTATCCATTATATCATGATATAATACCCATGAATATCCATATAACACCTCATAACACATTATTTGAGAAGCACAGTCTTTTAGAGATCTCTAAAGTTATTAACACATTCATACACAGTCTTGACTATGTTATTTAGGCGCTTAACACTCCCAAGAGATTTTTTTCTCTCATAGTGTCATTAGTCATCTTGAATACTCATATAATCATTTAAAAACATATCTATTCCCTTAAAACAAACTTCCTTATCTTTATGACTCTTTTTAGTTCCTGTCATCTACCATGATGTTGTTCTAACCTACTCATCTGACCTACAAGTGCTCTTTGGAGCCTTGAAAGAGCATAATTTTAAGACACAAAATGGAATGTCCTCCCAAGGTAAGGTCATACTTTCTCACATTTTTATAAATCATTCAACATCATACTGAGGTGACTTTTGTATTCTCACACACTTAAAATCTCATTAGACCTGCAATTCTACTTTGTAGAAGGCCCCATCCCACTCAAGCTACCTTATGAAAGACCCTATTCAAGATGAAGGCACATAAATATTTTGCTTGGATGAAAGAGGTATATTTTACCTAAAACATGAGCTTAATAAATTTTTGAAGATGAAAATACTCAACTGATATATCAAATATGCTTAAAAGTTGCCATTCTTAACAATAAAAATAGGCAACCGGTTTGTTATCAAAAGACTTCTTGTCAAGATAAATTACCTAATGAGTCTAACATGAAAAAGGTCCTTTTTGAACCTTAAAAAATCCCCATAAAACCATTTTTCTCCATTGATCTCTAAAGTTAATAAATGAAGACAAACTTGGAACCTATCCCGATGACTAGGTCATGACCCCCTTACACTCTTAGTGATTATTCATAAATATGGGGGATTAATCTAAAAATTAGTTTCACTAACTTGAAGGTAATTAGGGTCTCTATCATTTCCCAATATATTTGGACTTGAATATTTCTCTCTTGACTATATTAATCAAAAATTGATGGCCTTCCTATAGTTTTTAATGAAGTCGATATGAGGGATAAGTCAAATTTATAAAATTTTACACCTAAAACCCCTTAAAAACCATTTATTTGACCTTTTCATGAACAAATAAGGCCCTAGAGATGCCTATATGTCAATTTTACCTTGAATAACTATATGAATAGCCTTAAAATAGGCCTTTTTGGCACTAAAACTATTATAATCACTTATACAACTTGATAAAACTATTGTAAAATGTATCTATTATATATTTTCATGAATGAATAGGTATACCATGTCCTTATAATATTAGACTATCATTAACATACAAAACCTACTCTAAAAGGCATAAAGTAATCCAAAATGTAGTCAATTTCGGTTATAAAGTTAATCAAGCATATTAACAACTAGTTTGATCAATTATTGAACATAACATGACCTTGACACAAGAAATGAGGCCTATTATGAAGTTATAGACTCTTTTCATCACTTAAAACAACCTAAAATTGGTCAAGAGGTAGATAGATAAGCACAAGGTCATGATGATCCAAACCTTAAACTCATCAAATTTACCTTAAACTCTACTAATCAAGGTTTTGGATGATCATATCAAATAAATTACTAGCAAAAAAAATAATCCAATAGGGAAAATAACATGACAAACAAAGTTTTAAGTGATAGGAGTGACATTTTGACCTACCAGGTCAAAATTCTCAACATTTTGGTGACTCAGTTATGATGTTACATCTTGATTCTTCACTAACAAACTTACATGAATAACCATGGATATTTATAGTTGAAAAATTTTATTTGGTTATTTTTTACTAAGCTTTGAGATATATGTTGTTATAGGATAATTTTATATTATTTAGGTTATATGTTTACATTTTTATGAGTTAGCTATAGTGTATATATTTATATTATGATCATGTTGATTTGTTATTTTAGATATGTCTTATGATATGTGTATATCATAATGTTATGGTCTAACTACCTACTTATTGTGAGTTTGACACAAGAGAACTCATCCCTCAGATCATGATGAAGGGATAAAATCATTAGAGAGGGTGACATAGATGGATTTGTTGGGTGATAATAGAGAATTGGCTAGAACCCTGCGTCCACCACCTTAGTAATACATGTTAGAGGCATAGTGTAATAGTTAACATAGTGTGTTTTGATGTAATTTGCATTGGATAATTAAACATGGTTACTAACATAGTTTAAATGGTTATTTGTAATTCATCTTGTGTGACTTGTGTGTATGTCCATTAATGTTTTGTGATTTGCATAATTAGATATAATTTGAGTTAATTAATTTATGAAATTATCATTAAATTTTCATGACATTGAAGTGTTAATTTCATTAGAAAATATACTAATTGTTTTAATTAGTGATAAAATAAATAAATTATAAGAATTCTAATTAAGAATAAAAAATAAGAAAAAGATAAGAAATTCTTAAAATAATTTAAATGGAAGAAAATCAGAAAAATAATAATAAATAAAGAGAAATGAAAAGGTTTAAAATTAATAAAAATAAAGATAAAGATATTAATAAAAAAGAAAAAAAGAAAAATCTAAAAAGAAATAAAGCCATGCCATTCTTTATGTAGAGCTTTTGGAATAAATAAGGAGGAGAATAATCATAATATATGCTAAAAAATGGGAGAGGCACAAAGAATAGAGGAAGAGAAGGAAGAAGAAGTAAGGACAAGAAGAATAAAATAACAATAGTATGGATTAGTAGGTAGGCAATGCGATTAATTTATGTGAAAATTTAGGCACATATCTTCATAAATATCATATATGCATATCTATAAAGGCTGGATGTATATCTTATCTAGAGTTTATATAAATATTAATTATGTATGTATGTTTTCTAGTATAATTATTTTGAAATCCAAATGCATATATAATATTTAGAGCGTATAACCCCCTAAGCGTATATTGGCATTTATAGCACATATAGACAATTAGAAGCAAATAATCTATATAAATGAGAAGGCATTATTTATAAATGAAAATGTAGTTTATAATAAGTTCTAGATATATACACCTCAGTAAACAAAAATATGTTACATTAGAATATGCATTAAATATGTATGGAGGAAGTATTTATAAATATTAAAATAATATAGTTGAACATATAGAAGTCAAATTGTAATGTTTAGGTCACTATAAATAGTAAATTTAGGAGTAACAAATACAATGATTTCTAAACTCATTAGCGAGCAATAAAATTATATGATGATTTGGTCAGTATGCAAGGATTTGGACAATGTATAATTAGATATACATACATACATATATGTGTGTGTGTGTGTGTGTGTGTGTGTGTGTGTGTGTGTGTGTGGGTACACACACATACACATATAGATGTATAATTAAATATAATCAAACATATAGTTAATCATTCAATGAAATATACTCAGAATATCAAAAACATGTATACAACAAATTTAATTCACTTCATATAATGAACTTGGGAATTTAATCAATCAAGAATATAGCAATAATTCTAATCACTTATGACTATATGTAAAAGGGACAGTGACTTCACTAGAATAAGGTGACTCAATAATAATAAAAGAGTTTTTTAATTTTAAATAAGATTCCTAAAGACCAATACCATAATATATTAATTTGCATAGTGTATATAATGATTTTATAAAACATGATTTTGTAATGGATCAAACTCATATAACAACTTATATAAAAAATTTATTTGTATAATAATATAAATACTCCTATTTATATATAAATCTTAGAGTTTAGGATGTGTGTCATTGAGTTGTGAATAAAAACTATGGACTCTTTTATAATGAGCTATTAATATAAGTCATCATTATGTTGCATAGTTATGAGATAACATAGCATTTGGTAATATAATCATATCTATATTCTCCTTATCATGGTTTTATCTAGTGTTTAAGATACAGCCATGGATTTTAATATATGTGTCTCTTTTTTACTATGAATGATAAAAAAATTGGATGTATGAAATGTGTGTGGGAGCATAATTGGATTTTGGCACCAAAGTTTATCTAAAGTCTCCTCTCATTCCTTACTAAACTCATTCTCTTGTGATCCTCTTATTGGATATTTAGAAAAGTGTATGATTCAAGCTATAGTATATAACCCCTTCTTAGACAAAGGTAAAATAATGATCTTATCTATATTTACCTAATTAAACATATATATTCATGTTAAAACTATTATTTTCCATGAATATATTTATTTGTTCATTACTACTGCATAAATATTGATATGTTTAGTAATATCTTGTCAATAAAGATTATATTGACCAAGTAATTGACTGAGAACCATAAAAGACTATCGATATCATTAAACCATATATATATATATATATATATGTATATGAATATTTAGGAGTCATTAGAATAATATAATGTATGTGGGTGTATCAGGTTATATACCTCTAAGTTTGTTAACAAATATAAAACAATTGGTCATGGGACTTTGAGAGTTGAGAAACTATGTCAATATAAATATAGACTCCTAACCTAGCATTTAAATATAGAATCATGTTCATATAAAATGTATTTGAGTTTATGGTACTTTTGATTCTTGAAATATAACTAGTTATTTAAATAAAAGATTATGTTTTCATTGATTTATAACTACTTTGTTATGACTGGTTGTGTTATGTAGTAGTTGTGCTTAAAAACATTATACTATGATAATATGGGTTATCATAGGGTGTAATATATTTTTAAACTACTTATAGTAATTAGAAATTTTATTTAGATGTATATTATACTCAGATGGTATAAACTATAGTTATTATTTCTATTATTTATGTGATAGATAATATTGTGAGATTCATTCATACGTTTGACATAATAATTGTACGCATTTAGATTATCCATATCCTTATCATGTTATATGATTTATAGTAGGATATAATATATATGAATATATTGGCTATACTATGTTAACCAAATATTGCATTGTTGATACTGAGTAAGTAGTGAGATGGACTTCACTAGCTTACTAGCATCACAATGCTAGATGAAAGTAATTTAATCAAGTGGTGTGTATGAATTTGACTGATCTTTAGATCATTATTTATTGAAAAAAAGTTAAAATTAATGTTAAGTGAGACACTATCATTTCATGAGTATTATTTACATGTTTGTGTGATACCTTCTTTAGAATTGTATTCTTTATGATAGACTACATGCTTAGTTTTAAAAATCATACAACACATGGATATGAGCTTATCTCTCTAGATTCCCATGCCATCAATATCTACTCATATGTGAAGGGAGGTCCATTCCATAATGGTATTTGTGTGGGGGATTTTTGGTCCATGGTTGATGTGGAAAAGTGCTCAGATGATGCTCTCTCTCCCCACAATAGTACTTAACTAGAGATGATACTCGAGATTACCATAAATACTAGAGTTTGGGGAATATATGATCTGAGGATCCATGTATCTTATATATGTATATTGTATAGTATATATATATTAATGGTTTTAGGCATGTACTAATCATGGTTGGATATTTCTAATTATGTTTTAGATTCAGTTATGATGAGTTTCTTATGATGATAGTGATCAATGATATATGATGTTATATGCTTCATTTAAAGTAATTATACTATGATTATTTTATATGATCACTAATTATATTCTCATGATTTAATATATTTAATGTATATATTGTTTAAATTAGAAATTATTATGTATGTCTAGGTATATCCTAGTGGGGATGTTACATGTGGTATAAAAATTACATATCAAACTCTAGTACCTAATGGGTCCACTAACATTTTCATACCTTTTTGTTTATAGAAAGGAGAATGGTTAAATCTATATTTTATGAAGAGGGTCCATCAAATTTCAATTAAATTAACCCTCTATTTAATCCTAGCTAATTTTCCATTGAGTAATCAACAAAAATGGATCAGATTCTCATAACCATGAATAAGACTAGGGACCAACTTAAAGCCTTGGAATAAGTAGTTCATGGACATGAAGAGGAAGAACATGAGGATGTACTTAAAGAGAATCCCACTGAGTAGGAAAACCCTCAGGATGTGATACCATAAATAGCTATGGATTTGGATAGAGATATGAATAAAGTGAACCAACCTAAGTTTGATGGGACTATTCTAGGTGATGGAACTGAGGCATTGCTAACTACGATGGAGAAGTATTTAAAAATTTGAAACCACTCAGAGGTCACTAAAGTAGTATGGGGAGTATACAGTTGGCTAGTGAGGAAGCTACATGATGGTCTAATAAGAGGTTGGAAATGAACCTTAACTCAACCACCATTACTTGGGATAATTTTGTGACTTTTTTAAGATCATGATGGCTTTCAAAACTTTATTTTGATTAGAATCTCATATATTTCTAGATTTTAAAGTAGGGAGACTTATCAGTGAATGAGTACTGAAAGTAATTCACCAAAGTATGAACCTCAATACAAAGGATATGAGATTTTCAAGATCATAAAGTTTATCATTGGATTGAGACCCCATATTAGTGGAGAGGTGGATGTTCATGGACCTTCCACCATAGACTAGGTCTTTGAGAAGGTATTCAAATAGGAATAAAAGTTAAAGTCGCTTTCATAGGCCAGGGACAAGATCAAGAAAACCAAAAAACTGACAGGAAAGGACCACCTAAAGGTTGTTTCATTTGTAGAGATGACCATTATGCTTGTGATTTCACTTATTTCAAATAAAAAATATCCTCCTCAATATGGTAGATTTAAATTATGTATTCATGCAATAGTTGATAATCCTCAAGCTAAATTTTAAGCATTACCCATAGAGCTATCATGTACTTTTTTTGAACATATGATTTTAATTTTGATAGATATAATAGATATAGAATGTTTTATATCTCCTAAAATGATTATTAATATATCTATAATATCTAGAGTAATGGAAAATGCATGGTTATTATAGTATGAGAATGACTCAAAAGCCATGGTTGATAAGTGTTTAGTTCAAAAAAAGATTAGGTTGACCAAATTTGAAATAGTATTGGATCTATATGTAGCAACACTAGGTTCATATGATGTGGTCTTATGAGTCAATTAGCTTGTGAAACATAAGGCCAAGTTTTACTACTACCTAAATAAGGTTGAGTGTTTGGATGATTTTAGAAATTAGACATAAATTTTAGGTGAGAAAAGAGACTTGAGGCTTAGGCATATTTATACAATACAACTCAAGAGGGCCTAGAGAAAAGTGCGCCAAGAATTTATCATTAAGATATATGAAATTTAATAATCTAAGGAACCATCTCTCAAAGATTACCCATTTATTAGATATTTTCATGATGTGTTTCTGAAACAATTGCTAGGATTTCCTCCTAGATGTGAATTCGATTTCTATATCAATACCATACATGGTTCAAAACCATAATCTAAGGCACCATATAAGATGAAAACCACTGAGTTGGTTGAATTAAAGGCTCAACTCCAAGAATTATTGTCTAAGGGCTTGATTAGGACAAGTGTATCACCATGGGGTGTATCAGTTGTCTTTGTCAAGAAGGATGGTACTTTTTGATTTTACATTAATTATAGAATGTTCAATAAATCAAATATAAAAAAAGGTATCTTTTTCCTCATATAGATGATCTTTTTGATCAAATAGATAGATAAATGGTATTTCTAAGATTGATCTTAGAGCAAGATACCATCAACTAAGGATAAGGGATGAGGATATTATGAATATAGTGATAAAAACTCACTATGGGCACTATGAGTTCACTATGTTACCATTTGGGTGGTCTAATTGATCCAAAAATTAGAGGTTTTGGCTGAAAGATAATTCAAGAACACAAAACAACACAATGATATAATGCTATCTCTGGGAAGAGATGTCTTATTACTCACAAAATTGTAGAAAACATATGTTTATCTCTAGGAAGAGATGTTTGATCTCTTTTTTGGGATACATCTATTTTTATACATACTTTTAAGGTAGGAGGAGGATGTGGAAGGTCACAAATCTTGAGGGAGATGAAGTAGTTTGACTTCCACGATTTACAACATTACATAATTTGAGAAATTACTATTTTTAGACTACACTATTAAAATTGAAATTTAGGACACTTTCATTGGGTTTTTATGGGTAAAAACCCACTTGTCATAGCTCATACCATATTATATCATTATCCTCATTCTTATCTTTCCAAATATTCAAATGGGGAGTTAAACAAAGCTATGGTGCAAAAGTTATGGCTCTCAGAAGTTTTGCCACCAATTGGGGTAGAACCGTTGCCGGAATTATTGCCCAAAGTTTTGTCTAGATCACTAATACTCCAAAAAAATTCATGAATCTCATGAATATTATGTTCAAATATTATTTAGATCACTTTTTTTTTTCTAAAAAACATTATTATATATTCAAAGAATGAAGAGGAGCATCTTCAGCATCTGGAGCTAGTTCTATAATGATTATGAAAGCACAAGCTATATGGCAAGTTATCTAAGTGTGAATTTTTCTAGGAGAGATTTAAATATCTCAAACATATTTTCTCTATATATTATATCTTTGTATATCTAGAAAATATTAAATCTATTATGGAATGGTTGATGCCAAATAATGTGCATGAGGTAAGAAGTTTCATTGGATTAATAGGTTATTATAGGAAGTTCATTTTAAATTTTTCCAAGATAGTTAATCCAATTACCTCTTTTCACCATAAAAACCAAATTTTTAAATGGTTAGATAAGTGTGAAGTAGATTTTCAAAAATTGAAAAGAAGGCTTACTTTAGCACTAGTGTTAAGAGTTCCTAATCCTAATAGTCAATTTTTAGTGATCATAGATGCATTAGGGGATGGACTAGGAGGAGTCCTTATATAGGATGGTGTAATGATGGCTTATGAATTAAGGAAGATAAAATAATATGAGGTGAATTATTCCCCTCATGACCTAAAAATTAAAGTAATTGTGCATGCTTTTTAAGTTTAACAATATTACTTGGTGTGAAAACTATTTGAGCTCAAGATGGATAACTTGGGACTCAAGTACAACTTCACCCAACCAAATTTGAATATTTTTTAGATACATTACATAGATTTATTATCTAATTATGATTTCAATATAAACTATATCAAATTCAAGGAAAATAGAGTAGTCAATGCCCTAAGTCATAAAAGGCACATAACATGTATGGATACTATTAGTACTTTTAGGGATTGAGTGATTGAATTCTCATCAGAGATGAATTATATGATCAAGCCAAAAAAAAAATTATCTGAGAATGCTCAAAATCCTTGGTATAAAGGATTCAAATTAGAGAGTGATGGTATTTTACATTACAATGGAAGGATGTATGTGCTAGATCGATAAGAACCTATGGAGCACAGTGCTAAAAGAAATGTACAATTCCCCATATTCAATACATCCAAGAGTAACCAAGATCATGGTAGAGCTTAGACCAATATATTTATAGAATTTAATCAATAAAGATGTAGCAAATTGTGTGTCACATTGTTTAGAATGTCAGTGACTGAAAATTGAACATGTGCATCTGGTTGGGTTGTTATATCTGCATGATATATCAGAAGGGAAATGGCAAGTGATCAACATAGACTTTATCCAAGGTTTACCAATGTCATGAAATATGTATGATATGATCTTGGTGGTAGTTAAAAAACTAAACAAGGTGGCTCATTTTATACTAGGTAATTTGATAGATGATGCAACTACTCTTATGAAGAGGTTTGTGAAGAAAGTGTATAGGTTTCATGGATTCCCAGATAAGATCATGATATAAAGATGAGTTATAGATTTTGTGTAACTCTAAATTTAGCTTTAGGTACACAACTAAATTTTAGTAATCTATATCACCTAAAGACTAATGGTCAAACTGAGAGAGTTAATTAGATGTTAGAGGATCTTCTTCATAGATATTGTAATGATGAAAAATATAAGTGAAAAGATTATATTTCACTGGTTTATTTTGCATACAAAAACTCATACCAATCAGTTTTGAAGATGACACCATTTGAGGCATTGTATGGAAGAAGGTTTAGGATACCAAATAATTGGGATATGTTAGAGTATAGAGTAGTTTTTGGACTTGAGATGCTTTCAAAAATGGAAGAGCAAGTTAGATTAATCAGGTAGAGATTGGGTAAGGCCAATGATAAGAAGAAGATTAATGCTAATTTAAAAATGATAGATAGGTAGTTTTTACTAGGTGATAAATTATTCTTATGGGTTAAGCCACATAAGAGCTTGATTAAATTTAGAAAGTCAGTGAAATTATCATCAAGATATGTGGGACCCTTCAAGTTGTTATAAATGGTCAATCATGTAGCAATAGGCATGTATTACCACCATTATTAGCTATATTGAATGATGTATTCCATATTTATTATCTTAAAAAGTATATAAATAATCCTAGTTATGTGTTATATTGAAATGATTTGTAGGTTCTGGATCCTAGGGTGGTCATGGTATAACCAATCAGATTAATTGACATTCATAAACTTCATTTGCATAATAGAGAGATGTCATAGTGCAAGATTATATGGGACTAATACTTTAAGGATAGTGCTACTTCAGAGGACTATGATGAGTTTTATAAGATATTTCTACATTTATTTCCTTGATTAGATACTATTTTATTATGTTTTTAATTTAGAACTTATGTTTGAATAAGATTCATCTGGGATGATGACTAGCTTTAGGGGGAAGGATATTGTATCTTGGTTCCTCAATAAGCAAAGTTACTTGATTATATATGAATATTTATAGTTGATGAATTTGATTTGGTTATTTTTTACTAATTTTGAGATATATGATGTTATGGGAAATTTGGATATTGTTTAAGTTACATGATTACATTATGATCATGTTGATTTGTTATTCTAGATATATCTTATGATGTATGTATATCATGATGTTATGGTCTGACTACCTAGTTTTTATGAGTTTAACACAAAATAACTCATCTCTCTGAGTGTGACAGAGGGAGAGCATCATTTGAAAGGGTGACATAGATGGAGTTACTGAGGGGTGATAGAGAACCTAGAACCCTGCACACACCACCTTAGTAATACATGTTAAATGCATAGTGGAATGGTTAGCATAGTGTTTTTTGATATTGTTTGTATTAGATAGTTAAACATGGTTGCTAGCACATTTTAAATCATTATTTGGAATTCATCTTTCATGACTTACATGTATATCCATTAATGTTTTGTGATTTGAATAATTAGATTAAATTCAAGTTAATTGATTTATGCATATATCATTAAATCATCATGACATTGAAGTGTTAATTTAATTAGTGAATATATTGATTATTATAATTAGTGATAAAATAAATAAAATATAAGAATTTATAATCAAGAGGAAGAAAAGGAAAAAAAGAAGAAATTATTAAAATAAATAAAATGGTAGAAATAAATAAATAGAAATGGAAAGGTTTAAATTTAAGAATATATATATATATATATATATATATATATATATATATGGAAAATTTTCTAAAAAGAAACTAAGCCACGCCATACTTTATGTAAGGATATTTTGGAACAAATAAGGAGGATAATAATAATATATAAAGACAAAGGGGAGATGCATAAAGAATAGAAGAAGAGAAGGAAGAAGAAGTGAGGGCAAGAAGTAGAAAAGAACAATAGTACGGGCTATAGGCAATGTTATTATTTTTTGTGAAAATTTAGGCACATATCTTCATAAATATCATATATACATATCTGTATATGGTGGATGTATATCTTAGCTAGAGTTTATATAAATTTTAATTGGGTATGTGTGTTTCCCTGTATAACAATTTTGAAATCCAAATGCATATATAATCTTCAAAGCATATAACCCCTAAGTGTATATTGGAATTTATAGCACATATAGATAGTTATAAGTGAATAAACTATATAAATGAGTAGGCATTATTTATAAATGAAAATGTACTTTAGAATAAGTGCTAGATATATACACCTTAGTAAACAAAAATATGTTACTTTAGAATATGCATTGAATATGTATGAAGTATTTAGAAATATTAATATAATATGGTTGAGCATATAGAACTCAAATCATAATGTTCAAGTCATTATAAATATTAAACTTAGGAGTAACAAATACAATAATCTCTAAACTCACTAGTGATCTATATAACTATATGATGATTTGGTCAGTATGTAGTGATTTTGATAATGTATAATTAGATATATTTATTGATTTATAATTAAATAAAATCAAACATATAGTCAAATATTTAGTGCAATATAATTAGAAGATCAAAACATGTATACAACCAATTTAAGTCACTTCATACAATGAACTTGGGAATTTCATTAGTCAAGAATATATTGATAATACTGATCACTTATGATTGCATGTAAAATGGATAGAAAATTCACTAGAATAAGGTGACTCAATAATAATGAAAAAGTATTTTTTAATTCATAATAATATTCCTAAAGACCAGTACCAGACTATATTATTTTTCATAGTGTATATAATGATTTCATAATACATGCTTTTTTAATAGCTCAAAATTATATAATAACTTATATAAATGGTTTCTATGTATAACAATATAAATACTCATGTTTATATATAAATATTATACTTTAGGATGTGTGTCATTAAGCCATGAATAAAAATTGTGGAGTTTTTTTATAACCAACCATGAGTAATAAGTCATCATTATGTTGCGTAGTTATGAGATAGCGTAGGATTTGGAAATATAGCCATAGATATATTCTCTTTATCATGGTTTTAGATAGTGTATGAGATAAAGCCATGGATTCTTATATATGTGTCTCTTTGATGGTATGAATGATAAAAAATGTTGATGTATGAAATGTGTGTGGGAGCATCATTGGTTTTTTGCACCAAAGTTTGTCCAAAGTCTTCTCTCGCTCCTTTGCTAAACTCATCCTATCATGATCCTCTTCTTAGATATTTAGAAAAAATGTATGATTTAGGATATATTGCATATCCCCTTATTATACCAAGGTAAAATAATGATCTTGTCTATCTTTAGCTTTTTAAATGGTAATAACTATTCATGTTAAAACTATTATTTTCCATGAATATATTTAATTGTTCCTTAATATTTTAGAAATATTGATATGTTTAGTAATAGCTTATCAATAAAGACTATATTGACCAATTATTTGATTGAAAACCATAAATGTGTGTGTGTGTATTAATTACTTATCAATAAAGATTATATTGACAAAGTAGTTGACTAAGAACTGTAAAAGACTATTGATATCATTAAACTACACACACACACACACATTGTTGGGCATATTTATTTATAAAGGAAATATATCTATATGAACATATAGGAGTCATTAGAAGAATATAATGCATGTGGGTGCATTAGGTGGTATGCCTCTAAGTTTATTAACAAATATAAAACAATTAGTCACTAGACTCTGAGAGTTGAGAAATTAAGTCAATGTAAATATAGACTCTTAACCTAGTATTTTAATATAGAATCATGTTCATACAAAACATAGTTAAGGTAATGGGACTTTTTATTCTTGAAAGATAACTAGTTTTTTAAATAAAAGATTATGTTTTCATTCATTTATAACTATTTTTTATGACTGATTGTCATATTTAAGTGTGTTAAAGAACACTAGACTATGATAATATGGGTTATCATAAAGTGTAGTATATTTGGAAACTACTTATAATAATTATAAATTTTGGTTAAATGTACATTATACCCAGATGGTATAAATTTTAGTTATTATTTCTATTATTTATTTGATAGATAATATTGTGAGATTTATTCATACATTTGATGGATAAATGTATGAATTTAGATTCTTTGTGTGCTTAGCATGTTATATGATTGCTAGTAGGATGTAATCTATATGAATCTATTGGTTATACTATGTTAACCAAATCTCACATTGGTGATACTGAGTAAGTAATGAGATTGACTTCATTAGCTTTTTATCATCACAAATGCCAAATGGAAGGTAATCTGATCAAGTGGTGTGTATGAATTTGACTAATCTTTAGATCATTATTTATTGGAAACTTTATCCAAAGTAGTGTAAAGTGAGACATTGTCACTTCATGAGCATGATTTACATGTTTGTGTGATATCTTGATTAGAATGAGATTCTTTATGATACAATGCATGTTTAATTTTAGAAATCATACAACACATGGGTACTAGCTTGTCTCTATAGATTTCCACACTATCACTATCTACTCATCTATAAAGGGAGGGTCATTTTTTGATGGTATTTATGTGGGGGATTGTTGTTCTATGGTTGGTGTGGAAAAGCACTTGGATGATGCTCTCCCTCCCCACAATAGTACTTATAGATAACAGTTGAGATTGCCATAGATATTATAATCTTGGTAACTTATGATCTTGGGAGCCATGTATATTATATAGGTAAAAAAATTTATATGATATTTATTATTGAAAAATTATCACTATGATTTGTAAATACTTACTTATTGTATATAGATAACATTGGTTGTAGGCATGTACCAATTGTGGTCAGATATTTGTAATTACTTTCTTGATTTGGTTATGATGTGTTTATTATAATGATAGTGATTAGTGATGTCATATGCTTCATTTAAAGTCTTTATAATTATAGTATTTTATATGATCACTAATTATATTCTCATGGTGTAATCTATTTAAAGTATATGTTGTTAGAATTTTTTTTAAAAAAATGTATTTATAGGTAGATCCCTATGAGATGTTACATGGGGATCATGACTACTATGCTTGAGAACTAGATCATTGACATCTCTTTTAGAATCATAATATCACTCTTACATTTTGAAGTGAATGGTAATAAATTTTATCAATAACTACAAGACACTTGACTTGAAACAAGATAACTTTTCTCCTCCAAAATAATGAAAGGAAACACACAAAATAAGGGAAGCTAACTAAAAAAACAAATGTGCAAGCAAAGAACTTATTTAAAACAAAAAATAATAAAATTAATGTTCTAAGATAACAATTTGAGGAAAACAAATAAACTAACTATATAAAAATGACTTATCTCTCAATAACAATGTTTCAAATGTGTCCCATTGGTTGGGATTGGAAGCTCTTCATCATCCATATTTGTAAGTTGGAAAGAATTATGGGTTTTGTAGCTGGTGATTATGTATGGATTTCTCTAAATAGATTCAAATTTTGTGTTCCTTCCTATTTTAACTCTATACTCATCCCATTTGAGAACTAACTTTCCCTCTTTGAAATTTTGTGAAGAAGATCCTTTGTCAAAGGCTCTCTTCACTTGTGCTTGATTAATTTACATGGCTAACATAGACTAATTTATAATATATTATAAATCCATGATATCAACATACCTTACCTCCATTGGTTCATTCTCCAAAAACTCCAACTGGTGCATTAGTTTTAAAGCAAAAAAATCAAGAGAAATGGGTAACTTTGCTTCCTTATCATAAACTATCTTGCATTATGAATTAAATATAGACCTTTTATGTTGGATCCTATCATCCCATATATCTGACTTCAACTTAAAATTTCATTATCTCTAATTATATTCAATATTATTTCTTATAATCTTCATTAGGTTCTTATTGGTGGACTCAGTAAGACCATTTCCTTGTGGGTAGTAGTTTTATGAAGTGTTGAGGTATACACCATGTTGAAACATCCATAGAATGATCTTAAATACTAAAAAATACATGGAATTGTATAAAATTATGGTGAATGGAACCCAAAATCATGTAATCAAACCTTCATTAAAATCAAAAATTTTGGATTTGTTTACTTCCTTTAAAACTACTACATTTATCCATCTGGTGAAGTAATATGTGGTAGTAAGGATACACTTATGACCTAATATTGTATGTGTTCTAATGAGTAAAATTAATTATAAACCCCATTGGACAAAAGGATGATCCACTAAAATTGTTTGGAGAGGTAAGGATGCAAGCTTACTTTTCTTATAAACATGGCACATTGTTTGCATTCCCTATCCCAAGCATGATAATCACTAAATATATTTGGATAATAGTACCCACATATCATGATATTAATGGATATATTTATTGTTTATAAATTTCCTCCACCATGTCCATCATGGAAATATTCAAACAAGCTTTTTATTTGGCTTGGTTCTATGCACCTTAACAACATATTATTGATGCCTTTATTGAAAAACACACCCTCAACAAGGATAAAGGGGATGGAATATAATTTGAAATATATTATCCTTGATGAACTTAATTTAGGAGGATATAAACCATATTTGAGGTACCTTACCAAGTCTTGAAACAATCTTGAATATTAAGTATGATCATCTACAACTTATTCATCATTAAGCACTAAAAGCGTCTACTTATTCTCTTGCAAGTCTTAGGCTAGATGTTCACATAATACTTTGCCTCTAATAATTTTTTTGACATTTATTTAAATTTAATACTCAATCAATATTTTTATCTAACCTTCTCTCTTATCATGTATGTCCTTGTTTAACAAGAACTCTTTGATACTTGGATGAGCAACCATTCAATGTATCATGTTGTTAGATAACAAGTGTCTAAACTTCTTAAGAGATATGATCATTGAAAGAACATGATTCTATATATAATTATACCTTATCTCATATTCCTAAAATCCTTTAATGATGAAATCTATTGGATGCTCTAAATATTCTTTATTTTATTTGCATGAGAATACCTAAATCGTGTTCACATTAACATATGTATATAAGATGAATTTTTTTGAAATATTAGGATTTATAAGGGTAGGAACACTATATATTGTTTTATTTATCTATTCAAAAGAAATCATACCCTCTTTTGACCAACAAAAAAAATTATTCTTTTTAATCATGGATGTACGTGTCTTTTCCAAAGTTACAAAATTAAAAATATATCTCCTTATGAAATTGATTTTGCCTAAAGAGGTTTGTAATGCCTTTTTATGTTTGGTAAAATATAGAGCAAGAATGGAGTTGATAATTTTAGGATCAATGCTTAAAACATGTTTTTAAATCACATGTCCAAGAATATTACCTTCATGTACTAATAAGACACATTTCTTAGGATTAAGAGACACCTTAAACTTTCTACATATTTCAAACAATTCTTTGAGATGAACCATGTGTTTACTTGCACTCTTTGAAAACATATTAATATCATCTAAATAGATAGGAAAAAACCTATTGATAAGACATTATAATTCCATATCCATGTCTCTTTGAAATGTTTCTCTAGCATTAGACAAACCAAATGGCATTTTATTATAGGCAAAAGTCCCCCACTTGGTAGTGAAGGTTGTCATAAATTGATCTTATTCCTTAACAAGAATCTAATTATAGCCACTATACCCATACAAAAATGAGAACCTATCTAAAGCTACTACCATATGAAATATTTTATCCATGGTTAGCAATGGGTAATTATCCTTAAGAAAATCTTTGTTCAAATCACATAAATCTACACAAAGTCTAAATTCACCATTTTTATTCCTTACTAAAACAAGGATTGCCACCCGAGTGATTTATTGGAAAAATGATAGTTGATTCAATGCACTTATGAAGATTAATTCTCATCAAAGGCTTAAGTTTTAGATTTATTGGTCTTTGTCTTTATCTAACTGATTTGGTTTTAGCTTCTATATCAATGGTGTGTTGAGCTAAACTTGGATCAAATCCCTTAAAATCACTATATTTCCATGCAATTACATTATAAAATATCCTACATAAATCAATGAATGATTATTTTTGTGAGGGAGTACATACTTTAACCAATTTAAGACTCTTTCTAACTACTATCTCAACATTGGAATAGTGATCTTCCTTGATTGATAATGAATAGTTCTCTCTCCTCATCACACCATCTATACTAAATATGTTTTCAAGAGTGACAAAACCTTTTGGTGTCTTGTTATACTTAATTTGGACAATCTAATCCCCATACTATTGTAAAATATTTAACTAATTCTTGGAAGATAATTCATCCTCCTCTTGTAAGAATATAACAATATAGTTTTCATCCTTAAAAAATTTCCAATTCTTATGGTTATCAGGAATGGAAAGCCTCACAAAAAATTTGATATGTGACTAACTTTTCTCATTCCTTACATCATCTATAATACTAAACAAGATCTTATGGTATCTAATCTATCTACATGTTTATTCTTTTCTCTTGGTATTACTTGAATGCCAAAAGACTAAAAATATTGAATTAGAAACCAAAATATATGATTTTAATATCTAATCAAGGTGTTATTTCATACATTTAGCGCTCTCACTTGGTGAACTTCAAGTTCACTATCACCAAAAACCTATAAAAAATTGATTCTCATCTTCCTAGCTGACTGCAAACCATGAAATAGAGCCTCATATTCTACTACATTTTTGGAACATCCAAACTAAAATTTAATATAATAAAAATAGATTTGTTTTTTAGGTTATATAAACATCATTTTATCCCTATTACCATGATTTTTCCTTGAGCCATAAAAGTAGAGCTGCGAAATACCATATTTTGACTCATCTTCTTTCACAATGGATAGAATTTATGCATCATTTTCATGAAGGTAATAGAAACCAAGTACCGCATCTTAATTAATTATATATGTATAATTTTCATGCAATTTTTATGCCCATTAATTAATGAAAACATTAGGAACTTCCTCAAGATGTGAAATGGCTTCCACTTCACTAGCTTCTAACACCTCATCTGATATAACATAATTTGTGTTAACAACACTTGACATGTAAGGATCCAAGTGAAAACATGAAATGGGAATAGATTGAATAGTTAACTTGGTATCATAACTTTTTATTAACATCTAATAGGTCTAATCATCTGATAGATAACCACCAATCTTTGATGTGAAATCTCTAGATAAGCACATGGTGAAATAGGGAGGCAAATCCACCACCATTACATCTTAATGAATAGTAACATTTGGGAAAGCATGAAATTTTAGTATTAGGTATTTAATCATGAATATTATATTTTTTTTGTGATCTATCCAATTTCAATACCCATTTGGTGTTTGGTTCACATACCAAACTAAGCTTGTTTGCAATCTATTCAGGCATGACATTGATATTGGCTCCATTGTCCACCATATAATTATGGACTAAAGTATTATCAAAAATTAAATAGAGATAAAAAAAGATTTTTTTAATATTTTACCTCATATTTTATCACTTTTACCTCTTTTTATACTTGTTTCACTTGTCTCATTGGCTGATTTGAATTTTCCAAAACTATGATCTTTTTCTTAGCTGGTTTTGGTGAAAACTTAAGGGCTAAAAGCTCTTGAATTAGCATGTGTTTTTACACTAGGATCAATAAGGAATAACACATGATCATAATTATATTGTAGCTCTTCATATGATAAATTATATAGAATGGATTTGCACATACCTTTGGTTTCCCTCTTTGTACAACTGGTTGATCTTGAAGTTGTGGTACTTGATGAGACTTGTCAACCTCTATGTTATAATTTTTATGTGGTTTTGGGTCAAAAAACTAATTATTTACACTTTTTTATATAATATTAATTGTAATTGGAATATTAATAACCTATTTAGTCTCTTAAATTGATCTCTTATTTTCTCTATTTATTGCTGCAACCACACTATTAAAAGTAGTAAAATCACCAATATGATTCAAGGCTATATGGTCATCAAGTTACTAATTCAAAAAGGTTAAATCCAGCTTCCCTTGTCCATGATTCCCCTTATATTTTTATTTAATACCTTCACTATGTTGACCCTCTTGAATAAAAGCCTCTTCTTGAGTCATTTGATGCATCACCATGGATTGGTTGACTAAGGCCTGATTATGCATATCATTTTGATTTAATGGTTTCCAACCTAAATCTGGCATCATATTATTTTGCTTTAGCATAGGAACAATAGATTTATATTATGGATAATTAGGCTCAAATATTGTATATTTCTTAACCTATGTGATATCTCCTTGAGCTTGATAAGGTCTCTATTATTTGAATCCTTGATAGGGGTCTATATTCTCTAAAAGGCTGATAGTTAGGTTGATTAAGTGTTTGGTAAGGCCTATTTTCTTGGTATTACTACCTTTTTAGTTAGACAATTCCATTCCTAAAGGATTGAAACATTCCTTTGAGCTTTAAAATCTTAATTGATTAGCTAGTAAGGGCTGAAACTTGTTCCTAAGGGGCTGGAATAGGATCCATATGAGGAGCTTGAGGGTTTTTTATTGGTTGTGTTTCTAGGAAAAATGGCATAGGAGGTCTAAGTGCTAATTTTATAGCTTGTATCAAGGTATTCTCAACTCTTATTACTACTTCATATGCATTTGGTAAGGTAGTGCCACCCATTGATTGAATCATGATGCTAATATTTGAACTAAGATCTCTCTTATAATATATTACTCTAGGGATGGTTTGATCATTAGAGGTATCCTAGTCCATGTTTTTTGGAATCTAAGGTTAAATTCAGTCATGAAATCATGAGGATCCTCTTTATGGTGGTAAGTTGTTCAACTAAAGACAAGTGATCAGATTTTTCCTCAAACTACCTATAAAAGGCTACACCTAAGTTATCCCAAGAAGTAATGGAATTTTAAGGGAGGTTTATATATCATTATAGTAGTTTTCCTTTGAAGGAAAAATCAAGGAGTCTAATAACCACATTATCCTAGACAACATTGTGGACTAAAAAAAGGTTTGAAACATCCTTTATATGTTTAATAGGATTGATTTGATCTTCTTCCAATAAGAAAGGAATGCCCTTAATTGCTAACCCTGGTATATCATCATACTAGGAAAGATTTAATGGGATTCCTCTGTTAAATGAGACAAACATTTGGTTTATAGCTACCATATAGATAGTGGGAATTGCACTATCTAGAACAATGGGTTGACTATGAAATTGAAATAAGGTTTTATCTTTATAAATCTTGTCATTTTATAAGAATGAGAAGGTAACTCAATAAATTCAAAAGGAATATATTTATTGGATGATCTTGTGGTAAACTTTGGCATGAAAGTTATGCTAGCTTGCTACTAAGAATAATGCAACTTCAGGGTATCCTCTAGTTAAAGTTATTATGAGTGTCCTCTTATACTATAAATGATTTTCTCTAGATCCAAATTTTATCTTTGCGAAGGAGTATGCATCCGACTAGGCATGATAAAAACTATTATCAATCAAGAGTGTTACCCTTATGAGAATGTGTGTTATTTCTCACTCCTGATAAAATAATGGAATCTCTCCTAAGTGTGGGTTACTTTGGAATGGAGATAATATCCATAAATATGGTTAGTTCCCTTGATGCACTCACTAAAATTGATATTATTCCTAATAACTACTAATTTTTTACTAGGAAAAGTGTGAAAGGGATACTACTTGTAATCGAATTGAAATGAAAACTTTAGAATGAGGGTGATACACTAGAAAATATGACCAATTATGCATACAATTGAAACTCTTAGGAATATAATAATCTTGTACACATTCTCTTCACTTTAGGTATGATTTATATAATAATGTTACATGTAAAGGACTTGACAAACTCACTCTTTGAATAAAAGAAATGAAATGGAATCTAATTCACATCCAACCTTAGAGTAAGATTTATCATGACACTTAATATGACCTATATCAAATAAATATACTTTATAAAGGTACAAAAACCAAAAAATAACACATGAAAACAAATGATTCATAATGCTATATCAATGGCAATCACCATACACTTCAACAAGACCTAAAACTGGAGGAAAATAACTTCCTATTTCTTCAAGAGGTGCATAAAAAAATTGGTATACTTTCAAGATAGCTAAAGTAAAAGAGTGATAATATAATTCTATAAAATAGAGTATAAATAGAAAATTAAATGAAGGGGGGGCAAAGCAACCCCAAAATAGGGATGTCAATATGGTCTTCAAACTCCTCGAGTTGCTACGTAGTACTTCCTTAAATATCTCCTTTAATTAATATCCTTATCTTGGCATAGATGTAGAGTATCATGTATTAAGGAATATTGAAAATTTCTTCATCATTGATTGGTCAAGCTTGATCACTTTCATGGTGCTTAAATCTTTGCTTGATTACCCTATATATTAGTTCATATGTTTTTATTAAAGAATGAGTCCTCCTACTTAAAAATAAGACTTTAAGTCTTCATTAATTCTCCATTAAAATATTATTATAATCCATTCATGAGGTCTCTTCACCTTAATCAAGTTGTAAGAAGCTCATTGATGCTTGTGAGTCTTTTTTAACATATCAGGCATATGAAGAAAGGAAGGTCTAGTTAGGAGTCCTTGAGACCTTTTCAACCCCTTTAATATAATTTTCAATTAAAATTGACTTATTAATAGCTTATTATGTGTAGGATTGGGATTTAAACACCAATAAATCATTTTGAAATGTTTTTGTGCATCAATTTAGCACTTTGATCACTTGATTTCTTTATGAGCAAAGAGACATAGGAGAGAAAAAATTGGGTTTAAATTTAAAAAAATAAATCCCCTCCATGGATGGATTCTCAAAATCAATTAAGACCTTAAAAAAGTCACATGGATCCATCATACCCTCCAAAATATGCTATTTTACTCCATTTGCTTGCTTTTTCATTCATTCCTTATAACCTTAAAAAATAGTAAAGCTCCTTGTCTAGGATAATGTATGGTTAACCTTGTAAAAATGATCATATTTTTTAGAAACCTCTATCCCCTACATCTTTATACAAAATTTCATGATCCAAATCAAAGTGGAAGCATCTCTTTTTTGTCATTTCTCTCTCCAATTAGGCCTATAAAGAGAAATTTAGCCCAAATGGCCACCCACATGTGTGAAACCTACTAGAAGTGTTTGATTAAATTTACCTATATTAAGTAAATCCTCCATGCCAAATTTTATGTTTTGGAACATTGTGTAGATGGACAAACCATGAAATGGTCATTGGCAAGCCTTTTTGTTTTTATGTGCTTGAGGAGTTGTTTGAGATGTTTTACATGAAAGTTATAGGTTTTTATGATTGTAAATGACTTTATGAGACATTTATAACCATTCTAAAACTCACTCCTTCATATTTAATTCCTTTATGTCACTTTCAAGACTACACCATTGAGTTTGGGCTTGTAAAACTGAGTTTTCTCACTTTTTGAGCTAGTGGTCAACTTGCAGGGTATGTATAACAAATTGGGGAACCTATATAAGAGATTAAACAAATATGAAACCTATATTAAGTCCCCATAAACATATTCAAATTTTTTAAAGATAAATCTATAGATTTTACCCCCATAAATAATCTAAAAACTATCTATTTTGTCTTGTACCATATGGTATTGTACCTACACATGTAAACAAAAACCTAGAAGTGAATATCATGAGTGTTTTGAAAATGAATAGGATAATTTTTAAGTAAAAATATTAAATTTGGGGTCATTAATAATCATATCTCTTTAATCAGGTTAATTGTAGGGGTTAAGGAGGGTTTTAAGAGGTTTAAGTTCTTAACAATGGTTCATAAAAGGATAGGGGTCTATTCCTAAAACTAATTCCAAGAATTTGGTGAAGGGGTACACCTCTAACATCTCATATGGGCTTTAATTCCCATGCAAAACCTCAGGCAAGATCTAGGCAAACAAAGTGACCTTTTTGAGCTCTTTTTCAAGAAAAACAAGGTTATGTCACCTTTTGATGATTGTTCATGTAGTGTGAAACCTAAGGACTAAACAAATGTCATGAATTTGAAGAATGGGACACCCTTTAACACCTTAATAAATATTAAGTTATCATAAATCCTCTACAATAAGTTCTAAACCCTTTAAATCTACCACTCAGATTGAGGTTACTGTGTGTAAAGGTCAAGGAAGGGTTTTTAGAGTCCTAAGACCTCAAAATCCACTTTCACATCAAATAAATATCTTAAACATGTTTTCATATATCTATGAAATAATTTTTTATGACCTTCACAAGCACTGACCTCTCAAATAGGTCTAAAACACTAAATTACAACATTGAAGGTTTCATGCAAGTTATTCTTATTAACCCTAGAGGCCTTATTATTATTTAGGTATTGTTAATAGTGTATCTAAGGTATACAAGATTGTTCATGAGGTGTCGAGTATGCTAGTAGGTTAATGACAAAGTGCACCTTAGTGATCATGCATATACCTTATAGTGTTTGCTTGGTTAGGAAAGATGATGGATGTTGATAGTGTGTTGATCATATTTGAGGGGTCATATGGAATGTAAAGAGTTCTTGGTGTAATTTTGGAAGTAAAAATAATCCATCTAAGTAGTATTGTGAAGGTTTAGGTTATCATATTCATCTTGGTAGAGTTTATTCAATAAGCAAAATGATGATGTTAGCATTCACATGTGTGAAGGTGTCAGAAGAAAGTGGTCACATGTGTATATTCATTTTTGTGCTTAGATTATGTGTTTCAGATTTTAGACCTTGACATTATGTCTATAAAAATTTATGATAGTGTAACATTGCTCTCCTAAGCTGATTTCATCATTTTCCATAGTCAAATTTGCATTTTTAGTGACCGTTGGAATTCAAATATTTGAATTTACAAAGGAAAACCAGCCTATAATGTTTTGCCTTTAAATTTTAATGATGGATGTATTTAATGATGGATTTAAAATAAAATTTTTATATAACTTTGAGATCAATCCATGAAAATTGATTTGGAGGTTTGACTAGTTATACAATTGCATTTATTGTGGTTCAAAGTTGACTGAGGGTTTGACTTTCTTTTGTAAGTGACTTGAGAAGGATGTTTGAGTTTTTCTTGATGGTGTTTGGATTTTTCACAGTGAATTATCTATTTTAATATGTTTTATACTCCTTTAGGATAATTTATATGGATTTTGGAAGTTTGATCAATCCATATTCAATATGAACCATTACTTGGAAGTTGATTGTTTGTTCATTCATAATGTTTTAATATACAGGGAACATGATTGATAGGTTTTGAATATGCATAGGTGTGTAGTGATTAATGTAATAAATAAAGTATGTATTATTGGTACTATGGCATGGACCTATGTGATTTGAAGTGGTCTTGTGTTTCTATTTTTCCTTGATGAAGTGTTAAACGGATGAATAGGTATCCATAGACCTAAAAGGGTTAATTAGGCCTAATTGAAAGGTGTTGTTGCTTAAAGGTGATCTATAAAATATATGCTCAACTTATGAATGAGGTTTTGTTTTTTTTACTAAGTGGGATATAATCTTTAAGGGTTAAGGAATGTCTTATGGCTGACCAAGAAGGTGGTGATCATTTAGACTCTATAAAGAACATAATCAAAGATGAAGGTTTCTAGAGTGAATGTGTGAAGAAAAGAGAAGTGTGAGTAATCTTTGTGGATGGATTTAAGAGTATATAAATGTGAGGGATATGTGTTTGACCTAGTGGTCATACTTATAATGTTGTAATAGTGATTTTAGGGTTGATGATTGATGATGATTGAAAAGGTGTAGAGTGATCTAAAAGGCTATTTTTGATGCATTTCTTGTGTGTGAAGCCTTAAGAAAGTATGAAGGGTTGAAGAGAGTTGTTATTCATTATTTTTCCATTATATTAAAATTCAATTAGAGTTATGGAGGTGTTGTGTGGGTTCTGAATATCTAGGATAAGTGAGTGCTTGTCCATGCTTAGGGGTCAATGATCCTTGTGAAGTGGGTGATTCACTAAAGTCTCTTTTTTATGATCTCTTATAGGAATATAGTCCATGTGTTTTTAGGATTGAGAGTGGGTTTCATCCCCTTGAGGGTTTCCCACATTATTCATGTGTTATGTGCTTTGATCTTGCATGTTTTTCTTTGCTCATTACAATGAATGGTTTATATGCTTCATAAATGTTTATGTTAAATGGTTAAGATTTTGAATGATTATATTTGAAGTTGATTTGATTGCATCATTTATTCACCCCCCCTCTTAGTGATTATACATCTAATAACTAGTATCATAACCATACCTTGTTTGTAAGTTTAACCACTTGAAGGTGATCAAAAGGTATAATGGGTGGTCATCAAATGCAAGGTGGTTTATTTACTAAGAAAGCACCATTGTTTAATGGATCTAACTATGATTTTTGGAGTGTAAGGATGAATGCTTAGATCATGTCTCTAGGTTTTGACAATTGTAAATCTATTATAGATGGGTATTCTACACCCTTAACTCTTCCAACTAGTGCAGCTAACAAGAAGTTGAGTGAGAATAATTATAAATATATGAATGATATCATTTATAGCCTATCAGAGGTTGAATTTACCAAGGTAATCCATTTCAATTCTACCAAGGAAATATAGACAAATTATAGATCATCTATGAAGGGGATTCAAAGGTTAATTTGGCTAAATTACAAACCTACTAAAGGCAATTTGAGGGCTTTAAAATAAAGGAGGGAGATATTGTGTCATCATATATTCTATGGATTGATGAGGTGGTGAGCATGATCAGAGGTCTTAAAGAGGATATGAAGAAGCTACTATTGTACAAAAAGTATTAAGATATTTCACCCTCAAGTTTGATTCAAAAAAAATTGTTATAAAATAAATTCATGGTCTCACCAAGATGAGGATGGATGAATTGCATGGAATTATTACTACCTATGAGATGAAAGTCAATGAGGAAAAACCACCAAACAAGGAAGCATCCTTTAAGGTGATTAAGGATACAAAATATAGGAAGAGCAAATTAAGTCTTGAAGACTTTGATCTTAATGAAGATCAAATTGAAGCCATGATTACAAGAAAATTAAATGTAGGATTAGGTAAATATGAAGGGAATCTTCATGTTAATTGTTTTTCATGTGGTAACATTAGTCATTTTGTAGTTAAATGCCCAAATAGAGGCAATTCTAAATACAAAGAAGCTCATAAGGAATCTTCTGAGAATGAGCACAAGAAATCTAAGGGTCCTAAAAAGTATAAAAAGTTCTTCTATAGGATAAATGTAAATAAAGAGTCATACAAAGGTAGTAAGATTATTTACCATGAAGAAGAAAGTAACTCATTTATTGAAAAAGAAGGAAAAACATCAAATAGTGATGATTCATCTCATGATGAGAATAATGATACATTTTTCATGGCTCTTGAGGATGATGAAGGTGAATGTTCTTTAGGTAGAGATCTCTTTGGTGGAGATAGCTTAGAGGAAGAAGATGAGAAATTCACTCTTAAAGATAAATATTTGAATACCTTAGAATAGTTGAAGCTTGTACAAGGCAAGAGTATAAATCAAGCATCCTTCATGATGGCCTATGAGGAGAAAATCATCTTCTCTAAATAAAGGTTGAGCAATGAAGTCAAATAGCATGATGAGATCACTCAACATATTGAAACTTAGGATTGTACCCTTGTTGAAGAGGTAAAAAGTAAGGATGAAGAATGTGTCAAATATAAATTAGATATGTAGTCTTTGTAAATGAAACTAGATCAAGATATGAGAAATCTTGAAACATATCAAAAATATGAGAAAAGTAAAATTAATCTTAATGACCTATTGAGCAGTGAAAATGTCTCAAATGACAAGTCATGCCTATGGTTCCATGAAGATGTTTAAAAGGATAAGAATATTGAGAAGATAATAATTATAGATTAGAAGATTGATCATGTTAAGGAGAGTTCTAGTAAAGATAAGAAAAATTTCAATGTTAACTTGTCTTCTTCCATGTACTCTGGGATCCTAATTGAGCATATTCTGAATTGTAGGCCTTTGCTTGTAGAACCTAGAAATGTGACCTATTTTTTCATAGTTCAAGCACACCATAATTTTTGAAAAAAATATATTTCTTATTTTCTAAATTTGGACAAAATCTTGTAATGTGTCTTATGTCATAAAAATTGTAGCACTTAACATTTCTTTAAGGAAACTCATCTTGTCTTACCTTAAATGGACAACATTTTTCAAAGTGTCCCACATCATGATAGTTTAAACACTCAACATTTATTACACCTTTTTATTAATGACCCCCATCATAGTTTTATACAAATTCATTCTTAACAGGTCTTCTCCATCCTTTATCTCTATGCCCAAATTGATTACAAGTATAGTAGTAACCATTGAAATTTGCATACCTCATGGCATTTGGATTTATAATATGATTTGTATTCATTTTTATATCACCTTTATTCCTTGTATGATGATTTATATTTAAACTCTAATCCACCTTGATCTTAATGACATTCATGTAAATTTTAGAAGTAAGCTTAGGGTCTTCATTGAAACCCAATCCATATCTGTCACTAGATGACTTTTGACTCTTTAGGAGATCATCCAGATCAGTAGAACTTTTATCAAACTTGAAAAATGATTTCACCTTATTTTCAAACTTCTCTAATTCATATTTCAAAGACACAATATTAGAATCAAACCTTGATCATTCATATTCTTTAGGTTTTAGACTTGTAGATAAGACTTTTAATTAACAATTGAGATGCTTGACTGAATATTCATGCTCTTTGACATCTTCATCAATTCTTGCCTTAAACATACTGAATTACTCATAAAAGTCCTTGAGTTTATATTTCATCTTCTTATTGATCTTATTTTCAATTTTTAGTTCTTCATGATCATTTTTCAATGTAGTCTCATAGTCCACCTCATCTTCATGATCATTTGAATCACTCCAAGTAGACTCCTTTTGATGTGAGAAACTTCCTTCCTCAGCCATGAAAAGGGATCTATCTTTAACAGGACCATGATCTTCATGACATACTCTAAATCATTGTCTTCACTCTCATCTGATGAAAATCAATCTTCTTTGGTGTAGAGACTCTTTTTGTCCTTGAAGTAATTTTTCTTGTTATCAAACCTTATGAATACTTTTTTGATTTTATCAAACTTGAATTTTCTCTTTCCATTATCATAACCTTAATGATTCTATTCATCATCATCCTTATTGTACTTATGAGGGCATTTATTATCAAAATGTACTATCTTACCATAATTGAAGCATTTAAGGGGTAGTTTACCTTTATACTTGCCTGAACTTGTTCTCAATTTACTTAAAATCAAAGCAATTAGTTCATCCTCATCTATATCAGGAATGCCATCCTCCTTGAGTTTATTGCCATAGAACTTATTCTTTGTCTTCATTTTAGTCTTGAAAGTTTCTTTCTTCTTTGATGGTATATCATTATTCTTCCTCATATCATAGGCAGTAAGGGTGCCATGCAATTGATCCATCTTCAACTGACTAAGATCATGAATTTGTTATATACAAGATACTTTTGGATTAAAATTGAGGAATAAATACCTTAATACATTTTGAAAAATATTATCTTCTTCAAGGTTCTCTCTAAAGCCTCTGATGATGTTCACAATCTCATCAACTCTCTATAGAAAGGATGCCACAGTATCTTCTTCATTGATTTTGATAATTTCAAATTGACTTCTATGAGTCTACAACTTATCAAGATTGGATTTTGAATATCATTTATAAATGATCTAGATTTTGTCCCATATCTCTTTAGAAGAATTACAATGGATTACCTTGGTAAAATTAATTTATGTAAGACCACATGTGATGGCATTCATTGCCTTAGAATTATTCTCAAACATTTTTTTATCTGCAACACTAGATGGAGTAATATGAATAACATAATAATCCACAACAAATTTCCATACATCAAACCCTAGAGACATAATGTATGTCCTCATCCTCTCACTCCAAAAAGCATAACTAGATCCACTAAAAATTGGTGCTTGCTTAGTAGGGAAATCACCTTGATGACTACCTATATTGTACCTTGGATCACCTTCAAGATGTTAAGCCTTTACCAAAGGGCCTACTCTGATACTAATTATTAGAGGTACAATCACTAAGGGGGGGGGGGGGGTGAATCAGTGAGCCTAGATATTTTAATTTCAATTTTAGTCCTTTAAACTATTAACCAATCAACATATATCAACTTGATCAAACAACATTAACGAGTGAGCTCATTCATTCAATGCATACACAAGATCAAACACATAACACATATTTCCTATGGGAAACACTCATGGGGAATAAAACCCACTCTTAATCCTATAATACAAATGGACTATTTTTATATAGGAAATTACAAAAAAGAGACTATCAAAATTCATGGGAGCCCAACTTTACACTTTCATATATTTTGATGTGATACATCACATGACATAAAATTTGGTGCATTAGAAATAGTCAAAAAAATTAACAAACTCATGTGACCATTTCCTCTTGACTCATCCACACATGTTAATGGTGGCATCATCAAACTTTCTACTTAGATTTTCTTCCACTAGACTTAAAGTGTCTAGATGAAAAATATGGACTACCAGATGAATTAAACTTATTCACACAATCTTTCCAATTATAGAAAACCTATTATAAGACCCTTTGTACATTCTCAATACTCCATACTCATCCTTGAACATCTCTAGCCATGCCAAAACTGAAGATCAACCAAGCTAACTTTAAGCACACTATAAAAAGCATATTACATGATTTGTTATTATTAATTAGGCTATAAAATCACTTCATCTACTCACCAAGATTTTCTTATTGAGGTATCACCTTACATGTGTGCAAACTTCATATCATTTTTATGCATATTCTAGTTCCTTGTTTAGATTATATCTATTTAATATTTTATACTTACATCTAAGTCGTTTTACTTATTCCACTTAAGTACCTTGTAGCTCTTCTTTTGAGATGAAATGCAAGACTTAGTGACAATCCTCCTGAATTCACCTAGATTCTTATGACTCGACCATATACCATGGATAAACAACCAACTCAGGTTCTTGTTATAGCTTCTACACATTGAGACTAATGTCATAATTGATAACTCTTAACAAACTTCCATCTAGACCATCCTAATTGACCCTATAAACTACCTGGGGACACACATTACCTATCAAATTAGATCATTAATGACCAATAAAAAGTCTTCATGATGGATATCAACAAAGTTAAGATAAATTAAGTGATTGTTTTTAATGATCCTCATTCAAGCTATCCAAATTTTGGCTAACATGTAGTGTTTAGGATGATATAAGGAAAATATTAAAAATATGATAAATCACTATAAAGCATCATCATGTCCCCTTCTATACCTAAATTTTCCAAATCTACCTATACATTAGTAAATAAACTAAGTATTATTTCATATTTATGTTTTTACATTTTAATCATTTCTTGGTATTATATTTTCTATATTTAGAATACTTTCATAATTCATCACTATATTAAAATATTATGAATCTAAATTATTTAAATAGCCTATTTTTATAATAGTTTATCCAATTTTTTTATTTGGCTTTTCTCAATTTAATTCATTCCCAAAATGGTTAAACATTTGGTGAACCTAACCTTTGAGTCTTCTTGTGTAACCATAGTTTTCTCTAGATCAAAATTCCAGGGTTTCAAATTAATGTGATGGCTTCTTCAATCTAAATTTTAACATCACTATTTTTAACGTAGGGTTTGATTAAATTTCCTTGGATTCCCATAATTCTTTATTGTCTTTTTTTGAACATATTTTCCATGATTTTGTGATTTCTCTTATTTTTATCATCATGGATGATTTTTTTTTATGACCTATGATGCAATAAATTACAATTCTATACACAAGACTCATTAATGATATTGTTTGTCAAACCAAGTAGGACATGGGAGCAATAAAAATCATATATTTAATATTATATAAGGAATCATCTTAAATATCTATATGGTGATATCTACCATTCCTCTAACAAGGTCCATGCCATCACTACTTTAATGGGTAAGGTATCCCATCCTATAGTGCCAAAATAAGGTAACCAACTTACCCTTCCTCAAACCCCTTCACCTCCCACATCTCATCTAGAAGGTGTGTGTACGTATATTCAATCTTTAGTACCTATGGTTTGTGCTTGTGAATCCATTAAATATCAAATCATTGTTATGATAATATCAATACAAGAGCTACAAAATAAAAATTAGTATTTGGTTTCAAAGATCACATCATGGGAAGGTCAAGTCACTTTCATAAACAATCCAAAATATGCTAGTGTTAATCATCTATTTGGATATTCATCTAGTAATTTTATGCCTAACAATACTTCATCTCAAAATTGGAATCCGTGACAAAATACATATACAATTACTACTTCAACAAGTGAACAAAAGGATACTAAAATATCAACCAAAAATTTATATGCTTCAAAATAAAGTGATCAAATTACCTCCTATACATCCTCTTAGAAGATAAAAATACTATTATAAATATCATGGAATTAATGGAAATCATATAGATTGTTGTTTGTCTTTGAATAAAAAAATAAAAAGTACAATTAGTAATGGTGATCCTATCATGGCTATATCAATCAATCAACCCACTCATCTTATGATCGCATCTCCTAAATTACATGTGAAAAAAGAAAAAAAGTATAGCCAAAAAAGGATAATTTGGAGCAAAAATAATTGGAAATACAAAAATTAGAATAAAAAAATATTCAAAAGGTACAAATAAAGCAAGAAAATATTCATAAGGCAAATCTAGAACAATAAATGTTACAAAAATATCAAGATGAAAAATAAAAATTACAAAAGGCACAACATGAAAAGGAATAATTAAAAAACCTATGTTTGGTGAAGGCAATGTTACAAAAAAAAAACTTGGTAAATAAAATTCAAGGTAATAAAAAAATCACGCTTGAGGAAAGCTTTCTAACAAAAGAGGGAACATCTTTAAAATAAGACCATGCAAAGGGAAATATATTTCAAGAAAATATGACAAGTATAAGTTTAGACAAATAATGTGATACACGTTTTTATTTTGCTATGCACACATATGGCACATTTCATTTAGGAAATGTTAATCATTTACCACTCCTCATAGTTTATTATCCTCATCTTGATATCATTATATAACTTGTGTATTTTCAAACACTCTAAAATTAAATATAAAAACATTCAAATAAATACATAATAATAATAATAATAATAATAATAATAATAATAATAATAATAATAATAATAATAATAATAATAATAATAATAATAATAATAATAATAATAATAAGCACTTACATTTTTACTAGATTTTATATATGTTTTTTACTTTATGTTAGTAGATACCATATCATTTACTTTCTATACACACATATGTTTCATGGGTAATTGAGTGTGATATAGGTATACACTAGATCTATGATACATGAACTGATAGATGTTGGACCTTTCCTCTACCTATGTGACACACTACATTGGGGGTATTTGATTTTATTGATCATGATTTCTATAAGTGATATTATTTTATGATAATTTTACATTATCATGTTGAGATTATATACTAATGCTTATCCATGTCTATACTCATGCTTACATATGACACATTATGTTAGATATGTTATGTTACAAGACATTTTTCTAACTCATGTATGTATGGATTAGTATGAAATGTTTATGCTAGTTGTTTATATTTCACCTTTTCATCTTCTCATATTGCTTACTTGAGTATACTTCCTATTTGTTACCTTATCTTAATTGTGGAAAATTTGATCATGTTCCTTGTTTGTTGTCCACAATTCCCCTGAGTTTTGTTTGTTTAATGTGAAGACATATGACCATGCCCTCTCCTTTAAGTGTGTGACATTTGAACATGCCCCTTGTGTGTGGTATCCTTAGACCCCTTTTGTGTGACATTGAGTGCTCTTATATATGTGTGTGATTATTTATTGAGAGTGTGCTTGTTACTTTTAAATGTTTCCATGATCCATAACATGCATCTTAGGGCTTGTTTTGACTAAATACTATGAGTTTCATTGATATATCTCCTTAGACATGATACCATTATTTACTTCATTACTACATAAATATTACATATTTAACAAGGTTATATTATCCTTTTGAGATAAAGTGACTATTACATTACATTACAATTACCTTAAAAGAGGTGCATATTGCTAGTGACATGTCATAGATACACAAGTCCACATACACATAGTTGGTAGAATTTGATATAATTTACATGATTCAAATATACACTTGGGTCATAATCTTATGCATTTTGAATCAATTTTCATAGATTTGGTATAGAGTTTTTCATATTTATCATAGATATTATACACATTTTATAGAGAAAAGGTAACATTTTGACATATACTTTATCTTGAGACACATTAGAGGTGCATACACCACATAAATGCACCAAATCATAGATACATATTCATATTATATACACATTTATGCATCAACATTACTAAGATACATTGATTAAGCTTTATATATCTATAATAGTTATCTCACTTGAGTATTTTGGTTGAAATTCATTTCCCTTGACATATTTATCACTACTTCCATTTTGTAGTTTGATATGATTACATAATTTGACCTAGGAAATATTTTCTAGATTAGCTAGATGATGTACACACTTGATTTGTGTGACTGAGATTTAGTTTTCTTGATGACCTTGGAATAACTCACCCTTGCATTGGATTGGGGGCATGATCACCCTCTAATTATCCTCTTCACATCTAAAAGGTTTAGTTGTGAACCTTTATCCAATGCTTCAATAATGAAGCATCATTACAAAGAAAATACAAAGGGGAAACATGGTTACACCAACACACAAGTGTACTCCTTCCTTGCTCTCTTTTATTTCAAGTATTTCAATTATTCAAAATTTTAATTATATGCATGAATTAAATATAACCTATTTTTAGTTTTAGGTAATATACAAAAAACAAATTCAAACCTAGCTCAAGAAAATATCAAGGTGTGGTGTACACATCACAATACGGATTTCTTTCCTTTAAAATAGTAATTTCATCCTTGTACATTATTAAATTAAAGGGGGGGGTCAAATTTAGATACTAAAATCTGATTATATATGGTAAATTAGTCTGGTACACTTGAAAAATATCACTCATGAATAAACCCTTTATTTTAAGACTATCTTGCTACCAAATTTGACTCACATTCACCATCTCACTATCCCTTAATGTTTATCCTATAGTCTAAATTAAAATTATAATTACCAAAATCACTAGTAGATCATAGTGTGCATAAAAATTGATGTATATCCTACTATGGTAGTTTCATATATTTAATAACTTTTTATCCTCCCAGACACTACCATCCATACTAGGACACAAAATTCAACACTAGTGTCCCACATCTGACACTAGTGAGCCTTACAAATAGTTGAATTTCCAAATAGTTCAACATGTATGGGTTAGACTATTTATCTTAATTAACCCTCCCATGAGATATTTTCAAAATTTATTTTGTAAATATAAGTAAAATGCCATTTACTATCATCAAGTATAAATCAAGCACACATATATATATATAATACCAAGAAAAAACACCTCTAAAGATTATAGAACTACCCTATTCTTTTCTATTTTCAAATGAATTATAAGAGAAGTCTACTTACAAGTATGAAGAATTCAAAGAGTATCCAATGAGAAATATTTATCAATTTATAAACTAAATAACTACATGAACTTTCATATAACATATTTCATGATTGTTCACACATAAAACAACATAAGGGGAAGAACTACATTGGTTTGGGGCCCTCTTAAAATTATATGTTTATGTAGGCAATTCTCACTGACAAAGGGGTTTTTGAGGTCATATTGACTTCACTTGATCCCACCAACCCATGTTTTTTAAGGAGACATGCCAAGTTGGAGGTTATATTATTTTTAACAAAAGACTAATATCTATAACTTGTGCATGTGATTTGATTTGACAATCTACAAAGTGATAGTAAACCCTAATAGGTTTAGTTGGTCATTTTATAAAATTATATGTATTAAATATAAGATAGAATATTTATAAGTGGGATATAAGTGTCAAAATTATAGCCTAGATATCTATAATAATGTCCATGTTGATAGAAGCTTTAGGGAGAATCATCCTATCACCTTCTACAGTTACATTTTCCATATCTACCTATGCATCAATAAATTATCTAATTATTTTTTCTTCTTCATGTTACTACATTTGAATCATTGTTTGGCATTATATTTTCTATATTTAGCATGAATCCATAATTTAGAACTACATCAAAATATTTTTAATCTAAATTATTCAATCAAACTAATTTTAGAATAGCTTAATCCATGTTGATTAGGTTATTCCACTTAACCCTTTCCAAAAAGGGTTAAACATGATCTAAGGACATTCTAATATCAAATTGTACTATAACTAAGCCTCAACAATTTGGAAGATAATAGAGACTACTTTAAGACCTACCATGATATTTAAGGTGATATCTCCCATTACTTATGCTAGAATATTATCAAAGTTGTATATAGGTTTCTCAAATTTTTAACTATTTATCTTATTCAAACCTAATTGTTTAAATAAGATATAACTACAATTATTGATTCCAAAACTAGTATCAATTATTGCTTTCTTAATCAAATTTCCTTATATTTGAAACTAGATGAATAACAAAAGATTCTCTTTGATGATGTGTTGTGGACGTAAATCTTATTTATTAAATGAAATAATGCCAACAATATATTTGACTATGTTTAAAATATAGTACAATGAAGCTGGTTGTGTGTCTATAGGAATCGAATTATTTCACAACATTTCATATAATATATCCTCATAAGTTTCTACATTTTTAGAAATTATAAAAGAGAGATCTTAGTTGATGTATTATGAAATTTCTCAATGATATCATACCATTTGGGCTGGGTGGCTTGTATTTATGTTTATAGAGAAGGTGAAGGAGGAATATTGATGATAAGCGATTGAGGTTGGGTGGTTAATGGATGTCATCCTTATCTAGTTTGAAAAAAATGGACATGAGATCCTAAGATAAGTTGTGGATGAATAATGGGTATGGGAAAGATTATAGTAAGGGTAGATTGAGGGTGAGCAGATGGAAAAAAAAGGTTGGAATCAAGATATTTGACTTCTAATTATGATAGGAAGCAACTCAAATTGAATATTACAATAAATAGTGGAATAAAAGGGTAGAATCTCATGATATATCATATCCTAACTTTATGCACAAGGGGTGGACTCTTACTTTTAACCAAGGCATATATTTATAATTTTGGTTGAATTTAATGTGAAATATTATCCCAAAATAATCATATTCTTGTCTAGATCAGACCATAGAAATAAATAGGCTTAGGAAAAGAAGGAAAATAGGCAATGTAAGCAATATAGGTAGAAAAAAGAGCATACGGGTCATTAAGGGATGATTGACTTTCTTGAGTAAATTTGTTTATTATCTATGTTTGTACATAATTATTGACATACTTAAATGGAATATGATAGGTAACAATAAAGTCCAAAATCTGATGTAATAAATGTTAGAGAGATTATTTTATTAAACCTATTTTAATGTAAAATAAAAGATAAATAAACAGATTGGATAGTTTATACACAAAATAAAAGGCATTATGACTATGCATAAAATATGAATAGAATAAATCTACTATGAGAGAAAATAATACAAATGACAATTGAGTATAAGGGGTGATCTAGACAAGGGTTTGAATTCTTTGTAGGCTCATAAATATACTTTTTCATTTACTAGATGGTGTCAACCAAATATTTTAGATAAATAACTATAGAGATAGAACCATGCATGTGGCACACTAAACATTGTTTTGAGGGTTATTTGAGAGTAACCTCACTAGATGATACACTTCTCTCAGGTGCACCAAAAATTTTATGGATAAAATAGGTTTCTTATTGGTGTAAATAAAGGATTAGGCATTTATGATATATCATATCCCTTCACGATAGTAGTTAAATAGTTTTAAAATTGTTAGAACATAGTTTATAAAACAAGAAAAAACAAATGAAAAATACAGTGAAAAGACAAAAATGAAATTTTTTTATGTATAGGACATAAAAATTCAACCTGAAGTCAAAATAAAACTTTGTGTTAGTGTGTATCTGAGGTAACAAGATAAAAACTTTATGTGTCAGATTAATCTAAGGTTAAAAAAAAAGAATAATTATGTTAAGGATAATAGACAAGTTTGATGACTATATTATTTCAATATCATGAATTCACATAATCAAACTAAAACCCCTAGATATAAATTAGAAATCAATAAGAAGTGTTCAAATAAATATGAGTTCACCAAAAAATTTACACTATAATTAATTAGAATAAAAAATTAAGTCTAATTGGAAATATAAAATATATAAATATGATCTAGGAAGTTAAATAATAAATAACACAATAAATACAAAGATATACAAAAAATTTAAATTACCAAAACTAGAAATTAGGGTTAGGGTTAGAGAGATGTCATTGCAAACTAATTTATTTCAAACTATGTTATTCATTCATTATTTGTGAATATCATTAACTATATATAAAAAATTCTAAACAAAAGGTTAATTAAAAATAGAGATCTATTATATATAGTGATAATTATGAAAAAAATGGACAAGGTCATTATACATAATTGTCTGTTATTGTAACTTTATCTAGACAAATTATGCATCATATATAAAAAATTGTGTTTGTTCACCCTTATCAGTATACTATGTAATTTTTTGAAGAGCCTATTTGGATGTAAAAATTACCTAAAAAATCAAATCCTTAACCTACATAAGTACAAAAAATAACATCAAATTCAAAAAGGGCAAAAAATGGGAAGTGGAATATGGTTGAGCTATCCTCAAAAAATTCCTTGTTAATTGTTGAGTCTTACCTACATAGTCTAAGTGGACCTCAAAATGATGTAGTTATCCATTTATGGAATATCATATGCATGAAAATATAAAATTCAATTAGAATTTTTGAGAAAATTAATGTCCTCTACTTGTAATAAAATAATGTTAATTTGGCCAATGACTAAAATACTATAGCAAAATTGTCGCAGGGCTCTTCGTTGAATAAGTAGATGTTTTTTTAATTAACTTTGTAAGAGAGTGATAGATATAGTATTTTTTGGTTTTAAGTGTTATCCTTGATTTTATTTTATATGTTAATCTTTAAAAAAAATCTAATATCTAACCTATTGGTTTGTGTAGGAGATTCTTTATGAAGCATGCCATTTTGAAAAGATGATCATTATAACATTATAGATAATGATGCACTGCAAGACAAGGACGCAATGCATCCTTGTCTAATAGTGAACTCATGTCTATAATGGACATTTTATTTTAAAATTAGAGTGAAATTGAAATATATGTTGAATAGGGAAAAAAATATAAAAGTCTTGGAGATATGTTAAATTTTTCAAGTGAGAATGTTTAGAGGAACATAGTTAGGCCTACCAGAAAACCAACTACTCAACATCAATCACATCAATGAGATACTCAAAGGAAATATAGGTTTATGTATCCTATAGTATATACTAAGTTAAAATATTAATTAGTTCAACATGTTTTATAGTTAACACAAAAAAAGAGACACCCTCATATTATGTAACATACACCATAGATTCCTCGAACATATAGAGTTACCCATTATAGACCAAGTTATAAGGGAAATGATCAAGATAGATGTGTTACACCACATGACTTCCTTTAAAATTAAGATACACCCATAGTTTTTACCTCCCATCCATGATAGAGGACCATTTCACCATTGGATATAGGCACTTCCCATGATCCTTATATTGATGACATCATTGGTTAGCATTTTGAAATCCCAAATATTCCAAAATTATAAAAAAAAGAATAATATAAAAATAACAAACTTTCAAATATTAAAAAAATACAAAAAGTGGGGTCTCAACATGATGTGATTACTAGATTACACTATGTACATGTGTTATTTATCACATGTTGGTAGATGGCATATTATTTTCAAACACACATGAATTTCATGATATATGCATGTTATGCATGACATAAAAGTTCCACATGGACATACAAATGTTGGACCTTCCTCTACCTTGTGGCCATGTTGATACTATGGGCATCTTAATCTAAAAATTTCACTATTATAGGTATATATATCTATGACCTTTGTAGCATGTTGAGATACCTATATTACTTACACATGCCTTTCTAGTTACTCATATTTTACATAGTGATACATGGATAATCTATTATACTATGATGTGGCATTGATACATACAAATGGTGTAAACTAGTTGTTATATGTTCCATTGATGTTGTTAATATATTACATGATAGACTACTTTGTGTTTGTTTATTTTGTGGGGACCTTGGCCTTATTTGATGTAACATCCTCTATGTGGCTTATTTTTAACATCTATATATCACCTTGTGTGGGGTCCTTAGATTTGTGTGATGTGACATCCTATATTTCCCTTGTTTGTGACATTTTTATGTCCCCTTGTGTGTGGCCTTTGGCCTTATTTTTTGTGACATATTTATGTCATATGTATGTGTACCTTGGACTCATGTGTGAAACTAACATTTTCACTTGTTGATATTGATAACATTGAGTGGTGTCATGATCTATATCAGGAAATTTAATTGTGCAATCTTATTTAAAGATCCTTATATTACATGATTAATTGATACATCTATCTAGACATCAAAATTGCATACCCTACATTACATATGTTACATATATGCCTTAATGAACACATATAATTACTATGATGATATAATATCCAAATGACCAAAGGATGTAGATATACTAAAATCTAATTGTATATAGCATATCAATCTTTCAAACTTGACAAATACTAATCAAGGCTCTACCCTTCCATTTTATACCTTCCTACTACCTAAAGGCTCACATTTTCCATCTCATTAGACATAAATACTAATTATTCTATTCAACGCACCCCTCCTTGTCTTTTTTATTTGAAAAGTGGGGACCCCTTTATTTTAGAGAATATGAACAATTCATCTAGGTATTTCTATTTTTGATGGTTGAGGGTTATTTTATCTATATAAACTTAGTACTTTAAACATTGAATCACATTAGGGTATACTTATTTACATTTTAAAGGACTTGTTTGAACTAATCTATTAATGGAAAGTTAGAAATAATTGCTTTTTAGGATAGGTATTTGGATTAGATTTATTTCAAAATCTTTTAAATTCAACAACTATTATTTTGAAGACTTTTTATTGGAAGGTTTTAATCAAAAATATTCTCTTTAGAAACTTTGTTTCAGAGAATTTTCATCATTCGGAGACTTTTTCATCCAAAAATTTCTCTTAAAAAACTTTTTTTTGGAGACTTTTCATCATTTAGAGACTTTTTCATCAGAATATTTTTCTTCAAAAACTTTGTTTCAGGGACTTTATCTTTGACAAGTTTATCCTTTTGTGACTTTATTTTGGAAGCTTTACTTCAAAAAAAAAAATTCGTAAAGTTTTCGATTGGCAACTTTGATTTGGGAAGTTTCTCTTTGACAAATTTTCATCAAAATCTATCTCTTTGAAAATTTTGTTTCAAAGACTTTTCTTTGGTGGCTTTCACTTTAGAAACTTTTTATTACTTAAACCACATTATTTACAAAGAGGTATTAAGTATTTGACAAATTTATTTTGGAGACTTTGGGATTAAATATTTTAGAACCAATATCTATAAATAACATTATACTTTTTAGGGTCTTTTGACATTAAGGTAAATTTTGACTTCCATTGACTGGAGCACATGATCATAAATGGAAAAATAGGAAAGATAACACCATGTCACCTTAAATGACAAAGCATCCTACATGGTGTGTACACAAGGATATGGTGGTCAAATTTGAATTGAATTAAGGTGATGAGATTATATAAATTGGAAATTAATGGTGCACAAACAGGAAATAAATGTAGAAAGCTATTAACATCAAGTCCCTATCCAAGTTTGTACCATTAAATTTTCAAGAGCTCGAGTAAACTGCAATCTTCATCAATTTCAAAATCCCTAATTAATACTAGAGTGATTTTTAATCCATTAAATTTAGTTCAATACATGACATTTTCAAAATCTTAAAGCATATCAGCATCTACTAAACTACCATGGCATCATCATCTAGGTCATACAAAGGAATGTCAACACCCTCTAGGTTCTCCATCATGGATTTCATGGACTATTTAGACATAGTTTTTGACACCATTATATTTTATGGATGACGTCCCATGGAGAATGTGGATTCATTTTCATTAGAAGAAGACATTTCATATGAGGATAAGTAGTTACTAAAGGACCTACTAATATTCAAATTACAAGCCCTACATTATGCAACTACTAAATTAGAGGTGATGGCATGCATAGGCTTATTATGGGGCCTCTTCTTCAAGGGAAGAATAACATATGATAGTTACCTCCACTACATCAATAATACATAGTTATCATATATAGTTATCATATACATCTTAGGGGATGAATTTATTAGGTATTTGAGTCTACCAATCTCATATATCATGTTTGATTTGAATATTATCATTACCTAGAAAAAGGCCAATAATGTAAAGTGAGCACTTAAAAGGTAGATTCTCCTTAGAGAAACATTTATTGTAAAGTAACATGTCAAAAATTCTATTCCCATCACCCAATTCAGAATGGGTATCCACATAGGCATGGCACTATTAAATCAACTCTTTAGCCACACATGCATCCACTTCCTACATCTAGAATGGGTTGCCTTGTTAGACCTGATAACTAGCTCAAAGAGTACCTACACATTAGGGGGAGTAATAAACACTCACCTTCAAGAATAAATCCTACACAAATATAGGAGGCCACATAGGGGAAACTTCTATATGATGTCATATCTATTATATGCAGTCATGGGGATAATATACAAGCATATTAGAGTCATATAAGATCCCAACATAGAAGTTATCAAGAACCAAATTTGTTATTATTACTCTTTTTTGTATATATACTCATATGTTAGGAACATAGCTAAGATTGTTGAGGATATATACCCTTAGGTCTAGATGTCCATCCATGGCCAGCCTTTGGCTAGAATTTCACCCAACATCACTAAAACACTTGACAATAATGTGCAAGACTACTGGATCTATCCTAAATACACTATCATCATGGGTTTTGTCCAGAAGGTTGATCATCTTTAGCTTCCTAAGTTTTTTTTAGATAAGGTAAATGAACAGGAGATTGTATACCAAATATGGAATGGTATTGATGAAGAGTTGATAAATAATAAGAAAGCTACATTCCATGGCTCCCACATTACTATTGTTAGGATGAAATACACTATACAGTGATAATTTAGGGAAGTTATAAATGTCAAGAAATCATATGCATTACCCACTCTCCCTCATAGAGATTACGACCCTCATGGGAAAACCCAAAATAAGATTCACACCCTTGGAATCACTTATAAGAATGAGCCATTTGATCATGATTTTATGTTTTATAATTCAAAAGATGATGAAGAGGTAAAATAAAGAGAAATGACTATAAGCTTAAGTGAGGACCTATTGAGGGTAATACAAGCTTAACCCTCTCTCACACTGTATGAGGCAAAATTTAGGATCCCACCTCTAGGAAGATGGATATCTTCTAACTTCTAGAGTGGCAAGCCATCTCAAAAACTATAAGGAGAGAGACAAGATACCCAAGGTCTATTCATATCTCAAGACCAATCATAGGAACAAGAAAAGTTGATAGGTGATGCATCACTTACTGAAGAATAAGATGAATAAAAATAAGAATAAGTGTTTGCCTCTACACAAGTAGAAGAGATATAAATTATTCCAGTTCAAGTATCAATTATTGAAATATGAAAGGTCAAACAAGATTTGGAAGAGGAGATGACTCAAGTTGAGCAAATCACACAAAGGTAATAAGTTGGGATCATTTTCTTGGACTCATATGATGAAGAGGAAACAATAGTTTTATCAGCCCCAAAATCCAACATGATTCCACCTTCTCTTCCCCAATAGATGATAGTTACACAAACTGGGAGAGTAATAAGGTGCTATCAGAGGAAGCCAAAGGGTGATAAACCTCAAACCCCATCCATAAAAGTAGTCAAGGAGGCACAACCTTCACTATAATATGATCTAACATAAGAGTTAAATGAGGAATAATTATAGTAGGCCAAGGTATTAAGCCTACAAGAGCAAAAATCCAAGGCACTTCTCACCAGTGAGTCATTTGGTAACCCTCTTCTTACATCCCTATTAGGACTTTTTACATTGATGTCATTACCAACAATTTATACCATACCTAAACTAATTGTTTATATATTCATTCTTGTTTAATCACTCTCTACCATTCTCATTTTATGCACCCATATGTTAATCTACCTATTATCACTTCACCTTCCTTAGTCTCCATTACTATAGTTTCTATTCCTTAAGTGTTCATCTCTTCAACCATAGATTTATCCATTCCAACCATCAACCAACCTATCAATCCAATTATTTCTTCCTCTTCCCAATTAGATTAAAAATTGCATTCTTCATCTCCAACCTCCATAACTAAAGTAGTGACAACTAAAAGTCCCCCAAGAAAATAATTAGTCTATGTTATACATTGAATGCTGCAATTCAAAAACATAGATAGGTCTAAAATAATTTGGTCCTTAATTCCCAAACCTTCATCTAAAATTTATCTTGAGCCTAAAGATAATGTGTAAATGGAAGCTCATCCATTAGATCCTTTTAAGCTTAGTCTTCTAAATTGGGCCAAAGAGTTAGGAGCTTTGGTCTCTAAGAGGCCCAATATGAAGATCACTAAACTTCTAATGGTGAGATAATTATTTGCCAAGGCTATAACATCAGTCCAACATGTCAAAAATTGTAAGATTGAGGATAGTTATGGTATAATATTTATAATATAGGAAATGGAAGTGGTTTATTACCTTTCAAAGAGATAGAATAGGAAGAAGGGCTAGTCCCCATACATTGAGGACTTCAAGTCCTATATGGAGACCCATACTGAGGCAATCTTAAACATAAATGAGGGAATGAAGATGGATAGATAAGAGATTAAAGATGATTTGGAAACTCTTAGAGAGAAACAATAAGTAATTTGAGTCCCCCAAGGTATTGAATAGGATGTGTAAAATGCAACACTCAAGCTATATGAAATTTTGGATTCAAATCATTTTTTGAGAGTCATTTTGGCTCAACATGTAAATTCAATAACTAGATTGTTCAAGATTCTCAAAGAGGATGAAAATAAGATAAATTTATTGGTATTTTACACCCCCAATAATGAAGTTAGACACTTGGACTTGATGACCCATATGGAGGCATCAAATTATTTGAATGTAGCTTTAATAAGGACACAAGAGACTTGGGATTGGGTATCAGATTATGAAGATCTAGTAAAAAAATTAGTCAAACAATATAAGTAAGCATAAATTTTTTTGGATTGATCTTAAATTAAAAATAATATAGTAAAATAAATGGAAATTGGTAACTAGATCTACATTTTATTAGATGATTCAAAAAGTCTCTGATGGCATCAAGTATAATCTATAAGGATTAAGTTTAGAGGACATTTAGTCCAAGTTGAGTGTAACTAGGAAAAGGTCAATAGAGGTATAAGTATTTCTAGTTGGATTTAGAGCCACCAAGATACAACATACTATACTAATAAAAAAATAGAAAGGGTGACTAGGCCATATCTTCTGGACATGAACTTAATTTATGTAAAACATGTTAAGGCATATAAATATTATTAGGATTTAGATGATAATAATAAAGTATAAAAAACACCACTTATTAGTTCTACTCCACATAATCCACCTACAATTATAGTAACAATAGCTATGTCAATTGCACCTCACATTTCATCTCTAATATTAACTCCAACTCAATCAATGATTTCATCACTGAGTATAGCTATAGTTTCCAAATCATCAATTACAAGCACAACTACAATTCCAATGACAATTTTGAGAAACATTAAATAAGAGTTAATTTATATCAAAGGCTATTATTTTAAAATTTTAATTTAGTGGTTATAAATAAATAATCATGTCTTAGTTTCATCCATATTGTAATTAACTGAATCTTTTTTGTCAACATGCACACATTCTTGACTAAAATATCTATAAGTTATGACATGTAATTAAGACTTATCATATAGTCTATCAAGATGTAATAAAAGTGTTGTAAACTTGGAAGATGAGGTGATCCCTTCCCCAATTTATTTATATACATGTAGAACCCTCTTTTCAAAGGGCTAAACTTTTGGATGAATATACAAGAGATCAAGAAATTGATTGGCATGTAACTATTTTTGTTCTTTCTTATTCCCTCTCTATGTTAATGAATTTAAACTTTTTTTATTGATACAATAATTATGATGTGTGTTAATTATTTAGATGAATTTGATTATTTTATTAATGAATATTAGTCTTAGATGTGTAATAACTATTAAATATTGATAAATTTAATTGATTTAGATAGTTATTACAAGTTGAATTGATAATTCAAGGTGTGTATAAGTATATCTATTGGTATAATCTTTTAAGTGTAATCCATAACTACCCTAGATAACTTCTTAGTCTAAAATGTAATGTCTTATAAAAAGGTATGAAATAGTATCCTTTAGAAGAGAAACCTTTAGTTGAGACCTTTAAGCATCCTATATCCATTCTCCCAAACTACTAATCATGTTTTTTCATGAGTTTATAAAAGATAAAAGTAACAAACACTAGTTATGGATATACTTTTCCACCCAAAAAATGGCCTTAAAATTCCTTTTTAAAGACACAAAATCCCATTTTCTTCCTTAACCTACCATTTTTATTTTCTTTGAGATCTGCCAACCATAGAATAATTATCTACCCATATAACTCACTTAGTGATTTACCTTTTTTATTAGAATCCACAGATTTGCCCACAAACCTAATTAAACAACCCACAAGATCAACATACTATTCTACCACCTATATGTTTTAAACACATACCTATAACTTATGCCCTAAAGTGTAACCCTATTCTATAGAGATCCCAAAACATTAGTGTCTACCTCATTTAAAACTTTCTAAAGTGTGCATAAAACCCACATCAACAAAAGAAGAAAAAGTTGGCACTATAAAGAGGACACACTTGTGTGTTTTCCCAATAAATAGGTGGAAAATAATTATGGAGACACCTAAGAGATTAAGAAGGTCTAGTACCCAAGCTAACCTTTTAGTTTCACCATTGTCAAATTTTAAGAGGCCTAGACCCATACCTATCATCCCTGAGATACGCTGAGCCTAAACACCTTCACCTGTGAGAAAAATGCCACTTATAAACCTTCCTATGGCTAAAACATGGTTAACAAGATCTATCATTACCATTCCTAGGGACCAACATGATCTAACAAGGAATTTGGAAAAGTATTTGCCTACCTTCTCCCTCTCGAATGGGAGGATGATAGAAGAACATATAAAATATTTCAAGGTAGTCTTAAAATTAATGAATGTCATCCATGAGGATGTTTCATGTAAGTTTTTTCAATTTAATCCTAAAGATTATTCTTATGATTGGTATCTAAATTTGCAATAAAATTTCATCACCTCATATAATGAGTGTCAAAATACATTCCTTACATAATTTGGACAAGTAACTAACCCAAGTCTAGTATATTAGATATTTCTCAGCATAAAAAAGGAAACCTAACGAGTCAATTTGAGCCTTCAATGAAATATTCCATAAGATACACACTCAATTGAATGTCATGTATAAGCTAGGTGATAATCTAACACTTGAGATATATAAGAACACCTTGGATCATACTACCATAGTGTTCTTGTGAAGAGTTGTCACTACCAATAATATATCTTTGGCATTCTAAGAAGCTATTAATATCAACAAAAAATTCAATCCATATCTTAGCCCTCATAATCTAAGATGTCAAGCAATTATAAATGGACTCCCATCCTTGACTAAAATTCCAAAAATAAATTAGAATGCCCTTACACTAAATTAAAATTAGTGGACACATTGCCTCCCATGATATAGTAGACAAAAAATCAAAATTATGATTTATTAAAAAATTAGACACAAAAGAATGGCCACCAGGAGAATCAACATTAGGCTCACACTAACATAGTAGTTTCTCATGGTTTTGACACCAAAAAGCTAAATTAGATTCTATACAAAGAATGATCTAGAAGCTGAGCAACAATTTCTTGAATATATATAAGATGATGGGTAATACCAATAATGAAAATTATAAATGGAATTATGCCTTTCCAATATATAATATGACTTTTAGTAGGCCCACTAGCCATGAAAAATAACAATAGTACAATAAGCTACCAAAAATTAGTATCATGGAAATATCTTTGCCCAACTGGTGTGGGGTCCATAACACATCACAACATGGAGAGTTGGATTGTATAGAGCTCTATACAGCCTTTGACATCTTCTAGAGATAAATGATTAGACAAGATCAAATGATGAATCCTCTAGATCTCCCTCATGAATATGTCCCTTCTAGCTCAATTATGGTCTTTGTGACCTATGAGTCTTACCTAACGAAGATGACAATATTCCAAAAGATAAGTCTATTGAAGTGAAATCATTATATCATTTCAATAGGAATAATTATAATCTAAGGAATAATTAGTTGTTTTCTACTTCTACTCCTTCTAATAATATAATTATCCCTCCAAATCGTAAATCTGATAATAATCCTCCTCCCCCCAAAGGGAATTATCAGCCTCAACACAAAGAGGAATATAATAAAGGAGGGTACAATATTATCAAGGATATGAATAAAATTAAGGCCAACATCACTCTTCATGAACTAGCACAAATCACAAAACATAAGGAGATCTTATGGAAGTCCATCACATGCAATACTAATATAAAAATGTCCAAGCTATCCAACATGAATGCTATATACAAGAGAAATCCTGAGGTTCCCCATTTCTTACTGACCATTTGAGTATTTGGAAAAATAATATATAATTTCCTAGTAGAGTAGGGACCTTCAATAACATTAATGTTAAATTCCATTTTTTAAAAGCTTGGTCTAACACCAAACCCATCCAACAGGACTAGGTTATAGATAGATAAAACAGTAGTGCATGTATTGGGAGAGCTCAATGATGAGAATTTAGGTTACCTCAGAACATAGAGTACATATGACTATCAACATCTTGGTATTGGATATTATTGAAGGGTATAGGTTGTTTTTGATCAAAAAATGGTCAAAAACATTGCATGGATATCTTTCCATAGACTTTTCACATATTTGGCTACATTGGAGAGGTATATCCAACCAGATCAAGATAGATTAAGAGCCAAGGATGAAGTATCCTATTATGGACTATAATACTACCAATGTAAAGGTAAATTATAAATCTCCTAATCTTGGAATTTATACATTTTCCATAAAACATGAAGCATCAAAAGAAATTTGAAGTCCTTCCCAAATATGGAACCTTAACTTTGATGGAACAAGGTACAAACAAGGATCAAGAATTGTTATCAAGATGGTCAATCCACAAGGAAATAACCTATTGGTAACATACATGATCCAATTTCCATACACCAATAATAGATTAGAATATAAGTCCTTGATTTTGGGATTGTAATTTTCCCTTAGAAATAACATTAAATAACTACTGGTATACAAGGATTCTAAACTCATTATTAACTAGGTTAGAAATAAATATCAATTCAAATTATAATATTTGAATAAATACAATCATAGAGCCTAAGATCTAATTGAATCATTTAAATCTTTCAACATAGCAGTTATCCCAAGAAAATAAAATGAAGCCATCGATTCATTAGTTGCTTCAATAGTTAATTTAGCACCCTTAAAGGAGTCAAAGGTCTAAAATTTCTCCATTTAATTGGTATCTTGTCCTTCAATACCATACAATGTTGAAAATTTTCAAGTGTTTGACAATGACCAACAAATTATCCAATTTTTGACAAATTTAGGATAGTTTAGATCTCAAATAATTGATGATGAGTAAATAAACCATAGGTGCATTGAAGAATTAGACGAAAAAGGTTTTATCCAACTAAAGGAGAATCAACTCCCATTAGGAATGGTTTCCTTTGAAAGGACCTTTAATACATATCCCTGAGCATAATCATAAAGGTAGCTCAAGGTTGATGAATCTAAATTTAGATTATAAAATGTAGGTGATGAAAGGAATTCACACTTAATAAATATAATCTTAAGCTACACACCAAAATAAAGGAAAAAGGTTAAGGAAATGATTATCAAGTATAAAGACATAATTACATGGACTTATGATGACTTAAGGATATTCAATCCTATAGTCATCACCCATACACTTCCATTCAAGCCTAATCATAAACCATTTATGAAAAGGCAAAGGTTAATTAATCCTATTATTAAAACCACTGATCAAGAAAGAAGTAGAGAATTTACTAAGTACTAGGATAGTTTTTCTTATTAGGCATTTGACTTGGGTGGCCAATCTAGTTCCATTTAGGAAAAAGGGTGATGAGATCATATTATGCGTTGACTTTAAGAATATGAATAAATCTTTAGAGGCCAACTATTCTTTTCCCTCCTTAGATGAGGTAATAAAAACTATGATTGCATCTGAAATGATGGATTTTTTGGAAGGATTCTTGATGCAGAGCATCACCAAAAAATGAATGCACTTATTTTTATTTTGAACAAATCCTCCTTATGATGGTTGATAGACTCCTTTCACAAAATTATTCTTATATTTTTTAATACTCTTAAATCATAGTTTTATTCTTTTCAAACATTTTCACTCACATTTCACTACTCTGCTTACTCAAGATAGCTTTGCCCATAGCTACTATCTATTCCCCATAACAACACATAGACATCTACTTTGGTATAAAAAAGTGTAGAATATAACACAATTCACTCTTCAAACATTTATAAACTCCTCAATTACAATGATCATTTTTGTATTCATAACATGCCCTCTACTAATAATTCATTTTATGGTAACATCAATTTAAATAGAATATTGAAACTGCCACTTTTAGATGTTCACCTATCTTCCTATGTTTCATGCTTTAACAAGATTTTAACCTTTAGATGTATGCATACTCAACATTAATACCTTCTAATTTTTATCTTTCGGATTGAGAATCCACATTAGAGTAACTTTGAGTCATATCTATATATCTTGATGTAATTTATGTGCAACTTAGATAACCAATATACTTGTACCTTTCCTTATCTTTTATTTAATATTTCTCCTCCATAAATAGTAATTATAATGGTTATCTTCTTCTAATTCAATATTTCACAACTTTTCTTTAAATTGTTTATGTCTTGTTCATACCTGCACTAACAAATTAGCTTCAGGTTTTTTCTATCTATCACATGCCATGAAGGAATTAATTAATTTCCATGTGTTTTAAGGAATTTTTAAGGTTTTTGAACATAGTTTAAGAGTGTTACACCTCCACTACCATTCAAACCACAATTTGTGTTTTTTGTACCATTTGTGGCATCTATGCATGAATAAAAGAATACTGTAGATCAATAGTAAACCTAAAAGGAGTAAATCTAAAGTTATAGATTCAACAAGATTTTTCAATGATTTAAATCATTCTTATGACCTTTACAAAGTTTGTACATTTTTTCCAGATGGTAGTTGACCCCTCGACTCTTCTATTCAAGTTTATTGTGCATCATAAATAAAACTACATTCTTCACAAAGACAAAGAATGGCCTTCTAATATTATTGAAAATATTCCATACATTTTAATGGCTTATTAACTTTATTTGAAACTGTATTATGCCTCTCTAGATTATCTTTACACCATACTATTCCATGTCAATTTGTTGATAGAGAATACAAACATAATTTTTTTAAACACAACATCCAAGCTTAAACAGGGTATTCAGGCCTATACATTCTTTTAGTAACTCAATTTAAAAATAACATTGATTTTGTTGTTTAATAACTTAAAGAAAAATATGAAAACAAACTTACCATTTGAATTATTATGGAAAATAGTCTTTCATCAATTTCTTGTTTACACACATAATATTTTCTCATTCCACAAAAATGCAAAACATGGTATGTGGTATTTCTAATTATAAAGAATTGTCTATATGTTTGCTAAACAATAACACATTACTCCACTTCATTACATTATCATATTCTAACAAATGACAACTACATGTTTATACCAAGCCTTGCACATATGCATAATTTCAATCTACAGAGGAACATAGTTTCAAAATAATATAGAATAACCATACAATAGGGTTTATGTATTATTTATGAGAATCATAAGATTATTATTCATTTCTCTGTTGGGTTTACATATTTTCCATAGAATCTAACCCCAATCTTCTCACTTAATCTTCCTTGAATGACTTAAATAACCAACCAAAAACTATCTAACTAAAAAGACTCCAAATAAAAAGAAAACATAACTAACTTTTGTAACAACTTTAGGTACATTGGAGTATCATACTACTAACTTATAACACAACCACTTAGATGACTCATGAGGTGAGTATTTTATGAAATTAAATGTCATTAATAACTTACATCACAAGACTATCCTATAGTGACCACCTAGTAACATGACCAAAAATAACAAGAAAAAGGACTCATTTAAAGAAAAGGACTCAAAACATTGATAATTTAACTTGCATACACAATGTGGTAGTGATGCTCTTGCATCATACTACCAAGGAGCAGAAAAAATTTCTTATGAAAGTTTTAAATGATCTTACAATAATGCATTATAACATATTTCTTCCAAGTTCATGCCCACCTATATCTTAAGGCTTCTTTGAGACATACAAGCCTTTGTGATGCTTGCTCATGATGGATCCTCTTTTGTTGTTTTTCCACTTATTCTTCCTCTTACATTTCATCTTCAATATTTTCATGGGCAGTTGCTACTCATTTCTTTGGTTCTAATAACCTACACATAGAACAAACATGTTGAACAAAACCATTCTTTGCTTTCTCTCTTATATTTCATCTTGTTCCTCTTTAGCTAGCTGCTCTTTGGCTACCAACTTTCCTTCTTCATCTTGCTTCAATATTGCTTTCAATTCCAACTCAGCTACCATGATGTTCTCTTTGTCTCTTATGAGACTCAAATCATCTATTTCTTCTATTATATCTTACATATCTTTTCTTCTTCTACTATACACTCAATCTCATCATATTTGCTTTCCATTGGTACCAAATAAATCACCTCAACCCGTTGTAACTCAATTATTTCAAGCACTTCAAATTGTGCTTCCTATTCCTTCTCCATTGTTGCACCTTTGAATGTGGCAAACACATCATCATATGTTGTTGTACATTCTTTTCCTTCCACCAACACATTCATTAGCCTCCATGTACTTGCATATTATTCATCTTCCTCAATGTTATAACTAGAATACTCATAAAAAAGAACATTAAAATGAATACTTTGTACCTTTTAGTTATCTTTTATTCTTTTATTGTTGTAATCTTCCTCTTTATTGCCTATCATGAGGCATAGTACTACTAAAAATTCTCTTTGTCCCTCATCTTCATATAATGGCTCACCTTCTTTAGGATAACACAAGTTTATGTCCCTATACACTACTTCCTAATTAATTTCTTCTTCACTAGCATGTTGCTCATGCTTCCATTGCTTTTCACCTATATGTAAACACTCAAAGAAATCATTAGTTATATTTTTGTGAGGCTTATTTACCTCCTTATTTATCTATTTAGGCTACCTTGTTAACTACTTCATCCTTTGTCTCCTCTTATTCTTAGTCAAATTCTTGAGAGGCCACCTCACCCTCTCCTTTATGCATATAGCAAATCTTGGTCTTAACATTTTTTAGATATTTATTTTTCTCTAACCATATTTGATTTTCTTCCATCTTATTTTCTCCATCTTTTTCTTGTGTCATTATTCATACATAAATCCCTTCATCATTCTCATTATCTCCTCTCTTCTTGACAAGTCTTCCATATTGTCCTCTTGACCATTAATTTGGTCTCTTACTTGACTCTCTCTCTCTCTCTCTCTTGGAGTATTTTTCTTGTACTCATCTAGGACTTATTTTTCTGTTGTCTTACCTATAGGACTCTCATAAATCTCACCTATGAGCTTCTTAAAAACTCTTTTCCTTCTTCAAACCTTCTTGGCTAAGAGATATGACACTCCTTTTTTTTTCTTTTCTTTCAACTTATTACTACCTCTCTTTCATACCTACAACCTTTGTCATTTAATACTTGCATTATTTATTATATTTATCACAATCGCATATATATGCACCCTTTTAACACAATATCTCAAAAATTTCAATCTAATGTATAAATTGAATCAACAAAACTCAAACATACCTTTTCTATAGTATCTTCCTACTCTGATACCAAAATGATGCACAACATACACCAAAAAACCAATGTACTTATTTATTTTTTGAATGGATCCTCCTTATGATGGTTGATAGACTCCTTTCACAAACTTACTCCTATCTTTTTTAACTCTTCAATCAAAGTGTTATTCTTTTCAAACATTTTCACTCACCTTCCACTACTATGCTTACTCAAGACAACTCTGATCATAGTTACTATCTATTACCCATAGCAAAACATATACATATGCTCTAGTACAAATAAGTGTAGAATATAATGCAATTCATTCTCCAAACAATTGTAAACTCCTCAATGCCATTGATCATTTTTTATTCACAACATGTGCTATACTAATAATGCATGCTATGGTAACATCAATTTAAATAGAATATTGAAACTACCACTATCAAATATTCACCTATCTTCCTATGTTTGATGCTTTAACAAGATTTTAACCTTTAGATGCATGCATACTCAACATGCAGACCTTCTGATTGTTATCTTCTGGATTGAGAATCCACATTAGAGTAACTTTGAATCACATCTATATATCTTGGCATAATTTACATGTAACTTAGATAACCAATATACTTTTACCTTTCCCTATCCTTTGTTTAATATTTCTCCTTCATCAATCATAATTACAATGTTTATCTTCTTCTAATTTAATATTTCATAACTTTTCTTTAAATTGTCTATCTTGTTCATACTTGCACTAACAAATTGGCTTCAATTTTTCTCTATCTATCATAGGTCATGAAGGCTTTAATTAATTTTCATGCATTTTGAAGAATTCCAAATGTTTTTAAACATTATTTAAGAGTGTTACACCTCCACTACCATTCAAAGCACTACTTAATTTTTTGTACCATTCATGGCATCTATGCATGAATAAAAGAATACTACAGATCAATAGTAAACCTAATAGGATTAAATCTAAAGTTATATATTCAATAAGATTTTTCAATGACTGGAAATGTTCTTATGAATTGTACAAAGGTCATACATTTTTTCCAAATGGTAGTTTACCCCTCAATTCTTCTATTCACATTTGTTGTGCATCATAAATAGAATTTCATGCATCATAAAGAGAAAGAATGACCTTCTAAGATTCTTAAAAATTCCATACCTTGTAATGGCTTCTTTCATTTCTTTAAAACTCTATTATTCCTATCTAAATTATCTTTATTCCATACCATTCCATGTCAATTTGTTGATAGAGAATATAAACATAGCTTTTTACAACATAACATCCAAGCTTAAATAGGGTATTCAAGCATGTACATTCTTTTAGGAACTTTATTTCAAAATAACATTAATTTTTTTGTTCAAGAACTTAAAGAATAATATGAAAAAAAACTTACCATTCAACTTTTTATGGAAAATAGTATTTCATCAATTATCAAAGAACTATCTATATGTTTTCTAAACAACAACACATTTCTCCACTTCAATGCATTATCATCTTCTACCAAATGACAACTACATGTTTATACAACAATTACACATATGCAAACTTTCACTCTATAGAGGAACACCATTTTAAGATAACATAGAATAACCATACAATAGGGTTTATATATTCGTTATGAGAATAATAAGATTCTTATTCATTTATTTATGGGATTTACATATTTTCCATCAAAGATAACCCTAATATCCTCACTTTATCTTCCTTGAATGACTTGAATCACCAACCAAAAACAATCTATCTAAAAAGACTCCAAACAAAAAAAAACATAAGTAAATTTTGTAACCACTTTGGGTATGCTGGAATATCATACTACTAACTTATAACAAAACCACTTAGATGAATCATCAATTGAGTATTTTTATGAACTTAAATGTTTCTAACAACTTATATCACAAGACCACCCTATAGTTACTACCTACTAATATGACAAAAAATAACAAGAAAAAGGACCCATTTAACGAAAAGGACTCAAAACATTGATAATTTAGCCTATGTACATAATGTGGTAGTGATGCTCCTACATAAATTCTTAGGATAAAATAAAGTACTAGTCAAATTAGAGGATAGGATGAAAATAAAATTTAATATGAAATGGGGAACATATGCATCTAAGTGAATACCATTAGGGCTAATCAATGTTGGAGCTATTTTTTAGAGAGAAATGTGTCATGTATTCTATGGATTGATAGGTAAGTGCATAATTATATACATGAATGATCTTAATATACTCTCTAAAAATAGAACTAATCATATTGACCACCTTTAGCCTATTCTTGAAAGGTTTAGGAAGTTTGGGGTATCACTTAACCCAAGAAAGTCAAATTCAACATTACTGAAGGCAATCTATTATGATACATTATTACTAAAGATGGGATCACTATTGACCTAAATAGTATCTAAGGTATTTCAAAAATAATGTTTTTAAATAGTAAAAAAGAGCTCAAATCCTTAGTTGGAAAGATAAATTTCATAAGGAAATTTATATCAAGATTTACAAAGATTATTAGACCCCTAAATGTAATTCCTAAATAAAATGCTAAATTGAAGTGGACACCTAAAGCTAAGAAGTCCTTCCAAGACATAAACAAGGATATTTCATAAGCCCTAGTACTAGTAAGCCCATATTTCACTAAAGAATTTTTATTGTACTCATTTACCTTAAAACATACTATTGTTATCATACTTATGTAGAAAAAAGAAGAAAGTGAACACCATATTGAATTTATGAGTACTAACTTGAAAGATGTAGAGTTCACGTACTCCTTGATCGATAAACAAGTCTTCACTCTTATCAAGGTAGTTAAGAAGTTTAGGCATTACATTCTAAAGAATAAAACCATTATAGAGTACTAAATCTTATTGTCAAGCTTATGCTGGGATAAAATGAATTGGGGGAGTATAGATGTAAATAGATAGAGAAATTATAGGAATTTGATATTAAAATTAAACCTACCAAGATTGTTATATGATAGGTCATTATTTAATTGATGACTAAACTAGACCCATGCATCACCATCAAAGAGATATTCCAAATATAGGTTTCCAAAGAAGATTGATATTTAGGTATTATTTAGTTCATAATTACTAGAACATGCCCCTAAGAACTCAATATAGAGAAAAAGAGAGATTTAAGTCTCAAGGTTTCTCATTATATGATTAGGAAAGGAGTCCTATATAGAAATAATTATGAAGGAATCTATTTAAGATATGTGTCATGTGGAAAATCTCAAGAAATATTAGATAATATACATCAAAACATTGGTAGCAACCATTCATTTGGAAATAATATAGCCCATAAAATACTCAGAATGGGTTATTTTTCACTGACAATTTAAAAGGATTCTCACTTCCATGTGAGGACATATCATGAATGTCAAGTCTTAGTGAAAATAAAGGTACACAACAATGCCACTACAGCCTATGATTGAAGGTAGATCATTCACCTAATGGGGCTTAAAATTCATCGATGTTATAAACCTAAATTCCTTAGCTAGACATAAGTTTGTGATCACTGCTACAGATTATTTCACTAGATGGACTGAGGCAGTAGCCACCAAGAATTCAATAGCCCAAGATGTGATAATTTTTCTTGAAGAACATATCACAACCACGTTTTGCACCCCTATCTCTTTGTTTTGTGATAATGGGACATCATTTCAATCAATTGAGTTCAGTAAATGGGCCTATGATAATTAGATGAAAATTATAATATCCTTAAATTAATACCTATAAGGGAATAGATTGGCAAAGTTAACCAACAAGAACCTCATATATGTTATCAATAAATTGGATCTAGATAAACCTATGGAATGACACCTTTTAATAAAATATGTACTCTACGTAGACTGGACTAGGTATAGATAGGCCCTTAAAGCCTCACTATATCTAGTGGTTTATGGGAATCATCTATTATTCCCAATCATGTTAAAATTTCCAACATATCATTTTATGCAAGAATACATGGAGCCCAATGACAAAACAAAGTCTAGATTGATATATATCATTGAAATGGAAGACTCTAGGTAGAAGTTACCAACTCCCATAAGTTCCACATATGTATGATCATTTGTGGGAATGTAAGATATTATAGTAAATTCATAAACATCTATGTAACCCTATCTATCCCAATGTAGAGGTTACTACGTAAAGATACATGGTTTGAGTGGACAAATGAGTGTTAAATAACACTTTCATGGATCTAAATTATATATTTGTCATAACACCAATTTTGTTTTTTATTGACTATAACAAACCTTTCATGTTTATATATATGCTTCATGAACTATAGTAGGATTTATTCTCATGTAGTTAGGAGATAAAGTACCAGACCATCCAATTCACTTTGTACATTGAAAAGTATCAATTGTAGATAAAAAGTATATGATGACAAAATAAGAAGCTTTGGCCATGGTTTTTTCACTCCAAAATTAATGTCATTTGAATTTTTCACTGATCATCAAGATCTATGATCCTTAGTCAATAAGCCTATGTTTGGAGGAAGGATTTCTCATTTATTTATGTTATTATAAGAGTTTTAGTTTAGGATCAATGTGAAACCAGGAAGGGAAAATATGGGGCCAAAAAATTTGAGTCAAATATGTAATGAAAAATAACTAGAATAACTACAAGATGAACCACTAGTTGTACATTTGTTTCATTTCTCTATGATTCCTAAGAAAATAGAAGACCACCCATTTTTGGAATACGAGATCTTTCTTATACATTATGTATAAGGAGATAAAAATTAGTTGATCACTAGAGCCATTATATTTAACATTATTAATGGGTTTTAGTATAATATGGGGAAAGAGGATGTACTATGTAGAGTGGCTTTAGATCATGAGCAACCTCAACTTCTTGAGGAGGTACATAAAGGAATAATAGGACATTTTATACGATAATCCATTACCAAAAATATCCCACAAAGTGGTCTATGGTGGCCTACTCTATTTTAATATGCACAACAGTCACAAAACACTATGATATCTTCCAAATAATGGGAAAGCCTAGTCAGAGAGATGATATGCCATTGAATCCTATGCTAGTGGAGTATCCATTTAAGCAATGGGGAATAAACTTTATTAGGCTAATAAATCCACCCAATAAGCATACAAATGAAAGCTACATCATCACTACAACCAACTACTTCACCAAATTGATAGAATTTTTTATGACCCCAAGTTGTAGTGCTAAGGATACAACCAATTCCTATATGAAAATAACATAACTAGATTTGGGTGTCTAATAAAACTAGTTAGAGATAGAGGCACACATTTCTTAAATAAAACTATCAATAATATCACTAAATAAGTCATGATATTACACCATAGAATCACATCTTATCATCTAATAGTAAATGGAAATGAGGAGGCATAAAAAATTCCTTCGTAAGATGGTCACCAAAATATGAAACATCTAAAGAGATGATTAAGAGGATCATATTCCTATGATCCAATGGGCATACAAGCCAAATTACAAGCATGTAATAGGTTCCACATCATTTCAGCTTGTTTATGAATTTGAATAAGTAATGCCTATGTAATACATAGTTCCTAGTCTGCACATTACACTGATCATGAGATTAGGGGATCAAGATTATATATATGCATGATTGATAGATTTAACTAAAATGGAACAAAATTAGAAAAGAGCAAAATGGACCTAGGAAGATAATAATCTAAGTTAGAAAGTATGGTATGATCATAATGGATAATCTAAATAATTATATCCATAACGATCAATCTTACTCTATGACAATACATTTAGAGAATTTTTGTGCAAGTTACACATTATATGGAAGGGAACTTATATGATCCATGATGTTTTATATAAAGGAAAAATTATCTTAAAATATCATTAGGGAACCATTCTACCAGGATGTGTAAATGGTTGTAGGGTTAAGCCTTATCATCAATAAGTCTCTATTAGTTCTCATATAAAAATGAGAGAGAATGCTAAGTAGCACCATATAATTTAGGTCTTTTTTATTAATGTATTGTTTTATTTTTGGTTTTAGGTTTATGTGTGTTTGTGAAATGTAGTTTCTATATCACAAGTCATCAAAAACAAATTTGAAAAGTCAAAGTCATTGAGTGTGAGCAGTGAATAATTCTAGTCTAAAGGAAAGATAAATTGAAGCGAGTACATAAAGATCATCAATCAAGTCTATTATTGAGGCACAATAACCAAGGTACATAAAAAAGTTAATCAATGATTATTCAAAACCATTAATGATGATACACTTGAAATATTACATCTTTTCCAAAGCATACTAAATTTTAGAATGAAATGATGTACAATAAAGGAAAGTGGATATGTGAAAATATGGCATGTAACATCAAAAAATATAATCAAATGGATAAATGGTTTTAGACATATAGTAGTAACCAATGTATTTCCAAGAATTGGTTAACATTTATTCACTAGGAAAAATCATGTGTAACCATCTCATCATAGTTAAACCATCCTATTAGATGGATTTTAGTAAAAGTAATATAAAAAGTGGAATGAATAACATAATGGCATTACACACCTTTAAAAATAATAGACCTATGTAATTTGAGCCTAATTTAGTCAATTATATATATATATATATATATATATATATATATATATATATATATATATATATATATATATATATATTCCTCAATAGAGTCACTCTAGTCAGATAAATTTTTTAAACAAGTCTATACCAAGAACTATGGATTAGGAATACATTTTAATCCCTCTTATAGATGTATATAAGAAATAAATAGGGATTGGTTTGTCACTCCAAAAAATATATAAATCATGATTCAGACCCTTTTAATTTCATCGACACCATAGAGGTCAATATGTTCAACCATGACCAATCTAAAGAAGCACAGGTATGAACCCTATCACTCCAACACCCTCTATGAGGTTTTGATATAGAAAGACTCATCAAACTTCCTTATTTTGGGTAATTGGATGATTTGATGCTCAAATTAATTGTTAGATATAATGAGGGCATGATTCATCTTTCATAGGATGTTACCATATTCATCAACACTATAACCATGGTGAGAATAAGACTTCTAACTTGATGTGAATATTTTATACCTATAAAACTAAGTCTCTACATATTCATTCAAATATAAAATAAAATTTTAATAGGTAATATATGGGGATGCATATAAACATGATATATGACATATTAGTGTGCATTCTCTTTGAGTGCATAACTAAGTGGTTCTGGTAGACCACTAAGAGTATATGGTAGATGACAAAAGGGGTCATTTACATTGCCTACCAAATGATTCAGATGCATGAGAACTTTAATTATGAATTTTTGGCCTTTTCACTCATGACTAAAATTGATAAGGTCCTCCCTAGAACATCACATGTGTTATAATATTAGTTCTTGGTCCTCTTAATATGTTTTACCCAGTAGAAGTCACCATAGGTTCAAGTCAACCAGGATGAAGACTTTTTAGTTGTGACTATATTTACCAACCTTGTTTGGAGCAAGAACAAATAATCCTATAATTAATTTTCCATATTCAACCAATGTTAATTTGAGATTCAATCCCTAGTCATTTATCACCCTAGGGAATCCAAGACATTATGTAGTATCTAGGGTAATATGCATCAATTATAAAGCTACATAATGGGATTCCTATCAAAGTCCATGAATTTCCCAAAGTAATAGAAACCACAATTCCCTTTTTCATTACCATGTTAGATACTAAGGTAGAATATATATGATAAATTCCTTATCTCTTAGATCAGTATAACTATTGTGATCTATATCTCCAAGTGCACAATAACCTTCCTTACATAGGGCTAAACTCAAATAAAGGCATCATCATGAATATTTATATATCCATCATAGGATGATAAGGGTAATTAAAAGGCACCAACATGCCGTAATTCACTACCAGAACCAAATAAGAGGACATGTAACAATAAATTTTGTATGGATAATAATCATGTCATAAAAATCATTTTAGAATGTGATCTTATAGAGTTAGGTATAGATGAATAGGAAGTCTTGCAGTCAATGCTCATAGACATAGGCAATGAGGTTTATGATCAAGAAGAGGAGAAAGAATTTTTATTCTAGAAGATATTACACCCATACCAAGTTTAGAACCAAGTACAACAAGACTTATGGGTTGACATCAACCAACTTCCTCCTTTAATAATAGTATATATTGTTGGGTAGGAAGCACCACACCAACACTTTTAAGATGATATTTTCCATAGATCTAGATATAAGATCTTTTGATACACATGAATAACACTCTCCATTAGATTAAAATCCCACCACCATCTCTAGTGCATAGGTCAAGGACCCATTTTTGTCTAAGGTGTCTCCATCAATCAATGAATAGATGTTTGCTTTTGTAGATCTAGTGGTGGAGGTAGAAACATAATAGGCCTAAGCACTCAAGCATCAACCTTAAGAGATGGTCTAGGCTTACAAAAGAGTGAAAAATAGCCTAATGGATCAACCCTCTTCTAGATAAAAGACTCCAACATAAATAATCACTTTAATTAAATAAACTTCATCATCTGATTCATAGTCACCACTAGAGTCACCAACTCTAATGCCAAAGTAAGATAAGGAAACTTCACCATAGCTCAAGTAGCTCATAAAACATGTATAAATCATAACATAATAATAATATTCCATGATTTATAAAACAATAATATAAGGTATAACAAGTGTCTATGAATAAGGCTTGATAGGCAGAGAGGAAGATGAAGAAAGAAGATGAAACATGCAAAGATGCTAAGGAGAAGGAGTAGTGGAAGAAGTAAAAGTATTAACACAATGAAAAGGATAAGGAAGTTTAGGCAAAAAATAAAAAATATAAATAATTAGAATCAAAGAAGTAAGAAGAAGAAGCTATAAGGAAATAATAAGAGAAATCATAACATGAAACACAAGTAGCATAGTAAAAGAACTATGAAGTTGAGGCCACAATAAAGGTACAAGAAGAGAAAAAGGAAAAATAAGTATTGTGCATTCAAGAAGAGAAAGAAAATATGTATTATCAGTAATAGGAATCCAAAGCTAAGGATAAAATAAAATCCAAATATAAAGTAGAGGGAGATGCCAAACCTAAGGAAAAGGTACATGCCAAATCTAAGGTGAAGATAGAGTCTAAATCTAATGTAGAGGCCCAATCCAAAGCCAAGTTAGTAGTTGAGTGTAAGGATCAACATGAGAGAACTCAAAATCTAATTGAGGCTACCATAATATTGGGAATCCTCAAGACCCAACAACTATATTCCACATCATAGGGAATGTATTATAATTAAATGGATGTATAGGATGAGGCATCACAACACTGGCTCTAGATCTCTATCTAATGGTTACGGGATATTTTGGCACTTTTCGCACATCACATAACATTTTCTCTACTTATGGTGTAGATCAATAAAACACATGTGACATCTGTGTCTTCAACTTTAGCATTAGTTATAATTATGCAAGAGGCATCATTGGATTTGTCATAACTACCTCTATCTAATAAAATTGAGGGAACATTTAATTTTTAGGAATCTATCACAAAAATGTCATTGACCTTAGAGTAGGAGGTGTTATATCTTAGGTAATAAAATGCATATCTCAACATCTACCTCACCAAATATCATCAATTAATTGTTAATGCGTGTATTTCCTTGGTCACTTAAGTTTTGGGTGACCAAGTCATGTCAGAAGAGAAGCAACTCAAATCCTTGATCTCTCAACTCATAATATATTAACATATTGCATAGAAGTTATATATAATTTTCACATAATTATAGAACCTCAAAGCTGAGATCGAGTTTATTTTTTAATTCCTAGAAGAATATTAACAAGTTCTTGACACTACTATGCACCAAACTCACAACATAGCTTAAAACATGCTCGATTGGAAGTAAAATTTATCTAATACATGGAATAAGGCTAAAACAGACTTCACAAAGGTGGATAAATCCAAATATGAAATGAATAACCATTATACTACATCAGATTCACTATAAATCAAACTCAATCAATTTCTTGAATATAGAGATAGTTTTTTGTTGAAGATGAGACTTGATAGAATGAAATGTTGCATAATACCTTTGCTAGTGTTCAAATGAGGAGGCATGTAAATAATATGGAGTTAGTCCATGTCATCCAAGTGAAATTATCTAATGCATAATTTATATGTGATGGAGGATGAGGACATCTGAAGTTTGGTTGAGTCCTAAGTGTTGATGCATACAAGAATCAACATGGTAAAAAAAACTATCAGAGATTAGACATATTCAAAAAGTACATGTCTCATTTGGATACCTATATCCAAGACAACATCTAGGAATCTCAATTTATTCCTTTAAATTAGTTAAAGTAAGAATTCTATCAGAATAAAGTTATTATAGCTTTGTAGCCTACACCTCAACTCTAGATACAACCCCTACTAGTAAATTTGATAGAAATAACTTATTCAAAACAATAATCTTAACCAACTACATGACCTTATCTAGTGTAGGAAACACATCCCATGTTGACACCATCAATATAGGTACTATGCACATTTTAGTTTTGTAATTTTAAAGCATTTTGTAGTATGAAGGGCTTGAATATTAGGAGTGGGGCTAAGTTGGTTGAAAACCTATAAAGGGAGACCACCTAGTTATGATAATCTATTAAAAAACTAAAAGGGTTGTAGATTACTATGTTACTTAGATAAAAACCTAAAAGGGAAGCTAATTAGGGTTCAAAGGCTGAAAAATGGTAAACAACACCTTAAATTATTACCACAACATTTGATTTTATCCCAATTCCTTAGAATAGGCATAGTTTTCATCTTCAACATAAGACACACTTGTTGTGACTTTATCTCAGGATGAGATAATTATTTGTCTTATAAAGTGTTGGTACTAAATAGGGATATAAAGCCAGAGAGTATAATTGATAGACATGTATATGACTCACACTATTTTGTATATTTTTATATGTATTCAGCACTAGAAAGCATGTCAAGGTTATTTATAATGCAAAGAGTATTTTATATAGCTTTAATGAATGTTAAGGATTAGCATTTACATTAGGTAGTTTACTTTCATAAATAGTAATTATACTATTAACTAAGTTATAATATATTATTTGGTATGTTATTGTTTTGAATAACAACAATAATATATGGGTAGATTTTATAGATAGTTGGGAGGTTATTTGTTAAGTGATTATAGGGATCAAAACATCCCCAATTATAGGATATATGTCTCCTATATATTTATATGAGGTCACTTGTATTATTGATAGAGTGAATAATATAATAGTAGTTTGGATTGGAGAAATAAGTCTATGTTCATCTCTCATGTGCAATTTATTTGTGGACTCTGATAAAAGATAATATATAATATCAGAGTAATGTTTCATTCTATGTGATGGAAGAATAAATAATGCTAATTAGGTAACATTATTTCTATAGGATTCCTAAGATTTATGATTCAATGTTATTGTCATTAAATTTATAGTATGATCAATTTGTTTAGGTATTAATTGCAAACAATACAGTATTAGAAATCTCTACAACTTCCATTTACTGAATCTATGATTCTACATCCTTGATTAAAACCAATGTCTTCTATAAAAATCATCAATAAGATTGAATAAATATTTCAAGGTTTTTTCATGTTTTATGCTTAGGTTGTCATGTATTTAGACCTACTAAGTTCTGCATTAATTATTTTACATTTTTTTGATGTATTACTGATATTTCATTAATCTAATTATTGTAATAATTCAATAATCACCATATGTTCACTCCTCTAAAAAGATCTCACTTTAGACTCTTATCTGCAAACCTGAGTGCATTAACTGCTCAACAAGTTTATTTGCATCGACTACACACAATCATCAACTCATAGACTCAATTTTGTATTCCTGATTGAATTTTTTTTACTAACTTGGTGACTTTACTCCTATTCTTTTAGACATGTTGTGCAAACGTATAAATCTAAGAAAACTTGTGTTGGAGTGCTATCCATTTACCTTGGATCTATGCCTATCAATCTCAATGACAAGCGTAGGTAGATTGCCATTCAAAATCAAAGAAGTATGTAGGGATTTCAAATTACTTTGTATTTCAGTTTATTGATCTCGTATCATGTTACCTTGACATGTGCTCCACATCACCAACAAATTTGTAGATTGTGTCACAATTAAAGTAATTTCATGATCAAGTTGTGTCATTTTTAATCCACTTATAATGCTAATTTATGTTATTTTTCAATGAAGATAGTATTATTAATCTATCCTAGTTCTAGTAATTTATCTTGAATTAATGGGTGCATTTTCTATTTTGGGTGATTATTTATTGCTTTATGTTTGTTATAGTATATTATATATTTAATCTATATAGACGTATGGTATTTGTCAAAATCAAATCCATAGTAGTATTTGGTTTCATATTTATAGTAAGTAAAAGTCATATTAAATAGGTTATTGTCTATGTTATTTCTATTATTTTATGTCAAGAGTCATTTTTATGTCTAAATTATCAAATTTAATCCCATCCTATGTAAATTTTTTTTTTGAGTGAACTTAATGTCTGACGTCAAAAGCATCAGTTATGTTGTAGGGGATTTTTGTCATAAAAAATGGCATGAGATTTATCAATAAATCAATTAAATAAGTAGTAGATTCTAGAGGATGGAGGAAACAAAGGTAGGAGGTTATAGATCCTCTCATTAGTCACCAATGGTAGGGCCCAGATGATTTGGTGACATCATTTGTGTGGTGTGTTTTTTAGTTTATTAGTGGTGTGTGCTTTGTACCAAATTAGATAATGCCAAGCGTAGTCTTCAGTGGTAGTCAAAATTGTCTATGTTATTTTTTGTTTGGGAGGTAAAAAATATTAATAGAAACTACATAAGACAATAAAGAGGATTTATTCCTCATAATATTCCATTTTATATTATTATGTGTGTTTTCATTCCCCTACTGTATTGGAGAAAAGGAGAGTGTAGATATCATGGAATGTGGTAACAGTTGTATAAGAGGGTAGCTAGCTACATAAATCCTCTGACTGCAGAGATCTTATGACTTCCATACTTTTTTATGAAGATGATCAACTAGTGAAATGTCCCTTGTATTCACATGGATTAAATGTGAGATGTGATCTTTTCATAGTAGTGGTCATGTGAAACAAGATCTAGATAAGAAGATTTAGATAGTAGTATGTAGACAAAAAAGCATACATTGGTATATGATTTTATTTGGGCCAGTTATTAAAGATGTACTTTCTCCCCATGTAAACACTAAGGGGGGGGGGAATGTTAAGTATTATTGTTTATATAAGGTATTTTACTTTGGTAAATAGTAATTATACTATTATCTAAGTTATAATATATTATTTGGTATGTTATTATTGTGAACAATGACAATAATATATGGGTAGATTTTATAGATAATTGGGAGGTTATTTTTTGAGTGATTATAGGGATCAGAGCATCCCCAAATATAGGATATGTGTCTCCTATATATTTGTATGAGGTTTATTGTATTATTGATAGTGTGAATAATATAATAGTAATTTGGGTTAGAGAAATAATTTTATGTTCGACTATCTTACGTAATTTATTTACATAAAATATGATAAAATGCAATATCAATGAAAGGCTAGAATATGAATATTTTTTTAAAGATCTATATATAGTGCTCATTTTTATTTTAAAAGATTTATAATGTGATAAGTATTTATATGAATTTCTAAAATGGTTTCCCTTATAATATATTTTATTAGTTTTTTGTGCCTAGTGAATGCTTTGCTTGTTTACATCTTATAATCATGTGAATTATACTAAATGTTATATAATTAATAAATCTATGTTTCATGCATAAATTTTTTATTTTTAACTAAGAAATAGCTTAGTTAATTTTGATTTGTCTATTGTATATTTATGTCACACTTCACACAACTATCCATGTAATAACTTGTTCTTATGGGTTTACCATGAACCTAAGCTAAAATTAATTCAAACCTATATATGGGATATCATTATGACTATTACTAAAATAGGAAAGAATATATAATATTTACGCACTTAAATTCTTGATTGAATGTCTCTGGTAAGTTTCCTTGTGAGTTACTAAGTCTATATTAAGTGAGGAGTGAATGAGGATTGATATTGTATATGTAACAATCCTTTAGTAAATGTCTTGCATTAAAATAATTATTTCATCGATAAGGAAATGTTATAAATTAAAATATGATGAATTTATGGAATTAGACACTTAGTTTGGCATAAGACACTAGTGTCGACATAGGCATCTAGCTAGGACACAAGTGTCTAGGAATTTGGAATATAGGTATAGGTTTAAAACTTGCACAAGATGATAATAAGTAGGTTTATATCATTTTGAGAATATTATAAGGCTTATTAATCATAATAACATATGGTTATACCAATATATAAGCAATAGGAATGAGAAAGAGTGAATGCAAGCCTTTTGTTAATAATAAGGTCTAAGAGTTGAAGGGTACAACCATGATAATTACTTGCCAAGTATACAATACTTAAGGGATATATAATTTTGATTTAGTGCCTACAAGAACCAATAATAATGTATAAATGGAAATTTCCCCATGAAAATGTCTCCTAAAATTGGTCAAAAATGACCCTTCCTAAAAGGAGTAAAAATTATTTGATCATTGATGCAATATTTCATATCTATGATGAATTGATTACATGTCTCATATATTATAAATTTAAAACTTAAGAATTTACTCTATGAAAAATATAAAATGACTTTAGAGGAAAAATAATACTTGTAAAATTTCTCTAAAAATGTTCTCTAGAAATGGGTGATAAAGATATTTTATGACATGATTAAAAATATTTTAAGTATCCTTTGTAAATTCCACGACCTAATAAAAGTAGTATCAAGACTTTTTTTTTAAAAAATTTATAGTTTATATTTTTTTTCCTTTAATTGTGAAAGGGTATTAACTAGGTTAAGGAATACTAGAGTATAATTGTTTGATTCAACATTTTAGAATTTAATTACTAGAACTTGATTGCTTTAATATTATAAACATCTGAAAAGTTTTGTGAAACCAAAATTAATAATTGTGTGTTCAATTAATTCTTAGTTTAATCTAAAAGTGTGTTTATAATGGTATAATTAATTAGTAACACAGTGTAAATAGTTAAATTATAAAAATATTTATTAGAGGAGGGCTAAGTCTAAATTAATTTATTAAGGTAATCCAAAAATAACATAAGATTCCCACTTGTCTTAAGTGGTGGTGGGTCAAATCCAAACCATTGGATCTTTTGGATCTCCACCATTATATTTAGTTTTCCAACATGCCCTACATTTTCTTATAAAAAGGTCAACATCTTGTTTTCCCCTCAATTCTTATCTTTGAAATTTGCATGTTGAGAAAGGAGCACAAGGAAGAATAAAGACTTCAAAAAATATAGCTTATTTAGGCAAGGAGTATATGTATTGTATATATAATTTATATTTTAAAACTAATATGAAAATATATAGATTCATTTCATTTAAAAATTAAATTATAAAACCTATAAAATTTTATTTTATTATGTATATTCCCTTATATGTACACAATTATATATATATATATATAATATTAATAAAACATTATATTTATTTTTATATAAATATATATATCTATGTATGTTTTATTTATTTTTAAAGGAAAACCATCAACATTTAGTTATGTTACGAACCATTGGTCATGGTCATTGGTTAATAGAAACCTATCTAGCATTCTATTAAGGAGGTGTGGATGAGCTGGATAGCTAAACCCCTTCCCCCTTATATCAAAGGGAGGGAGTTGGGGTTGGCTTAGTAGCCCCCCTCCCAAACCCTCTTTTTTTAATATATATTTAACATTATTAATAAATGAAAAAATAATGATTCCACATTTATTTATTTTTTAAACCAAAAAAACCTTTTTATGAGTTAATTTAATCATTTTGTAATATATATTTTAAATTTTATTCATTTCATTTTAAATAAAGTTATAAACTATTCATATAATTTTTTTAATTATTCAAATTAAGATAAACCCACTTTTGAATTTCTCAAAACATAAATTGGTCTTGGTCTCCCCCTAAATTTATAAAAGATAAAAGGATATGTAACTCACTAGGTAAACAAAAAAAATCCAACCAAAAGAATCAAAGACAATGAAACGAGCAATAATCAATTTTGATTAGTGTGAGAACTAGCTAGTTTTAGCTAGACTAAAAATGAACTTGGACTAATAGAAAATAGGCATAGTTATCAAATAAAACCATTAGGGTACCTAAGGGACCCAAACCCAATGAATCAATAGCCTAGTATAACCCAAGTAGCAAATAGGGAAAAAACAAAGAAACAAAGACCCGTCGAGGTCCTGAGAGGGACCCAAGACTAGCAAAGCAACAATGAAACTAGTACGGTCTCAAAATAGACCCAAACCCTGAAAGGATCATTAAACAAAATGGAATTACATCCAAGATTATAGATAGGGATTTTTGTTGGGCCCCCATACTTAAATAAACTAGTCTTTGATTGGAATCGGAACCAACTTGGACACAAAAATAAGCCCAGGTTTCTGAAAAACCTTCAAGGTACCTAGAGGAACAAACCTTATAAAACTAATCAAAAAAGTAATATTAGTAAAACAATTCCTGAGGGTTCCCAATAGACCCTAGTCAAAGAGACCAAAAAAGGGAAAGGAGGTTTTTATAAATGGATCCAGAGACCATTCTTGGGCATAAGGGGGAATGGGACCCCAAAATATTTTTTTTATCTAGTCTCCTCAAGGGAGTGCTTAACAACCAAGAATCAATAATCCTAGGAACAATGGGAGATTTGGGTCTTCTAGAAGAACTAACAAGAGTGAAAATTTGAAAATTGTTAGAAACTTCAAAAGATCCCTCATACTAGAGTGATTTACCTAAGTTTAAGGACACACATGGAAATAAGAGTAGAACAAGATCATGCACTAAATCCCTCTTTACCATCATCACCAAGCAATTCTTCCATGAAAGTTCCTCAAGGGGGTAGATAGATTCAAAGAAATCCCTAATTTGTAGGATCCTAACTATCCCAAAAATAGAGGAAAAAACCACACTTAAAGTAAGCTTGAATAAGAGGAAATCAAAATTAACAAAACCTCTCACTATGCTCCAAACCCCATAAGAACACTCCCCAAATCCAAAATATAGAATTTAAGGGCCTTCATAATGGTTTTTATCTTATTTTTGGGACTAACACCCCTTTGAAATGTTTCTTGAGAAGTGAACTAATTCCAAAACTATCCTATTGTCTATTCTTAATCTAATACACAACTTCCCTTAGAGGATTGGCACCAAGGGTTTTTCCATCCTTGATGTTACATAATTGAAAGGAGAGTGGGAATAATACATGATCTATGGCCCATATATCCAAATACCCAAATTATCATCTATTTAAACCTCATCTAAGTGAGATCCAATGGTGCCATGAGCCCTACATGAATTGAGGTGAGCATAAGCAGGGAGGTTAGAATGATTAAAATCAGGGAAGGAACCATTCTTGTGACTCCCCAAAATCCATTGAAATCACTTAATCAAACTAGTGAGGCCATGAAAATGAACATCAAGTCCTCTTAAAACTTTTATTGGGATATTTTGTAGAGTTCGAGGGCATCCACCCTGCCATAGTTGAAAATAGTACTTCAAGAGGCGCAAAAACACTCAAGAGTGTTTTCTTTTCCACATAAAAATAAGACCTGTTACTATCTCAAAAGGAGGTTTATCCATTCAATAAAAGAAAATTCTAAATGTTTTTCCTTAACAACTAGATTGAATATTTTGTTTACACTAGGGAATCATAGTTAGCCACCAATTGGGACATCCAAGTTCTTGAGCTGAGCCACTAAAAACTTTACTTGAGAGAATGACATCCCTAATCCATTCTGGATGAAACTTCTTTCCAAATCCAAAAGTAAGACACTAGTATAGAACACATCTTGGCTTATTTTCTTAGCATTAGGAACTATAAAACCCACCCTCTCCTCATCATCCCCATCACCACCACCCCCATACTCCTCTTTCCCTACTCCTAAATTCAAAAACCTAACTCCACTCCCTTTCTTTCTTGACATAATGGCCACTACTATGCATAATTTTTTTTAATTTAAAATTATTATTTATGTGTGTGTGTTCACGTGTGCATGTGTGTGTCTTTATTATTATTTTAGAAACTATACCTACACAAATGATATTATCCTTTGTAATAAATATAAAAATATATTTATTTATTGATTGATGGATTATTTCTATACATATACTGAAAATATTTTATTTTATTTACACCAAGTGAAATGATAACTTCACAATATATGTATATATATGTATATATATATGTATATATATGTATATATATATATGTATATATGTATATATATGTATGTATGTATATATATATATATATATGTATATGTATATGTATGTATATATATTCATATATATTTATGGCAGTGTAAATTTCTATGTATATTTTTAGTATTCTCCAAAATAAGGCCTTGTGTAACACAAAATTTCTTAATATAGACTTATTTTATTTATTTGTTTACTTATTTTAAAATAATTCTTTCAACAAAGATGATACAACTCAACAATGAATAAATTTATATTTATAATTTCAATTTCTCTAGGATTTAAGGAGAGAGATATATTTTATTAATTTATTAATCATTTACCAAAATCAACAATAAAAATGGAAATAATCCTACCTCCAATATTCTTGCTTCCAAACTCATCCAAGCTTTTTTTTTCTCTACTTCAACTCCCTCCACCAAAATGAACCCCCAAAACAAGACTAAGTGTGGAAAATAAAAGGTCTAAATTTCATATCCTAAGTATTTGCTACCCAACTAAATAAATGGGAGGTTACTTTTTTAGACAATAGTCAACTCATGTCTTAAAATCCCATGCTTCCACTTAATGACCTTACAATCCCATGTGGGATTACTTGTCCAAGCTACTTGTTGATGATAAAATTTGTCACATCAGCAAAAATACCCTTTCACCTATCATGAAGGTTAAAATAAAATCATACCAATTTATTATTAATGGTCCTATCAAGTGAAAGATTAGTACTAGGCATGCTTTTGGTATTTTAAGGTCAAATGTAGGGCTTGAAAATTAAATAAAGTACTTGACTTTATTTTTTGAATCAAAATTATCCTTCTTAAATAAAACACATTCATTCATTTACACAAATTAAAATAATTCAATAACATAAACCAATATCAACATAAACTCGTAAATAGTATAATGATCAATCTTATCATTCTTCAATAATAAATATAAATAACTTAGTATCTAACACAATCAAATCTCTACGTAATGTATAAGTATGTAGAGTGAATTGCTACAAACTCTTATTTGACAATGACTAGCTACAAATAAATGTGACCCCTTGGAAGAGAGAAAATGCTCCAATCAATAAATGTTTATCAAAGTATTTGCTTTCCATATATTTTTTTCTATATAGTGAATATTATTATGCATTAGTTTATAAAATATTTAAATGTCTTAGTTTTTACATATTTGTAATATAACATCAAAATTCTATGAACCAAAAGATAAAACTTAAAGAAAAGAAGAAAAAATAAGATGATAAACAAAATAAAATCTAACTAAATAGGAAACAAACTAAACAAGGCTAAAAAAACTAAAATATAAACCAAATAAAGAAACTAGAACTAAAATGAAACTAAAACTAATAAAATATAAAAGTAAGAAAAGAAATCATGAAGATGTATAAAAGGTAAATAAATATGATATGAACTCGATCAAGAATTGATATATTATTAAATAAAATGGATTGTTAAAAAATTCAAAAGTAGTAGAGAAAAGACATTGTAACATAGGTGAATTTTGACATTATGTCATGCATCATGCATGAAATGTTCATCAATATTAATGTAATAGATATATTTTTCACATATGAGCACACCTCTGCATTCTTAAAAATATTATATTTCTTTCTTATCAATAAAATAATAAATCTATAAATAATTATATTAACTACATATATATGCATAAGACAAGACAAAGACTATGTTATCAGAGTGAGGGATAATTAACCTCCTACAAGATAATGCTTCATCTCAGAGACTTGTTACTTAGAAAATAAATGTAGTATGAAATACACGAGTTATCTAGATACCTGTATGAGTTCATTCCTTGAAAATTGAGGGCATTCATCCTTTTATAAACTCTATTTGTGAAGTTAGTTAGTTCAAACCATAAATAACTTCTAGGTTTAATTAACTTTAAGTAGTTAACTAATTTATAAGATATAACTTTATAACATTCCTTTATTAAAATATCAAAGTAAATATTGATATTACTGAACACTCAAGGGTAAGGGAACCATTTGAGTTGAAATAACTCAACTATCAAACAAAATAAGTTACCATGCTGACCTAACATATAAAGATAAACAAATATGATTAAATCCATATAGATCATTCTTAAAAATCAATTAACTTATGAAAATAAATTGTTAATACTTATCAAATGTTGACATCATCAAAAGGTATCTAATCATGAGCTATTTTCTTTAAGACACTATAATAAAAATCACTAAAACTAGATAAATTTGATTTTGAACTGAAAATTAAGCTCTAAAATTTTCTTGATTTCAACAAAAAATTACCATCAAATCTTGATAAATTTAAAAATATGTAAGAAAAATATTTAAGGATATAATTAATAGATCACTATATGTATGATATAGTACTCCACTTAATTCATATGTCATCTCTCTCTTTTTAATCATCAATACACAATTAAATATCTAATATAATAACAACTTGGCCTTTCAAAAGAACATGTCACATATTCAAAACATACAACCTATACATGATGATCTTCCAATATAACACCTATTTTTTATGAAACTATGCTACCATTTAGTCTTCCACTACTTTCAAATAGACTCATAACTATTATCCCCTAATTATGTGTAAACACATGAAGTCCACTATATAATCAAACCCATGTTTTAAAATAGATCATTCCACTTGAACATTTCATCCACAAAATATTTTGACTGGATAACATCAAATATGAAACTCATATAAAGACACAACAACCTTCATTTTTTTGAAAAAGACAATTTTAGTAAATTTTATGTATAGGTAAAATTTGACGTCCTTATGGCCATCATAATTCATAATTTATGGTCTGATATGAAAATCATTTAGCCATCAATTTTAACATAGTAAAAAAAATTATAGATGCAAAAATAAAAAAATTATACAGTAGAAGAATTTTTTTAAAGAAACACGTTGTCCCATCTTGAAAATCTTATGCTAGCCAAAGGCACACAAAAATCATCTAAATCAAGATCAAAGTACACTAATAAAATGTTCATCACATGGATTAAACTTACCAAGAAAACATGCATGTCATAAATAGAATTTGAAGAATAATATATTCTCTGCAAGAACTAAAAAATTGTTAGTTTCAACATGCCTTTGAAGAACTTAAAATGACAATAATTATCAAGGAAAGATCATGTTAATCAAATAACACTCATCTTAATCATGCATCACCATATTATGTGAAGATAAATCATGTAAATTGACATAGAGCCTTTGAAAATTAAAAGGAAATAGCTCATGTTATAATTTTCATTCCTTCAACCAAACTAATATGTCTTTAGAGAAACATCATACAATACTAAACCCTAAAAAACCTATGAACCACAAAAAAATTGAATGAAACTCAAATGCCTTCAAAATTTGTTTCAAATAAATAAATATACATACATGAATGGGATGGAAGTCATTTTTATTAAAAAAAACCACTACCTTAGGCTAGAATTCTTGTTTGTGTAACAAAATGAGTCATATTTTTCATAAAATCAAACCCAATTTTTTTCTTATGTTACCTATTTAGATGGAAAAAAATGGTGGCATAATTGATATACCTTGATTAACAAACAAATGTGCCACCCATAATGAATTCACTACTAGCTACATTAAAAATTGTACCACGACCTAGAAAAGGTAGTTAATAATAAAAATTATCAATCTATTGCTTATGGCTATCAATATCAACAATTGTTAGCAAGTCTCTTTTAGTTTTCAAAATGAAAATTTCCAAATAAGCTTCCATCTATAGTAAAGGGAATTTAGTGTGAATATATTCTTGGGATTTGATCTTAGCTGAAGATAACAAAAAATATTACATATTAAATATATGTGATTTATATTAAATATTGTAACACATCATAGAAAACATAAGCCATGGTTTATATATCAATTTTAAAAACTAGTTAATTTATAACCCCTTATATGAGTATTAAAAATCAATGGATTGAAAACCCATTATATCCCTTCTACCCACCTTGGTGCATAAGCTTTCTCTATATGGTGGATGTAAATGACACCATATTTAGGGTTCAATATTATTTGGTTTCTTTGAAACCTAGTCATATTATGACAATCACGAGAACATTTATATTATAAAACTGATTTCTAATAGATATATTAATATATTTAATTTACCTCCATCTTTCATTTGAAAGTCAAAGTTGTGCCAAAAAAATTGTATGCTCAAGGATCAAATAATTATTAGTAGTTCAACAATAGTAGTTGGATACTACCAAGCTAAATTAAACTTCCAAATTAATAAAAATTGATGAAACCACTTAATAATCATGTTTAAATTAGATAAATATAATAAGTCAAGATAATAAACAAGTTTTTCATAATCAATCAATTCCAAGCAAATTGGCCCCCACAAATGTGTTAAGAAAATATGAAATGGATTTCAAATGTGTAAAAGTTTTTAGTAGGATGTAAATTTTCAAGATAACACTGGCGACCTTATTGGCTAGTTTTGTTTTCAAAACTGAGGATGCAATAGAATTTTAGCAAAAAAATAATCACTTAGAATTACAACCCATGTAATTTATTTCCTAAATCATTATATGATGACCCCTTCAAAAATATTTCTTCACTTTAATAGGTGTATTATCTAGATAATGTGGCTTGAAGAAAGGGAATTGAAAAAATATTGGGAATTTCGGGCTAGATAAACATTGGTACAATAGTCTAAATCTCAAAATCTAAAAGTGAGTATCTTTTATCTAACATGTTATCCATTAATAATCTTATTTATCAATGATTACAAGTAAAAATCTAACATTTTTATAAAGATTACTTACAATTATATATGCAAGAATCTTTGACCTTGCCAATACAAAGAACATTTCATAGTCATAACCGATATTTGCAACTGTTGCAGCATCAAAAAGGTAAAAATAAGAAATCAAAAATAAAGAACAAAGAAAAAATAAACACAAATAAAATAGAATAAAAATATATCAAACAAAAACACAAAAATTCAAAATATCTACAACAATGAAAATGAACCAAGACTAACCATTATCAAATATCTTCCAATGTTGAACATTGCACAAAATAGTATAACTCTTTTATAAGACTAGCATAACAAAATATAATGAAAAGATGCCATAGGTATGTATAACCATAATTTTTAAACATTTTAAAAAGTATCTTTTTTCAAATCAAATGAAAAAATATTTAAGGTTAAAAAGGTACCCAGATAAAGGTATGTTAAAACCATGCATCAATAATTTGAAATCTAGAAAAGGATCTATTATTTGCCTATTTTATGTCATATTTTAGGGAAGACTATTATGGAAACTAAAATTTGATAAGAGTTTAAAATCATCATCAAATGAATGATAAAAAATATATTCAAGAATCAAAATCTGATTCAAGATTGCCTTGATAATCTAAATATTCTAAAATGATTTCAGATTCTATAGAATCATGAATTATGTGTTGTTATTCAAAATTTCAAGGTAATTCATCATTATAAACTAAATCATATAAAATTTTATCAATTAATGGGTCATGATTAGTTTCAATAATTTCTAACATAAACTCAATTTCCCTATTTGGAAGGATTTCATTAACGATTTACATCTCTTGATTAATGGTTTAAATTGTAGAAGTAATAACCTCAATAGTATTAGAAAGGGTTTTACTGTTGAGAAAATCAAAAGTTTTAAATGAGGATGATTTCAAAAAAGGTCCTTGGACATTTTAAATTTATTCATGCCATTTATTGAATGTTATATCATATTCTTGCATGCTACTAAAGGAAATTTATTTTTAATGTTTAATAATAACTCATCTAATTTAGATTTAGATATTTAAAAATACTATAATTTATCATATTCAAGTTTTATTTCAGTATTACCTATTTGAATATCTATAAAATTGAAAGATTATAACTCATTTTTCAATAAATTGTCATCCATGCTATCTTTAGGAATATCTAAAATATTAATTTTTTTATAACATTGCTTTCCTTTGTCAAGATCCAAAATATAAAAATAATATCCATTAATTTTAATAATGTTATCAAAATTTGATATTTATGAATAAATTTTAGAATATTCTAGGTTATGAGGAATAAAATGACCTAAACAATGATAATCATCCTTGAAGTAACTACAAATTTATACTTTTGGGGAATTTTCTAATTCCATACATTTAATAATATCAGAACTTGAAGAGGATATTGAAACACTTTCAAGCATTGACAAATTGTGTTTAAATTCAATGTCCTCATTTAATGATTTATTGAGTGAACAAAAAATATATTTGAGTATGCTATCATGATGATGAGGAGAGGGCTCTAATTCCTCATCATAGTGCTGATGAATAGAATGTTTAGCAAAATATTTAATGATCATATTATAAATGAAAAAAATTGAAAATTTTGAAGGAATTTTCCTTTTTATTTCAACCATAAAATCAAAAAAATATCCTACATTTCAACAAATCATGATGAAGGGAACATATTTGACAATAGTCTTGATTTTAACTTTATATATGTGCAAACTATAAATTTAATTTAAAATCTAAAATTATAATTTTTTGAGCAACCTTCCTATAATGACCAACTAGATGCTGTATCCAATAATTATATAAAAATTCACCACTTGTCCTAAGTGAATGTAAAATGTCATGAAATTTTGATAAGAAATATAATTTATATATTCACCTAGATATTCATGTTTATGGAAAGAAAGAAAGACCAGGTCACTAAATTTGAGTCCACCTTATTTTAATACAAATGAATAATTATAATCCATTCTTGAGTAAGGCTATATATTTCAGTTGAAGAGGATATATTATCATTAAATGAACTAGGGTTCGGATTAGATTTATAACTTTATAAAAAATACATCATGATTGTTTTATGTTTTATATCAAGTGGCCTATATGATTGAAGCAATAATTTCATCCAAAAGATGAGATCAAACTTTTCTCCATGTCTAGATGAATGAGGAATTTCAAGGTAATCTAGTAAATGTCACTGTGAAAAATTCTCTAGAGACTTATCATTTTGCCAAGCTAAATCAAACTAGGTTTCCAGAGTTGGATGCATCTTCTTTTGAATGAGATTAGTGAGGATATTTTATTATTTAAGGACATAATCTTCATAAAATTTGAGAAAGATGCTACATGTAATAGATCATTGAACAAAGAGTCAAAACTTGAACAACCTATAGATATTGAGTAAATCATGATAATGAAACTGGTGACCAGATATAATCATTTATTTTAATGAAATCAACCTTTAAAATAAGAATGAACAACAATAAGAAAGAAATAAATTTAAATGAATCCCTTGTAAAGTCACCAAATTTGTTGATGATAAAATTTGTTACATCAAGTAATCTACCTTTTTGCCTATCATGAAGGTTAAAATAAAATCATACCAATTTAATAGTAAGGGTCTTATCGACTAAAAGATCAGTACTAGGTGTAGTTTGGGTATTTTAAGGTCAAGTGTATGGATTGAAAATGAAATAAAGTACTTGAATTGATTATTATAATAATGATTATATTTATTAAATAAAACACATTAATTCATATACGCAAATTAAAATAATTCAATATCATAAACCAATATTAGTATAAACTCATAAATAATATAATGATCACTATTATAATTGTTCAATAGTAAATATAAATAATTCAATATACAACATAGTCATATATCTCATAATAATCATAATCTATACATATATAGAGTGAACTATTATCAACTCTTATCCAATAACGACCACCTATGAATAAAGGTGACCCCTTAGAAGAGGTAAAATTCTCCAGTCAATAAATGTTTATCAAAGTATTTTCTATCCATATATTTATTTTTATATAGTGAATAATATCATGCATTAATTTATAAATATATTATAAAATATTTAAATGACTTAATCCTTATAGATTTGTAATATAACATTGAGACGTTATGAACCAAAAGAGCAAAATTAAAGAACACAAGAAAAAGCAATATGATAAACAAAAAAATATGACTAAATAGGAAACTAAACTAAATAAGGCTATAAAACCTAAAAACTAAATCGAATAAATATACTTAAATTTATAAAACAAAAAAAACCCATTAAACAAGAAAATATGATAAAAAACCCCATTAAACCCATTAAAGAAATATGATAAACAAAAAAATATGACTAAATAGGAAACTAAACTAAATAAGGCTATAAAACCTAAAAACTAAATTGAATAAATAAACTAGAATTTAAAAAAAAATAAAACTCTATTCAACATAGTCATATATCTCATAATAATCATAATTTATAAATATATAGAGTGAACTATTATCAACTCTTATCCTATAACGACCACCTATGAATAAAGGTGACCCCTTAGAAGAGGTAAAATTCTCCAATCAATAAATGTTTATCAAAGTATTTTCTTTCCATATAGTTATTTTTATATAGTGAATAATATCATGCATTAATTTATAAATATATTATAAAATATTTAAATGACTTAATCCTTATAGATTTGTAATATAACATTGAGACGTTATGAACCAAAAGAGTAGAATTAAAGAACACAAGAAAAAGCAATATGATAAACAAAAAAATATGACTAAATAGGAAACTAAACTAAATAAGGCTATAAAACCTAAAACCTAAATAAATAAGGCTATAAAACCTAAAAACTAAATCAAATAAATATACTTAAATTTATAAAACAAAAAAAACCCATTAAACAAGAAAATATGATAAAAAAACCCATTAAACCCATTAAAGCAATATGATAAACAAAAAAATATGACTAAATAGGAAACTAAACTAAATAAGGCTATAAAACCTAAAAACTAAATCGAATAAATAAACTAGAATTTAAAAAAAAAAAAACTCTATTCAACATAGTCATATATCTCATAATAATCATAATTTATAAATATATAGAGTGAACTATTATCAACTCTTATACACATAAATCGAGGTTTAAATCGAATAAATAAACTAAAATTAAAATAAACTAAAACCAATAAAATATAGAAGTAATAAAGGAAAGCACATAAAGTAAAAAAAACATAAATAGAGATGATATGGTTCCGATCAAGAATCGATATATTATTAAATCAAATGGATTATAAAAAAAATCACAAGTACTAAAGAAAGGACATTCAAACATAGATGAAATTTGACATTCTATCATGCATTATGCATGAAATGTTCATTAGTATTCAATAAATAGTTGTATTTTTCACATATGAGTGCACCTTTCTGTCATCAAAATATTAGATTTCTTGTTTATCAATTAAATAATCAAATTATAAATAAATGTATTAACTAGATATACATGTGTAAGACAAGATGGAGACTATGTTGTTAGAGTGAGTCATAATCAATCTCCTTTAATAAAATGATTCATATCAAAGAATTTTTACTTAGAAAAGATGCACAATATGAAATATGATACCTTTCTATATACCCGTATGATTTCCTTCCTTAAAAAATTAGGGCCTTCAACCTTTTATAAACTCTTTTGGGAAGTTAGTTGGTACAAACCATAACTAACTTCTAGGTTTAATTAAATTTAAATAGCTAAGTAATTTATAAGATAGAAATTTATAACATGAAGATCCTTTTTTTGAAATATCAAAGTAAAGATCAATATTACTAAACACTCAAGGGTGGCGGGGGGGGGGGGGGGGGGGGGGGGGGGCGCACATTTGACTTGAAATAACTCAACTATTAAACAAAACAAGTTACCATATTGACCTAGTGTATAAAGCTAAACAAACATGATCAAATACATATAGATCATTTTAAAAAATAAATCACCTTATGAAAATAAATTAAAAATACTTATCAAATGCTGACATCATTAAAAGGTATCTGATCATGAGTAATTTTTTACAAGACACTATCATCAAAATCACTGGAACTAGAGAACTCTAATTGTGAATTGAAAACTAAGCTTTGAAAGTTTCCTAATTTCAACTATAAATTACCATCAAATCTTGATGAATTTAAAAATATGTAAAACAAATATTCAATGATATAATTGATAGATCACTATATGTCTAATATATTACTTCACTGAATTCCTCTATCAAATCTCTATTTGAAATCATCAATACCCAATCAAAGATCTGATATAATAACAACTTGGCTTTTCAAAATAAAATTTCACTCATACAAACCATACAACTTACACATAGTGACCTTCTAATATAATAACTATTTTTTATGAAATTGTGCTACCACTTAGTCTTATATTGCTTTCAAATGGACTCATAACTATTATCCCCTAAGTAAGTGCAAATACATGAATTTCACCATATAATCAAACCCATCTTTTAACATGGATCATTTAACATGAACATTTCATCCAAAAAATATTTTGACTAGATAACACGAAATATGAAACTCATATAAAGACACAACAACCTTCATTTTTCTAAATAAGGTCATTTTAGTACATTTTTATATAGGATAAATTTGATGTCTATATGTCCATGATAGTACACAATTTCTAACTTCATCCCATCTTGAAAATATTATGCTATCTAAAGGCACATAAAAACCATCTAAAATAATATCAAAGTATATCAATAAAATATTTATCACATGGATTGAACTTGCCAATAAAACATGCTTGTCATAAATATAATTTAAAGAATAATGTATTCTATACAAGAACTGAAAGACTACTAGTTTCAACATGCCTTTGAAGAACTTATAATGAGAAAATAATCATTAGTGAAAGAGAATATTAATAAAATAACACTCATCTTAATCATGTACCACCATATTATGTGAAGATAAACCATGTAAATTGACATAAAACCTTTGAAAATTAAAAGTAAATAGCTCATTTTATAAGATTCACTCCTTCCTCAACCAAAATAGTAGCTCTTTGGAGAAACATCATACAATACTAAATCCTCAAAAACCTCTAAACCATAAAAAAAATTGAATGAAACTCATATGCCATAAAAAAAAAATCAAATAAATATGGATTCATACTTGAATGAGATGTAAGTCATTTTTATTAAAAACAACCATTGCCTTAAGCTAGATTGTTTGTCTATGTAATAAAATGAGTCATATTTTTCATAAAATCAAACCCAAATTTTTTATTATGTGACATATTTAAATGGATAAAAATGGTGTGATAATTTATATACCTTGATTATAAAAAAAATATGTTGTGCATAATTAATGCACTACTAGCTACATAATTTTTTTACCATGACATGGAAATAACACTTACAGCTAAAGACAATTAGTCTGCTACTTATGACTATCAATATTACCAAATCTTTATCAAGTCTCTTTTAATTTTCAAAATCAAACTTTATAAATAAGATTCCAACCACAGTAAAGGGAATTCAATGCAAATATATTATTGGGATTTTGTCTTAGATGGAGATAACAAAAAAATCCACACATTAAATATATGTGATTTCCATTGAATATTGTACCACATCATACCAAACATAAGCCATGGTTTATATATCAATTTTAAAAACTAGTTGATTTATAACCCCTTATATCAAAATTAAACATCAATGGGTTGACAACCCATTATATCCATTCTTTCCACCTTGGTGCATATGATTTCTCTATATGGTGGATGTAAATGACACCATATTTAGGGTTCAATATTAATTGGTCATTTTAAAATATAGTCATATTGTGACAATCAGGAAAACATTTATACTATAAAAATGATTTCTAACATATCTACCAATATATTATATTTACCTCCATCTTTCATTTGAAACTCAAAATTATGCCAAGAAAATTGTATGCTCAAGGATTGAAGAATTATTAGCAGTTCAAGAATAGTAGTTGGATAATACAAAGCTAAATTGCACTTTCAAATTAATAAAAATGATGAAATGACTTAATAATCATTCTTAAGTTATCTAAATACAATAATTCAAAGATAATAAACAATTTTGTCGCAATCATTAAATTCCAAGCAAATTGGCCTCCACAAATGAGTTAATATAATGTGACATGGATTTACAAGGTTCAAAAGTTTTTAGCAGGGTGTATATTCTTAAGATAACACCACCCACTTTATACAAATTCAAAGGTCCTTTACACTCAACTATAAGTTATCTTACACTATTCAAATCTACACTCTACAAGCACATCCACCCACCCTAGTCTAGGGCCTAGCCAATAACTCCTCTAGCCTTCCTAGAGAGGCTAGGAACAAGTTGCCATTAAAATACATTATAACATTCCTAATGAATTATGTATATTTAAATATTTATTTAATTATAATTTAAATAAAAAATAAGATTGATCTAACTATATTTTAACAAATAAAGCTTTCAAAATAAGGATGGAACAACATTTAAATTATTATGCATCTAAAATATCAATATTTAGCCAATTCACATAAATAATAAGGTAACAAAAATTTAAACATATGAATTATTATAGATATAAAACCCTAACAGGTCTAGGCAGTCACTTTTGAATACAATGAATATTTTGTATAGGATAAAAGCATCGAGCCATAGACAAAAGTGTCGATGCTAGTATCCATAGGTTGATGGTAGTTTCAAAGCCTTAAGAAATAATATTTATAATATTTGATGATGTGATCATGAGCATAAATATTATTTTTACTACACATGTACATCTTATATATGCCTACATATCTTAAAATTATCTACGTATTATCTCTTATTTATGTTGTAATTATCATAATATCAATTAGCAATGTACTTTCCATATTTGGTAATTTTTTAGAATCAATATATTGTGTTATCTAAATTAATTTAATTGGTCTATTCTAGAATAGTTATATTCATCATTTGATTAGGCTATTATAATTCCTTAACTCTTATATATCAAAATAATTAAATCTAAAAAGGGTTAAACAAGATATTACATAATGTTAGCTCTATACATTACATTGTATAGTTAACTCTTCTTTTGAGATGAGTGACTTACAAGATACATCCCTCATATCAAAAGGGGATTACAATGGACTTGTCATAGAGACACAAGCTTCCATGAGTAAAAAATCATATTAGAATACATATTTTAGATATCAAATAGTTTATATACATGACATATATTGACATAATGATACATATTATAAGGGCACATTATATGCATATGGACTCACTTTACAGTCAATTGAGTAAATATCCATACACACTAGGGTGCATATGCACACATCTAATAAAATAATAATTATAGATTTTTACAGACACATCCATTTAAGATACATGTTCTCAAATTAATAATATAATGGCATGGCATTCTATATCATTTGGTATAGATTTAGGGGGCATGATGCTTTTTCATGCACATATATACACATTTTTGAATTCACGAGAAATGATATTAGTTTATGTACACATACACAACAACATGATTTTTAGTTGAATGTCAAATGGTTGTCATTCCACTTCACTCTTATTAGATATGCAGTCATGATGGGGACATGAACATTGTTCATTATTTATCGATCATGCATTTTATTTTGCATTGATAAAATCTATATAATCAAACCTACATTCATGATGGGGGCCTGAACATTGTTTATTCCCTCTCGATCATGATTTTTGTTTACATGAAGTGAACTTGAGAGAGCTTGATCAAAACTATACAATTGAATATATAATCCATTTGTAGTGGTTAAATCACTTTATTTGAGTAAACTTGGCCCAATGGTTCTCTTGTTACCTACATAGTTATTTGGGTTAGTATAATGTGTACTTTTCCTTACATTCATGAGGGTTAGGACATGTTTTCTTCCCAACCTAAGAAGATACATAGCTACACAATTTTAGGGCATAAACAACCTAACTCTAAATGTGCTTCAATAATGAAGCACAAGTTTCTCCAATGTTTCAACAAAAAATCATCATCTCCAACAAGTTGCAAGGGAAACGGGGTTTTCACAGACACACAAATGTACTCTAAACCTTATTATTTCAAAATTTTAAAATTTTAAAAATTTAGTTTCATATTAAAATAATCAATCTATGGACATTGACTACACATGAATGTAGATTTTACTATCAAGTGACCTACATAATTGGATCTTCATACTAGAGAAAGAGTGTGTTGTACAAACTCAGGTTCATTTTATCCTTTTAATTTAGAAATTTCATTACTAGAATAAAAGGGGGGAATTTGTAGATATTTAAATATGGTTTTTAATACTTGAAAATTCCAATATTGACACACATTTAATATGAATGACTTGAAAACATAAACAAGGTCTTAATTTGCCATTTTCTCACACTTACATCCTATTTTATGAGTCAACACTTACATTTTTATATTATAAACCTACAATAATCTCACTAT